>CM026395.1:28692567-28790107 GCA_014843695.1 Archivesica marissinica | reverse complement strand
GTATGTGTTGTACACGTGTCTATATTGCATTAGATATAAGTATGTGTTGTACACGTGTCTATATTGCATTAGATATAAGTATGTGTTGTACACGTGTCTATATTACATTATATATAAGTATGTGTTGTACACGTGTCTATATTACATTATATATAAGTATGTGTTGTACACGTGTCATATTGCATTAGATATAAGTATGTGTTGTACACGTGTCTATATTACATTATATATAAGTATGTGTTGTACACGTGTCTATATTGCATTAGATATAAGTATGTGTTGTACACGTGTCTATATTGCATTATATATAAGTATGTGTTGTACACGTGTCTATATTACATTAGCTATAAGTATGTGTTATACACGTGTCTATATTGCATTATATATAAGTATGTTATGCACGTGTCTATGTTGCATTATATATAAGTATGTGTTGTACACGTGTCTATATTACATTATATATAAGTATGTGTTGTACACGTGTCTATATTACATTATATATAAGTATGTTTTGTACACGTGTCTATATTACATTAGATATAAGTATGTGTTGTACACGTGTTTATATTGCATTATATATAAGTATGTGTTGTACACGTGTCTATATAACATTATATATAAGTATGTGTTGTACACGTGTCTATATTGCATTATATATAAGTATGTGTTATACACGTGTCTATATTGCATTAGATATAAGTATGTGTTATACACGTGTCTATATTGCATTAGATATAAGTATGTGTTGTACACGTTTCAATATTGCATTATATATAAGTATGTGTTGTACACGTGTCTATATTGCATTATTTATAAGTTTGTGTTGTACACGTGTCTATATTGCATTAGGTATAAGTATGTGATGTACACGTGTCTATATTACATTAGATATAAGTATGTGTTGTACATGTGTCTATATTGCATTAGATATCAGTATGTGTTATACACGTGTCTATATTGCATTATATATAAGTATGTGTTGTACACGTGTCTATATTGCATTAGATATAAGTATGTGTTGTACACGTGTCTATATTGCATTATATTAAGTATGTGTTTACACGTGTCTTATTTAACATTGCATTAATATAAGTATGTGTTATACACGTGTCTATATTGCATTAGATATAAGTATGTGTTGTACACGTGTCTATATTGCATTAGATATAAGTATGTGTTGTACACGTCTCTATATTGCATTAGATATAATATGTGTTGTACACGTGTCTATTTGCATTAGATATAATATGTTTATACACGTGTCTATATTACATTATATATAAGTATGTTTGTACACGTGTCTATATTGCATTAGATATAAGTATGTGTTGTACACGTGTCTATATTGCATTAGATATAAGTATGTGTTATACACGTGTCTATGTTGCATTATATATAAGTATGTGTTGTACACGTGTCTATATTGCATTAGATATAAGTATGTGTTATGCACGTGTCTATATTGCATTAGCTATAAGTATGTGTTATACACTTGTCTATATTACATTAGCTATAAGTATGTGTTGTACACGTTTCTATATTACATTATATATAAGTATGTGTTGTACACGTGTCTATATTACATTATATATAAGTATGTGTTGTACACGTGTCTATATTACATTAGATATAAGTATGTGTTGTACACGTGTCTATATTGCATTATATATAAGTATGTGTTATACACGTGTCTATATTGCATTATATATAAGTATGTGTTGTACACGTGTCTATATTACATTAGATATAAGTATGTGTTGTACACGTGTCTATATTACATTAGATATAAGTATGTGTTGTACACGTGTCTATATTGCATTATATATAAGTATGTGTTGTACACGTGTCTATATTGCATTATATATAAGTATGTGTTGTACACGTGTCTATATTACATTAGATATAAGTATGTGTTGTACACGTGTCTATATTACATTAGATATAAGTATGTGTTATACACGTGTCTGTATTGCATTATATATAAGTATGTGTTGTACACGTGTCTATATTACATTAGATATAAGTATGTGTTGTACACGTGTCTATATTACATTATATATCAGTATGTGTTGTACACGTGTCTATATTACATTAGATATCTGTATGTGTTGTACACGTGTCTATATTGCATTTTATATAAGTATGTGTTGTACACGTGTCTATATTGCATTAGATATAAGTATGTGTTGTGCACGTGTCTATATTGCATTAGATATAAGTATGTATTGTACACGTGTCTATATTACATTTGATATAAGTATGTGCTGTACACGTGTCTATATTACATTATATATAAGTATGTGTTGTACACGTGTCTATATTGCATTAGATATAAGTATGTGTTGTACACGTGTCTATATTACATTATATATAAGTATGTGTTGTACACGTGTCTATATTGCATTAGATATAAGTATGTGTTATACACGTGTCTATATTACATTATATATAAGTATGTGTTGTACAAGTGTCTATATTGCATTAGATATAAGTATGTGTTATACACGTGTCTATATTGCATTATATATAAGTATGTGATGTACACGTGTCTATATTGCATTAGATATAAGTATGTGTTGTACACGTGTCTATATTGCATTAGATATAAGTATGTGTTATACACGTGTCTTTATTGCTATAGATATAAGTATGTGTTGTACACGTGTCTATATTGCATTAGATATAAGTATGTGTTATACACGTCTCTATATTGCATTATATATAAGTATGTGTTGTACACGTGTCTATGTTGCATTAGATATAAGTATGTGTTATACACGTGTCTATGTTGCATTTTATATAAGTATGTGTTGTACACGTGTCTATATTGCATTAGATATAAGTATGTGTTATGCACGTGTCTATATTGCATTAGCTATAAGTATGTGTTATACACTTGTCTATATTACATTAGCTATAAGTATGTGTTGTACACGTGTCTATATTACATTATATATAAGTATGTGTTGTACACGTGTCTATATTACATTATATATAAGTATGTGTTGTACACGTGTCTATATTACATTAGATATAAGTATGTGTTGTACACGTGTCTATATTACATTAGATATAAGTATGTGTTATACACGTGTCTATATTGCATTATATATAAGTATGTGTTGTACAGTGTCTATATTACATTAGATATAAGTATGTGTTGTACACGTGCTATATTACATTAGATATAAGTATGTTTGTACACGTGTCTATATTGCATTATATATAAGTATGTGTTATACACGTGTCTATATTGCATTAGATATAAGTATGGGTTATACACGTGTCTATATTACATTAGCTATAAGTATGTGTTGTACACGTGTCTATATTACATTATATATAAGTATGTGTTGTACACGTGTCTATATTACATTAGATATAAGTATGTGTTATACACGTGTCTTTATTGCATTAGATATAGGTATGTGTTATGCACGTGTCTATGTTGCATTATATATAAGTATGTGTTGTACACGTGTTTATATTGCATTATATATAAGTATGTGTTATACAAGTGTCTATATTACATTAGATATAAGTATGTGTTGTACACGTGTCCATATTACATTAGATATAAGTATGTGTTGTACACGTGTATATATTGCATTAGATATAAGTATGTGTTGTACACGTGTCTATATTACATTATATATAAGTATGTCTTGTACACGTGTCTATATTGCATTATATATAAGTATGTGTTATACACGTGTCTATATTGCATTATATATAAGTATGTGTTGTACACGTGTCTATGTTGCATTAGATATAAGTATGTGTTGTACATGTGTCTATATTGCATTAGATATCAGTATGTGTTATACGCGTGTCTATATTGCATTATATATAAGTATGTGATGTACACGTGTCTATATTGCATTAGATATAAGTATGTGTTGTACACGTGTCTATATTGCATTAGATATAAGTATGTGTTATACACGTGTCTTTATTGCTATAGATATAAGTATGTGTTGTACACGTGTCTATATTGCATTATATATAAGTATGTGTTATACACGTCTCTATATTGCATTATATATAAGTATGTGTTGTACACGTGTCTATGTTGCATTAGATATAAGTATGTGTTATACACGTGTCTATGTTGCATTTTATATAAGTATGTGTTGTACACGTGTCTATATTGCATTAGATATAAGTATGTGTTATGCACGTGTCTATATTGCATTAGCTATAAGTATGTGTTATACACTTGTCTATATTACATTAGCTATAAGTATGTGTTGTACACGTTTCTATATTACATTATATATAAGTATGTGTTGTACACGTGTCTATATTACATTATATATAAGTATGTGTTGTGCACGTGTCTATATTACATTATATATAAGTATGTGTTGTACACGTGTCTATATTGCATTAGGTATAAGTATGTGTTGTACACGTGTCTATATTACATTAGATATAAGTATGTATTGTACACGTGTCTATATTGCATTAGATATAAGTATGTGTTATACACGTGTCTGTATTGCATTATATATAAGTATGTGTTGTACACGTGTCTATATTACATTAGATATAAGTATGTGTTGTACACGTGTCTATATTACATTAGATATCAGTATGTGTTGTACACGTGTCTATATTACATTAGATATATGTATGTGTTGTACACGTGTCTATATTGCATTATATATAAGTATGTGTTGTACACGTGTCTATATTACATTATATATAAGTATGTGTTGTACACGTGTCTATATTACATTATATATCAGTATGTGTTGTACACGTGTCTATATTACCTTAGATATCAGTATGTGTTGTACAAGTGTCTATATTACATTATATATACGTATGTGTTGTACACCTGTCTATATTACATTATATATAAGTATGTGTTATACACGTGTCTATATTGCATTAGATATAAGTATGTGTTATACACGTGTCTTTATTGCATTAGATATAGGTATGTGTTATGCACGTGTCTATGTTGCATTATATATAAGTATGTGTTGTACACGTGTCTATATTGCATTATATATAAGTATGTGTTATACACGTGTCTATATTGCATTATATATAAGTATGTGTTGTACACGTGTTTATATTGCATTATATATAAGTATTTGTTGTACACGTGTCTATATTACATTATATATAAGTATGTGTTGTACACGTGTCTATATTGCATTATATATAAGTATGTGTTGTACACGTGTCTATATAACATTATATATAAGTATGTGTTGTACACGTGTCTATATAACATTATATATAAGTATGTGTTGTACACGTGTCTATATTGCATTAGATATAAGTATGAATTGTACACGTGACTATATTGCATTTGATATAAGTATGTGTTGTACACGTGTCTATATTACATTATATATAAGTATGTGTTATACACGTGTCTGTATTGCATTATATATAGGTATGTGTTGTACACGTGTCTATATTACATTAGATATAAGTATGTGTTGTACACGTGTCTATATTACATTAGATATCAGTATGTGTTGTACACGTGTCTATATTACATTAGATATCTGTATGTGTTGTACACGTGTCTATATTGCATTATATATAAGTATGTGTTATACACGTGTCTATATTGCATTATATATAAGTATGTGTTATACACGTGTCTATATTGCATTAGATATAAGTATGTGTTGTACACGTGTCTATATTGCATTATATATAAGTATGTGTTGTACACGTGTCTATATTGCATTAGATATAAGTATGTGTTGTACACGTGTCTATATTGCATTAGATATAAGTATGTGTTATACACGTGTCTATATTGCATTTGATATAAGTATGTGTTGTACACGTTTCAATATTGCATTATATATATAGTATGTATTGTACACGTGTTTATATTACATTAGATATAAGTATGTGTTGTACACGTGTCTATATTGCATTAGATATAATTATGTGTTATGCACGTGTCTATATTGCATTATATATAAGTATGTGTTGTACACGTGTCAATATTGCATTAGATATAAGTATGTGTTGTACACGTGTCTATATTGCATTATATATAAGTATGTGTTATACACGTGTCTATATTGCATTTTATATAAGTATGTGTTGTACACGTGTCTATATTGCATTAGATATAAGTATGTGTTATGCACGTGTCTATATTGCATTATATATAAGTATGTATTGTACACGTGTCTATATTGCATTTGATATAAGTATGTGTTGTACACGTGTCTATACTACATTATATATAAGTATGTGTTGTACACGTGTCTATATTGCATTATATATAAGTATGTGTTGTACACGTGTCTATATTACATTATATATAAGTATGTGTTGTACACGTGTCTATATTGCATTAGATATAAGTATGTGTTATACACGTGTCTATATTACATTATATATAAGTATGTGTTGTACACGTGTCTATATTGCATTAGCTATAAGTATGTGTTATACACGTGTCTATATTGCATTAGATATAAGTATGTGTTGTACACGTGTCTATATTGCATTAGCTATAAGTATGTGTTGTACACGTGTCTATATTGCATAATATATAAGTATGTGTTGTACACGTGTCTATTTTACATTAGCTATAAGTATGTGTTATACACGTGTCTATATTGCATTATATATAAGTATGTTATGCACGTGTCTATGTTGCATTATATATAAGTATGTGTTGTACACGTGTCTATATTGCATTAGATATAAGTATGTGTTGTGCACGTGTCTATATTGCGTTAGATATAAGTATGTATTGTACACGTGTCTATATTGCATTTGATATAAGTATGTGTTGTACACGTGTCTATATTACATTATATATAAGTATGTGTTGTACACGTGTCTATATTGCATTAGATATAAGTATGTGTTGTACACGTGTCTATATTACATTATATATAAGTATGTGTTGTACACGTGTCTATATTGCATTAGATATAAGTATGTGTTATACACGTGTCTATATTACATTATATATAAGTATGTGTTGTACAAGTGTCTATATTGCATTAGCTATAAGTATGTGTTATACACGTGTCTATATTGCATTAGATATAAGTATGTGTTGTACACGTGTCTATATTGCATTAGCTATAAGTATGTGTTGTACACGTGTCTATATTGCATAATATATAAGTATGTGTTGTACACCTGTCTATATTACATTAGCTATAAGTATGTGTTATACACGTGTCTATATTGCATTATATATAAGTATGTTATGCACGTGTCTATGTTGCATTATATATAAGTATGTGTTGTACACGTGTCTATATTACATTATATATAAGTATGTGTTGTACACGTGTCTATATTACATTATATATAAGTATGTTTTGTACACGTGTCTATATTACATCAGATATAAGTATGTGTTGTACACGTGTTTATATTGCATTATATATAAGTATGTGTTGTACACGTGTCTATATAACATTATATATAAGTATGTGTTGTACACGTGTCTATATTGCATTATATATAAGTATGTGTTATACACGTGTCTATATTGCATTAGATATAAGTATGTGTTATACACGTGTCTATATTGCATTAGATATAAGTATGTGTTGTACACGTTTCAATATTGCATTATATATAAGTATGTGTTGTACACGTGTCTATATTGCATTATTTATAAGTTTGTGTTGTACACGTGTCTATATTGCATTAGGTATAAGTATGTGATGTACACGTGTCTATATTACATTAGATATAAGTATGTGTTGTACATGTGTCTATATTGCATTAGATATCAGTATGTGTTATACACGTGTCTATATTGCATTATATATAAGTATGTGATGTACACGTGTCTATATTGCATTAGATATAAGTATGTGTTGTACACGTGTCTATATTGCATTAGATATAAGTATGTGTTTACACGTGTTTATTTGTACAGTGTCTATATTATATAGTATGTGTTGTACACGTGTCTATATTGCATTAGATATAAGTATGTGTTATACACGTGTCTATATTGCATTAGATATAAGTATGTGTTGTACACGTGTCTATATTGCATTAGATATAAGTATGTGTTGTACACGTGTCTATATTGCATTATATATAAGTATGTGTTGTACACGTGTCTATATTGCATTATATATAAGTATGTGTTGTACACGTGTCTATATTGCATTATGTATAAGTATGTGATGTACACGTGTCTATATTACATTAGATATAAGTATGTGTTGTACACGTGTCTATATTGCATTAGATATAAGTATGTGTTATACACGTGTCTATATTGCATTATATATAAGTATGTGATGTACACGTGTCTATATTGCATTAGATATAAGTATGTGTTGTACACGTGTCTATATTGCATTAGATATAAGTATGTGTTATACACGTGTCTTTATTGCTATAGATATAAGTATGTGTTGTACACGTGTCTATATTGCATTAGATATAAGTATGTGTTATACACGTCTCTATATTGCATTAGATATAAGTATGTGTTGTACACGTGTCTATGTTGCATTAGATATAAGTATGTGTTATACACGTCTCTATATTGCATTAGATATAAGTATGTGTTGTACACGTGTCTATGTTGCATTAGATATAAGTATGTGTTATACACGTGTCTATATTACATTATATATAAGTATGTGTTGTACAAGTGTCTATATTGCATTAGCTATAAGTATGTGTTATACACGTGTCTATATTGCATTAGATATAAGTATGTATTGTACACGTGTCTATATTGCATTAGCTATAAGTATGTGTTGTACACGTGTCTATATTGCATTAGATATAAGTATGTGTTATGCACGTGTCTATATTGCATTAGCTATAAGTATGTGTTATACACTTGTCTATATTACATTAGCTATAAGTATGTGTTGTACACGTGTCTATATTACATTATATATAAGTATGTGTTGTACACGTGTCTATATTACATTATATATAAGTATGTGTTGTACACGTGTCTATATTACATTAGATATAAGTATGTGTTGTACACGTGTCTATATTGCATTAGATATAAGTATGTGTTGTACACGTGTCTATATTGCATTTATATAAGTATGTGTTGTACACGTGTCTATATTGCATTAGATATAAGTATGTGTTGTACACGTGTCTATATTGCATTAGATTAGTATGTGTTGTACACGTGTCTATATTTGATATAAGTATGTGTGTAACGTGTCTATATTGCATTATATATAAGTATGTGTTATACACGTGTCTGTATTGCATTATATATAAGTATGTGTTGTACACGTGTCTATATTACATTAGATATAAGTATGTGTTGTACACGTGTCTATATTACATTATATATCAGTATGTGTTGTACACGTGTCTATATTACATTAGATATCTGTATGTGTTGTACACGTGTCTATATTGCATTTTATATAAGTATGTGTTGTACACGTGTCTATATTGCATTATATATAAGTATGTGTTGTGCACGTGTCTATATTGCATTATATATAAGTATGTGTTGTACACGTGTCTATATTACATTTGATATAAGTATGTGTTGTACACGTGTCTATATTACATTATATATAAGTATGTGTTGTACACGTGTCTATATTGCATTAGATATAAGTATGTGTTGTACACGTGTCTATATTACATTATATATAAGTATGTGTTGTACACGTGTCTATATTGCATTAGATATAAGTATGTGTTATACACGTGTCTATATTACATTATATATAAGTATGTGTTGTACAAGTGTCTATATTGCATTAGTATAAGTATGTGTTTCGTGTCTATATTGCATTATATATAAGTATGTGATGTACACGTGTCTATATTGCATTAGATATAAGTATGTGTTGTACACGTGTCTATATTGCATTAGATATAAGTATGTGTTATACACGTGTCTTTATTGCTATAGATATAAGTATGTGTTGTACACGTGTCTATATTGCATTAGATATAAGTATGTGTTATACACGTCTCTATATTGCATTATATATAAGTATGTGTTGTACACGTGTCTATGTTGCATTAGATATAAGTATGTGTTATACACGTGTCTATGTTGCATTTTATATAAGTATGTGTTGTACACGTGTCTATATTGCATTAGATATAAGTATGTGTTATGCACGTGTCTATATTGCATTAGCTATAAGTATGTGTTATACACTTGTCTATATTACATTAGCTATAAGTATGTGTTGTACACGTTTCTATATTACATTATATATAAGTATGTGTTGTACACGTGTCTATATTACATTATATATAAGTATGTGTTGTACACGTGTCTATATTACATTAGATATAAGTATGTGTTGTACACGTGTCTATATTACATTATATATAAGTATGTGTTATACACGTGTCTGTATTGCATTATATATAAGTATGTGTTGTACATGTGTCTATATTCATTAGATATAAGTATGTGTTGTACACGTGTTATATTCATTAGATATAAGTATGTTTGTACACGTGTCTATATTGCATTATATATAAGTATGTGTTGTACACGTGTCTATATTGCATTAGATATAAGTATGTGTTATACACGTGTCTATATTACATTAGATATAAGTATGTGTTGTACACGTGTCTATATTACATTATATATAAGTATGTGTTGTACACGTGTCTATATTACATTAGATATAAGTATGTGTTATACACGTGTCTATATTGCATTATATATAGGTATGTGTTGTGCACGTGTCTATATTGCATTATATATAAGTATGTGTTGTACACGTGTTTATATTGCATTATATATAAGTATGTGTTGTACACGTGTCTATATTACATTAGATATAAGTATGTGTTGTACACGTGTCTATATTACATTAGATATAAGTATGTGTTGTACACGTGTCTATATTGCATTAGATATAAGTATGTGTTGTACACGTGTCTATATTGCATTATATATAAGTATGTGTTGTACACGTGTCTATATTGCATTATATATAAGTATGTGTTATACACGTGTCTATATTGCATTATATATAAGTATGTGTTGTACACGTGTCTATATTGCATTAGATATAAGTATGTGTATATAGTATGTGTTGTACCGTGTCTATATTGCATTAATATAAGTATGTGTCACGTGTCTATATGCATTAGTATAAGTATGTGTTGTACACGTGTCTATATTGCATTAGTATAAGTATGTGTTGTACACGTGTCTTATTCTATATAAGTATGTGTTGTACACGTGTCTATATTACATTATATATAAGTATGTGTTGTACACGTGTCTATATTACATTATATATAAGTATGTGTTGTACACGTGTCTATATTGCATTAGATATAAGTATGTGTTGTACACGTGTCTATATTACATTAGATATAAGTATGTGTTGTACACGTGTCTATATTGCATTAGATATAAGTATGTGTTATACACGTGTCTATATTGCATTATATATAAGTATGTGTTGTACACGTGTCTATATTACATTAGATATAAGTATGTGTTGTACACGTGTCTATATTACATTAGATATAAGTATGTGTTGTACACGTGTCTATATTACATTAGATATAAGTATGTGTTGTACACGTGTCTATATTGCATTATATATAAGTATGTGTTGTACACGTGTCTATATTACATTATATATAAGTATGTGTTGTACACGTGTCTATATTACATTATATATCAGTATGTGTTGTACACGTGTCTATATTACATTAGATATAAGTATGTGTTGTACAAGTGTCTATATTACATTATATATAAGTATGTGTTGTACACGTGTCTATATTACATTATATATAAGTATGTGTTATACACGTGTCTATATTACATTAGATATAAGTATGTGTTATACACGTGTCTATATTACATTAGATATAAGTATGTGTTGTACACGTGTCTATATTGCATTATATATAAGTATGTGTTGTACACGTGTCTATATTGCATTATATATAAGTATGTGTTATACACGTGTCTATATTGCATTATATATAAGTATGTGTTGTACACGTGTCTATATTGCATTATATATAAGTATGTGTTGTACACGTGTCTATATTACATTATATATAAGTATGTGTTGTACACGTGTCTATATTGCATTATATATAAGTATGTGTTGTACACGTGTCTATATAACATTATATATAAGTATGTGTTGTACACGTGTCTATATAACATTATATATAAGTATGTGTTGTACACGTGTCTATATTGCATTAGATATAAGTATGAATTGTACACGTGACTATATTGCATTTGATATAAGTATGTGTTGTACACGTGTCTATATTACATTATATATAAGTATGTGTTATACACGTGTCTGTATTGCATTATATATAGGTATGTGTTGTACACGTGTCTATATTACATTAGATATAAGTATGTGTTGTACACGTGTCTATATTACATTAGATATCAGTATGTGTTGTACACGTGTCTATATTACATTAGATATCTGTATGTGTTGTACACGTGTCTATATTGCATTATATATAAGTATGTGTTATACACGTGTCTATATTGCATTATATATAAGTATGTGTTATACACGTGTCTATATTGCATTAGATATAAGTATGTGTTGTACACGTGTCTATATTGCATTATATATAAGTATGTGTTGTACACGTGTCTATATTGCATTAGATATAAGTATGTGTTGTACACGTGTCTATATTGCATTAGATATAAGTATGTATTATACACGTGTCTATATTGCATTTGATATAAGTATGTGTTGTACACGTTTCAATATTGCATTATATATATAGTATGTATTGTACACGTGTTTATATTACATTAGATATAAGTATGTGTTGTACACGTGTCTATATTGCATTAGATATAATTATGTGTTATGCACGTGTCTATATTGCATTATATATAAGTATGTGTTGTACACGTGTCTATATTGCATTAGATATAAGTATGTGTTGTACACGTGTCTATATTGCATTATATATAAGTATGTGTTATACACGTGTCTATATTGCATTTTATATAAGTATGTGTTGTACACGTGTCTATATTGCATTAGATATAAGTATGTGTTATGCACGTGTCTATATTGCATTATATATAAGTATGTATTGTACACGTGTCTATATTGCATTTGATATAAGTATGTGTTGTACACGTGTCTATATTACATTATATATAAGTATGTGTTGTACACGTGTCTATATTGCATTATATATAAGTATGTGTTGTACACGTGTCTATATTACATTATATATAAGTATGTGTTGTACACGTGTCTATATTGCATTAGATATAAGTATGTGTTATACACGTGTCTATATTACATTATATATAAGTATGTGTTGTACACGTGTCTATATTGCATTAGATATAAGTATGTGTTATACACGTGTCTATATTGCATTATATATAAGTATGTGTTGTACACGTGTCTATATTGCATTAGATATAAGTATGTGTTGTACACGTGTCTATATTGCATTATATATAAGTATGTGTTGTACACGTGTCTATTTTACATTAGCTATAAGTATGTGTTATACACGTGTCTATATTGCATTATATATAAGTATGTTATGCACGTGTCTATGTTGCATTATATATAAGTATGTGTTGTACACGTGTCTATATTGCATTAGATATAAGTATGTGTTGTGCACGTGTCTATATTGCGTTAGATATAAGTATGTATTGTACACGTGTCTATATTGCATTTGATATAAGTATGTGTTGTACACGTGTCTATATTGCATTATATATAAGTATGTATTATACACGTGTCTATATTGCATTTGATATAAGTATGTGTTGTACACGTGTCTATATTACATTATATATAAGTATGTGTTGTACACGTGTCTATATTGCATTATATATAAGTATGTGTTGTACACGTGTCTATATTACATTATATATAAGTATGTGTTGTACACGTGTCTATATTGCATTAGCTATAAGTATGTGTTGTACACGTGTCTATATTGCATAATATATAAGTATGTGTTGTACACCTGTCAATATTACATTAGCTATAAGTATGTGTTATACACGTGTCTATATTGCATTATATATAAGTATGTTATGCACGTGTCTATGTTGCATTATATATAAGTATGTGTTGTACACGTGTCTATATTACATTATATATAAGTATGTGTTGTACACGTGTCTATATTACATTATATATAAGTATGTTTTGTACACGTGTCTATATTACATCAGATATAAGTATGTGTTGTACACGTGTTTATATTGCATTATATATAAGTATGTGTTGTACATGTGTCTATATAACATTATATATAAGTATGTGTTGTACACGTGTCTATATTGCATTATATATAAGTATGTGTTGTACACGTGTCTATATTGCATTATATATAAGTATGTGTTGTACACGTGTCTATATTGCATTATATATAAGTATGTGTTGTACACGTTTCTGTATTGCATTATATATAAGTATGTGTTGTACACGTGTCTATATTGCATTATTTATAAGTTTTTGTTGTACACGTGTCTATTTTGCATTAGGTATAAGTATGTGTTGTACACGTGTCTATATTACATTAGATATAAGTATGTGTTGTACATGTGTCTATATTGGCCGTCTTTTGACCTTCTCCGTGTTGGAAATAAAGAACTGTTTTGCTTTAATTATAAGACACATATCAGATAAATATTACATGTATTTACACATAGATATAAATATAAATGGCTATAGTTATGGGAGCTCATTTGTATAAAATGTATGCATTATGTTTGCATAGTTCGCTAACTGTATATAATATGTATGTGTGACGGTCCTCATGGGCTTGAAAGCCTACTGGAATTTAATAAAATAAACCATCAAACTATTAAACTATCATAATCCGAGTGATGTTTCGTAAAAAAGTGTACAGTATATATTAGATGCGATCGAAAGACCAATTCAAAGATATTTAGTCTATAGTTGCGACGTATGTGTGTTTTACGTTTATTTATCGTCGCTACCGGTTGTCCATATGAAGAGATTAGTCATTTTAGATTTTTGGAGGATAGTGCAATGATAGAGACAGAGACCCATTCCAGAGTCTCTCTGTTTCTTTTACGTGCACGGTGTAAAGCACCGACATGATACCGCGGTTTAAATTCCCATCTGATAGACTGTTGATTTTATTACGGTCAGACGGGGGGATCGAACCTGCGATCCCTGGATTACCAGTCCAGCGTGTTAATCACTGGACTACATATCCGTCTGTGCTTAAGATGTATACACGTATTCACTATAGTATATCACATTTACAAATGTATTGGTTTGTTTTGTAAATAAACATCCATAAAGGGAGACAATTAGCAACTATTAATGTCATAACTACTAGTTCAGCTATGGGTAGATGTTGCTTTGATTCTAACATTAATTGTTATGTTGTTCCTATAAACAAACAACAAATCTACCGTTATTATATCTACAATAGACCACGGATATGTGTGCTATTTTGTCTCCTTGTATGTTATTTACCTAATGGCTTTACAGAATACCTCCCTGTAAAATACCTTCTATATTCCAGTAGCATTGGAATTCGTTATTGGGCTATCAACACTGTATTTCCTCTATGACCGGTTATAAACACTACAAACCCTACCCAATTGCTGTATTCAATTCGAATGTAAAATTGGTAAAAATTGTGCATATCTTAGTCCATAAATAATTTTGTTTACCAGGGGAGCAACATTCAACAGCCGTAGCCGTAAATTATTGTAAATTCAACAGCCGTAGCCGTAAATTATTGTAAATTCAACAGCCGTACGTAAATTATTGTAAATTCAACAGCCGTACGTAAATTATTGTAAATTCAACAGCCGTACGTAAATTATTGTAAATTCAACAGCCGTACGTAAATTATTGTAAATTCAACAGCCGTACATAAATTATTGTAAATTCAACAGCCGTACGTAAATTATTGTAAATTCAACAGCCGTACGTAAATTATTGTAAATTGAACAGCCGTAGCCGTAAATTATTGTAACTTCAACAATGATCGATTTGTTCTTTGTTTATAGGAACATGTCATATATATATAAGTGATGTCAGAATATTTACTTTTAGCTAGTATAAACACTAGGTTTTGTTAAAACTCGAACAAAATGAAATAGTTGTTAATGATTTTATTAAATTTACATCATAGTTCAAAGTGATTGTCACAATTTCTAAAAAAACGAGTTATCTTGTTTACAATTGTATTTCTTGCAAAAACCTGATCATATATGTTACGTGTTTCAGTAACGAAACTATTAATTCAAATATTAATTTCAAATTAGCAATATACATACAGTAAACATCCGTTATGTCGAATTCCGTCGGACCGAACAAAATACTTCGACATAACCGACGTTTGATTTAACGAAATTCGATATAAACAGAGCCAGTTATATGTAATTGATAGTGTCTGAAACGGGACTTTGATCCGACTTCGAGATAACCGGAGAAATTCGACATAGCCGAATTTGACATAGCGGATGTAGACTGTACATGTTTTTGGTCATTAACAAATAATTTAGTATGGCGAAAATAAACATACAGTTAATATGTAATTTATACACCAAATATTATAAATTACGGAACCGTTAGCATGGTAACGGTATGTTCACGTATTGCAATTGCTCCGTTAATATATTTGGCAAGATTATGTAAACAAAATTGTTTGTTGTCAATATATACACATATTTTCCAAAGGAGGCCATGTAGATTTAATGAATAGTTTCTATATAGAGGACAACACTATACGAACTTTTATTCATCCCCAATTGAGTTCATATTACAAAGTTTACAAATGCGTTGGTTAATGAGAAAGTATATATGCAAATAAAATAGTTAAATTGAATAAACCAATATTGCAATAATATTTCATTTTATGTTTCTTCAGACATGTACGGTCGTGGTGGTGGAGGTGGTCGTGGTGATCGTGGCGGCGGTTGGGGCCGTGGACGTGGTGGTGGACGAGGCGGCGGCGGTTGGGGCCGTGGACGTGGTGGTGGACGAGGCGGCGGCGGTTGGGGCGGCAGACGAGGCGGTGGACGTGGTCACGGTGGTTGGGGCGGTGGACGAGGCGGTGGTCGTGGATACGGTGACGGCGGTCGTATGGGTGGTTACGGTGATGGAGGTCGCAGGGGAGGTTACGGCCGACGATCGGGTGGGGATTAATGGTGAGTATGTGTTTGTTATAGCAATAGCGCTGGTAACCCATGTGTGTGGAGATGGGGTCTCCTTGACACTATTGGTGTGGGTGTGTGACCTGGACTGGATGCTACAGCTCTCAACTTAACGTGATTTGATTGGGTGTGACCGAGATTTCTATTCAGCTAAGTCAGAATATATCTACTTCAGAATAGTGGTTCGAGATTAGAGAAAAGTTGCATAACCTTCAGACATGAAAATGTTACTCTTAACTTTAGACAGATTGGACGTCATGGTCCTACTTTAGGCAGATCCGACAACATCATGGTCCTACTTTAGGCAGATCCGACAGACCCTTTGAAAAGCATCATATTAGTTATAAAATCGCAAATTAAAAACAATATTTACATATTTACGTTTTAGTTATGCTGATATTTTCGGGATCTACTATTGACACGTAGCAAAACAATACTCGTTGACAAAGTCACTCACAAAAATATTCACTATACGCTAGAAAGATTTACAAATTGTCTGTCCTGCTTTCGATTGATATGATGAAAAAGAAATCCCTAATTTAGACTAATCTTACCCATACTTTAGGGTCCGCCTCCGTGGTCGAGTGGTTAAGGTCGCCGACTTGTATACCACTGTAACCTATCATCACGGGTTCGATCCCCGCTCAGGCCGCGTCTCATTTATATGAAAAAGTTGGCAGTTTCTTACGGAGGTTGGTGCACCCAAGTACTGGTTAACCGCTGGAGCCTGTCCAGGAAAGGTGTTGTTAGGTAAACTGCCCGCTGGCGATATAGCCCAAAATGATGCCGATACAGGCGTAAAACCCGAAATATAATATAACATAACACAACCCATACTTTAGACTTTTATGGTGAAAAAAACCTCCAAACACCCTAGGGCCGCATATCCAAAGTATTCATTATTTAAGAAGAACCCCCTACCCACCCGGGGGAGCTGGTGACTATCGATACTGACGATAGACGCCACATTCTGGATATAGTGTTTCCAAACCATACAATACAAATGATGGTTAACACGTTGGACTGGTATTCCAGGTTCGATCCCCCGTCTGACTTAATAAAATTAACAATATTTCAGATGGGCCTTTAAACCGAGTAATAGTATAATAATAGTATAATAGTATAGTATAATAATAGTATAATAGTATAATAGTAATAGTATAATAGTATAATAGTATAATATAGTAGGGTAGTAGTAGGGTAGTAGTAAGTAGTAATAGTAGGTAGTAGTAGTAAGGTAGTAAGGTAGTAGTAGTAAGGTAGTAGTAGTAGTAGTAGTAGTAGTAGGAGTAGTAGTATAAGGTAGTAGTAGTAAGGTAGTAAGGTAGTAGTAGTAAGGTAGTAGTATAGTAGTAGTAGTAGTAAGGTAGTAAGGTAGTAGTAGTAAGGTAGTAGTAGTAAGGTAGTAGTAGTAATAGTAGTAGTAGTAGTAGTAGTAGTAGTAGTACACTGCACGGAAACGAATCAGAGAAGCACCTGGAATTGGTCTCTGTTGTAACATAACGGGGTTATATGTTGATTAATTACCTCCATAATTAGTTGTATAGCATGATACATATTCATGAGTATTGATCCATTTATAATAATGCTGTATACGGTCGTTATACAAGTCAATTATACATGGAACTGTACTAACTGTTTATGTTGGCAGAGAAGCAAGTACATTTGGCAGGGATACAAGTATACTTGGCGTGGACATCCCTCACATGTATGCCTGATCAGCATAATTTTTATTAAAGGTTTTTCCAAACATGTGTGCTATTACATCAGAAATGTACTCTGATGTTTTAAGTTTAAACAGTACAAATTCAAAATACTAACATGTTATTTCCGTACAAGCATGTGTTTGCACCAAAATAATATATCCGAATTGATATATTGAGTGGCAGTTATGCCAAACATGTTTACTGGAACATCTGTAGCTCAACATTTTATGGAATACATGTCCAAGCTTGCTTCTCTATAAAAGATGGGATACATTTAGATTAGGGGGAGACGAACTGGGATTATTGAAAGCGCCATATGGTGCGTGGGCACACCGTAGAAATTTATTTAAATAAACACTTATAACTTGGACTTGTTTTGGAACTTATACTATTACGGTACACTGTATCATCGCACTATCCTCCAAAACATAAATTGGCTAATTTATTAGTTGATATAGAATTTATGCTATTTCATATAGGGGCTTTATGTTGCTATTTACATTTCAGAAATGATGCCCAGATACAGCGAATATTACTGACGGAAATCCAAACCTGAAAATGTATTATCAACAACAATGATGTCTTCGTGTATTATAGCTTGGCATAATAAATAAAACTTGTCAATAATATAATATTTTGTTCCTATTCAGTTTGGTTCATCGCAGATCACGTGCATTCGTGCAGTAGCATTTCAAGTTATGTGCGTTACGTTGGTATAGCTCAGAATGCATGTCTTAACAATACTTGGCACAACATTGTGTGTGCGAATTATTGTTGCATATAAAGATGATCACATGACTGAGTGCTAGCTTGGTCATGCACATACGGATATGTTGTCCAGTGGTTAACACGTTGGACTGGTTAACCAGGACGCGTAGGTTCGATCCCGCGTCTGACCCTAATAAAATTAACAGTCTTTCAGATGGGATGTTAAACCGAGGTCTCGTGTCGGTGCTTTACATCGTACACGTAAAAGAACAAGAGGAGACTCTGGAATGGGTTTCTGTCTATCATTGCACTATCCTCCAAACCATATTTCGGTGATCTCGAGACGAATTAAAATAAAATCCTATCTTAAACTAATAAACACAAATCTTTTTCTCGTATGATTTCCAATTGTATTAATTTTAATTATGCATGACCAAAGTGTTCGTAATAAAAATCACTTCCAGTATAATTTTCAAGTTAGTTCTTTTTGCTGTCAAAACAAATTCATTAGCGGATATTACTTTATAATGAACTGTTTATGGTTGTAAGAAAATAAGTTAAAATACAAGACGGATCTGCAGTCTAGTGGTTAACACGCTGGACTGGTAATCCAGGGATCGCAGGTTCGATCCCCCGTGTCACAGAATGACACGAGGGCCAGCTTCTCAGGGCCACGGATACCAGGATCAAGTGTATGCATAAAGATTAAGTAGATTTACCAATTTTAATATACATCAAACAACACTAGCAACAAAGACACTGAATGGTAGGAGGCGTATGTTTGTCCATATTTTGGCTCTTGACAGATGGTGGCTTAACTTTCGGTATAGAGTACGGTCTACGGCTGGTAATGCCGTTAATTTATTTAACAGTTCCGAGATCTAAATAACTGCCGTTTCCACACTCGGCTTTAACTTTTAGGCTATAGTGCACCTATTTAAACATTGGCACGTATGGCCATCACAGTGCTATAATGCACATAGTTAAGATTGGCAAGTATTGCCTTCACAGTGCTATATAATGCACACTTTAAAAGATTGGCAAGTATTGCCGTCACAGTGCTATAATGCACACTTCAAAGATTTACAATTCACAAGATTATTAACTCCCTGCGTCCTAAGGACCCTGTCCACTGACGGCGGACTCGATGCTGCTCAGCTACCGCTACCCGCTGACACTCTCCAGTCTATGGAGGTCACCAGCTCACGCCGGCAAACTCCCAGTCGGCTCGTGCCCCAGCTCGTTATCTTTATCGTTCTGAACCGGATCTACGCCCCTGAGCTACACCTCTCAGGCATGAAGCGACTACAACAATAACAAATATAATACCCTTGTGCTACGTCAATCTACTCAGCTCTTATTACCACCTTATATTATAAGATTGTGGTACAACAACAAGACAATAGTTACCATAATGCTTGGACATAAATACATGTAGAATCAATACACATGGAGATCTTCATGGTCTAAATATACAATGACTCCGTACCCATCATGACCTCATATGGTATATCTATATATATACAAACTTAGAACCACTCAATACCTATTACTCCACTCCTGCAATTTGAGCGTACACGGCACCCCTTTCAACAGCTGATAACAACGCTGCCCCAGCCATATATTCAACACTTGATTCAACAGTAGTTATTAGTTAATTATTATGTATGTAATGAACAGTAAATATGCATCGTCGTAAATCACTAGAACGACATTGAATAACGATTTACTACAACATGTTTCTGGTAACATCTCGGACAGTTGCTTTAGACGACGTTTCAGATAAAATAACCTCTAATGACAACTACGAACAATATAATATATAGTTACATACCCAGCTCTGTCGCATGTACAAGTCACCACAGTCAATTGTGATGTTCCGAGAGCAATGTCAGTGCAATGTGCGTGTGTCCAATTTATAGCGCCATCACAGAGTACACGCACGATCTTTTCATGAATATTATCAGCTGATATGATACATACAATATTGACTGCGCGTTCTTATCAGGCCCTGGAGGGTAATTTCACTGATAAAGGGAACAGTGATTTGAAAAGAATAAACTAAAATCTGCTAATACTAGTCGGATTTATATCAAATAAACGGGAATTTCCCTTATAAGTGATATATAATAATACACCACTGTCCTCTATCTGGTATAGATACAATCGTCCCAATTTATGATAAAATCACTGAATAAACGTTTCAATGGTACGACAAAATGTGCTGAAACCCATTGATAAAGAGGCCCCAACTACACAGTAGTTAATATGGTCACTTTCATTTTGTTACACCCCGTCTGACCCTAATAAAATTAAGTCTTTCAGATGGGACTTTAAACCGAGGTCTCGTGTCGGTGCTTTACACCGAGCGCGTAAAAGAACCAGAGGAGACTCTGGAATGGGTCTCTGTCTGTATCATCCAATAATTTAAAATGACTAATCTCTTCAGGAGGCGTCGCTCATATTGGCAACCGGTAGCGACGATAAATAAACGTAAAACATACACACTTGGTCATATGATATGATTCGATTGATCGTCAGTTCTACGTTATGATATAATTTAATTTAGCACTAAGGCAGAATAGTTCAGAACTAATTAGGTCACCAAGAAATCTATCTATATCTATTGAAAACGTATGACGTGTCAAGCAATTGTAGTCGCCAACTTCCTCAGTAGAGAGAACTATAACGTATAGGTGGTACATAAAGATCAAGGCGTATAATCTCGTATACATGTGTCGTTTTGAATACTTGCTTCTTGTCTCCCCTTGTTTGTTTTTGGGGTTTAAAGTCGCACTAGTGGAAAGCATGGTTGTAGACGGATCTGTAGTACGGTGGTTAACACGTTGGACTGGTAATCCAGGGATCCCAGGTTCGATCCCCCGTTTGACCATAATAAAATGAATAGTCTTTCAGATGGGACGGTAAACCGAGGTCTCGTGTCGGTGCTGTACGTCGTGAAACGTAAACGAACCAGAAGAGACTCTGGAATGGGTCTCTGTCTGTATCATTGCACTATCCTCAAAAAATCTGAAATGACTTATCTCTTCAGGAGGCGTTGCTCATATGGGCAACCGATAGCGACGATAAATAATTTCACATTGCCTCTTCTCTCTCCCTCGTGGCGATGGATTCCATCAGGTATTAGATCTCGAAAGTGATTAATATAAGTTGTAAGAACTTGTTTCGCAATCGAGCTAAAATAAGTTTGCATAAAATAATGATATTGATTTGTTTGTTTTGGGATTTAATATCGTACCAACAGCTTTGGCCATATGGCAACTCTGAAGGAAGACACGGAATACCCGCACCTCCGAGCCGTATTCCAGGTGTGGACGGACACACGGGTTGAACCATCGACCTTCCGCGAGCTGGACAGCTTCCTCACATGAAATAATTCGACACCCCCAGTGGGATTCTAACCATCAGTGGTTAGGGGGCAAAGCCATCTGAAATCAACGACCACTCAGCAATGGGGGGTGCACCTTAATGAAATAGGATAGATTAATTAAACAGTCATTCTATATCAGTTGGGTATATCTCGTGAAATACACTGGTTGGCCAGTAAGAAACTTGGCCGTTAAGATCTTCAATACATTCCAGAACGTCCGTTGTCTATGTATATGTATGGACAGACCCTAGTCTATGTGTATGTATGGACAGACAGACCATTGTCTATGTATATGTGTGGACATACCCTAGTCAATGTGTATGTATGGACAGACCTTAGTCTATGTGTATGGATGGACAGACAGACCATTGTCTATGTATATGTATGGACAGACCCTAGTCAATGTGTATGTATGGACATACCCTAGTCAATGTGTATGGATGGACAGACAGACCATTGTCTATGTATGGACAGACACTAGTCAATGTGTATGTATGGACAGACCCTAGTCAATGTGTATGTATGGACAGACCCTAGTCAATGTGTATGGATGGACAGACAGACCATTGTCTATGTATGGACAGACCCTAGTCAATGTGTATGTATGGACAGACCCTAGTCTATGTATATGTATGGACAGACAGACCATTGTCTATGTATATGTATGGACATACCCTAGTCTATGTATATGTATGGACAGACAGACCATTGTCTATGTATATGTATGGACAGACCCTAATCAATGTGTATGTATGGACAGACCCTAGTCTATGTGTATGTATGGACAGACCCTAGTCTATGTGTATGTATGGACAAACCCTAGTCAATGTGTATGGACAGACAGACAGACCATTGTATATGTATATGTATGGACAGACCCTATTAAATGTGTATGTATGGACATACCCTAGTCAATGTGTATGGATGGACAGACAGACCATTGTCTATGTATGGACAGACCCTAGTCAATGTGTATGTATGGACAGACCCTAGTCTATGTATATGTATGGACAGACAGACCATTGTCTATGTATATGTATGGACAGACCCTAGTCTATGTATATGTATGGACAGACAGACCATTGACTATGTATATGTATGGACAGACCCTAGTCAATGTGTATGTATGGACAGACCCTAGTCTATGTGTATGTATGGACAGACCCTAGTCGATGTGTATGTATGGACAGACCCTAGTCTATTTGTATGTATGGACAAACCCTAGTCAATGTGTATGGACAGACAGACAGACCATTGCATATGTATATGCATGGACAGACCCTAGTCAATGTGTATGGACAGACAGACAGACCATTGTCTATGTATATGTATGGACATACCCTAGTCAATGTGTATGTATGGACAGACCCTAGTCTATGTATATGTATGGACAGACAGAACATTGTTTATGTATATGTATGGACAAACCCTAGTCTACGTATATGTATGGACAGACCATTGTCAATGTATATGTATGGACAGACCCTAGTCTATGTGTATGTATGGACAGACAGACCATTGTATATGTATATGTATGGACAGAATGGACAGACCTTAGTCTATGTGTATGGATGGACAGACAGACCATTGTGTATGTATATGTATGGACAGACCCTAGTCAATGTGTATGTATGGACAGACCCTAGTCAATATGTATGGATGGACAGACAGACCATTGTCTATGTATGGACATACCCTAGTCAATGTGTATGTATGGACAGACCCTAGTCTATGTATATGTATGGACAGACAGACCATTGTCTATGTATATGTATGGACATACCCTAGTATATGTATATGTATGGACAGACAGACCATTGTCTATGTATATGTATGGACAGACCCTAGTCTATGTGTATGTATGGACAGACAGACCATTGTCTATGTATATGTATGGACATACCCTTGTCTATGTATATTTATGGACAGACAGACCATTGTCTATGTATATGTATGGACAGACCCTAGTCAATGTGTATGTATGGACAGACATACCATTGTATATGTGTATGTATGGACAGACCCTAGTCAATGTGTATGTATGGACATACCCTAGTCAATGTGTATGGACAGACAGACAGACCATTGTATATATGTATGTATGGACAGACAGACCATTGTCAATGTGTATGGATGGACAGACAGACCATTGTCTATGTGTATGTATGGACAGACAGACCTTTGTCTATGTGTATGTATGGACAGACAGACCATTGTCTATGTGTATGTATGGACAGACAAACCCTAGTCTATGTGCATGTATGGACAGACAGACCATTGTCTATGTGTATGTATGGACAGACAGACCATTGTCTATGCGTATGTTTGGACAGACAGACCTTTGTCTATGTGTATGTATGGACATACATACCATTGTCTATGTGTATGTATCGACAGACAGACCCTAGTCTATGTGTATGTATGGACAGACAGACCATTGTCTATGTGTATGTATGGACATACAGACCCTAGTCTATGTGTATGCATGGACAGACAAACCATTGTGTCTGTGTATGTATGGACAGACAGACCATTGTCTATGTATATGTATGGACAGACCCTAGTCAATGTATATGTATGAACAGGCAAACCATTGTCTATGTGTATGGATGGACAGAACGACCACTGTCTATGTATATGTATGGACAGACCCTAGTCAATGTATATGTATGGAAAGACATACCATTGTCTATGTGTATGTATGGACAGGCAGACCATTGTATATGTGTATGTATGGACAGACAGACCATTGTCTATGTGTATGTATGGACAGACCATTGTCTATGTGTATGTATGGATAGACAGGTTTATGTGTATGTATGGACAGACAGACCATTGTCTATGTGTATGTATGGACAGACAGATCATTGTCTATGTGTATGTATAGACAGACAGACCCTAGTCTATGTGCATGCATGGACATACAGACCATTGTCTATGCGAATGTATGGACATACAGACCCTAGTATATGTGTATGTATGGACAGACAGACCATTGTCTATGTGTATGTATGGACAGACAAACCCTAGTCTATGTGTATGTATGGACAGACAGACCATTGTCTATGTGTGTGTATGGACAGACAGACCATTGTCTATGCGTATGTATGGACAGACAGACCATTGTCTATGTGTATGTATGGACAGACATATCATTGTCTATGTGTATGTATGGACAGACAGACCATTGTCTATGTGTATGTATGGACATACAGACCCTAGTCTATGTGTATGTATGGACAGACAAACCATTGTGTCTGTGTATGTATGGACAGACAGACCATTGTCTATGTGTATGTATGGACAGACCCTAGTCAATGTATATGTATGGACAGGCAAACCATTGTCTATGTGTATGGATGGACAGACATACCATTGTCTATGTATATGTATGGACAGACCCTAGTCAATGTATATGTATGGAAAGGCAGACCATTGTATATGTGTATGGATGGACAGACATACCATTGTCTATGTATATGTATGGACAGACCCTAGTCAATGTATATGTATGGACAGGCAGACCATTGTCTATGTGTATGGATGGACAGACAGACCATTGTCAATGTATATGTGTGGACAGACCCTAGTCAATGTGTATGGACAGACAGACCATTGTATATGTAAATGTATGGACATACCCTAGTCAATGTGTATGTATGGACATACCCTAGTCAATGTGTAAGGACAGACAGACAGACCATTGTATATGTGTATGTATGGACAGACAGACCATTGTCAATGTGTATGGATGGACAGACCCTAGTCAATGTGTAGGTATGGACAGACAGACCATTGTCTATGTGTACGTATGGATAGACAGACCATTGTCTATGTGTATGTATGGACAGGCAGACCATTGTATATGTGTATGTATGGACATACATACCATTGTCTATGTGTATGTATGGACAGGCAGACCAATGTATATGTGTATGTAAGGACAGACAGACCATTGTCAATGTGTATGGATGGACAGACAGACCATTGTCTATGTATATGTATGGACATACCCTAGTCAATGTGAATGTATGGACAGACAGACCATTGTATATGTGTATGTATGGACAGACAGACCATTGTCTATGTGTATGTATGGACAGACAGACCATTGTCTATGCGTATTTATGGACAGACAGACCCTAGTCTATGTGTATGTATGGACAGACAGACCATTGTCTATGTGTATGTATGGACAGACAAACCCTAGTCTATGTGTATGTATGGACAGAAAGATCATTGTATATGTGTATGTATGGACAGACAGACCATTGTATATGTGTATGTATGGACTGACAGACCATTGTATATGTGTATGTATGGACTGACAGACCATTGTATATGTGTATTTATGGACAGACATACCATTGTCTATGTGTATGTATGGACAGCCAGACCATTGTCTATGTGTATGCATGGACAGACAGACCATTGTATATGTGTATGTATGGACAGACAGACCATTGTCTATGTGTATGTATGGACAGCCAGATCATTGTCTATGTGTATGTATGGACAGACAGACCATGTGTATGTATGGACAGACAGACCATTGTCTATGTGTATGTATGGACAGAGAGACCATGTGTATGTATGGACAGACAGACCATTGTATATGTGTATGTATGGACAGACATACCCTAGTCAATGTGTATGTATGGACAGACAGACCATTGTCTATGTGTATGTATGGATAGACAGGTCTATGTGTATGTATGGACATACAGAAAATTGTCTATGTGTATGTATGGACAGACAGATCATTGTCTATGTGTATGTATGGAAAGACAGAAAGACCATTGTCTATGTGTATGTATGGACAGACAGACCTTAGTCTATGTGTATGTATGGACAGACAGACCATTGTCTATGCGTATGTATGGACAGACAGACCCTAGTCTATGTGTATGTATGGACATACAGACCATTGTCTATGTGAATGTATGGACAGACAGACCCTAGTCTATATGTATGTATGGACAGACAGACCATTGTCTATGTGTATGTATGGACAGACAGACCATTGTCTATGCGTATGTATGGACAGACAGACCATTGTCTATGTGTATGTATGGACAGACATACCATTGTCTATGTGTATGTATGGACAGACAGACCCTAGTCTATGTGATTGTATGGACAGACAGAACATTGTCTATGTGTATGTATGGACAGACAGACCCTAGTCTATGTGTATGTATGGACAGGCAGACCATTGTCTATGTGTATGTATGGACAGACATACCATTGTCTATGTGTATGTATGGACAGACAGACCATTGTCTATGTGTATGTATGGACAGACATACCATTGTCTATGTGTATGTATGGACAGACAGACCATTGTCTATGTGTATGTATGGATAGACATGTCTATGTGTATGTATGGACAGACAGACCATTGTCTATGTGTATGTATGGACAGACAGACCCTAGTCTATGTGTATGTATGGACAACAGACCATTGTCTATGTGTATGTATGGACAGACAGATCATTGTCTATGTGTATGTATGGACAGACAGACCATAGTATATGCATGTATGGACAGACAGACCATTGTCTATGCGTATGTATGGACAGACATACCCTAGTCTATGTGTATGTATGGACAGACAGACCATTGTCTATGTGTATGTATGGACAGACAAACCCTAGTATATGTGTATGTATGGACAGACAGACCATTGTCTATGTGTATGTATGGACAGACAGACCATTGCCTATGCGTATGTATGGACAGACAGACCATTACCTATGTGTATGTATGGACAGACATACCATTGTCTATGTGTATGTATCGACAGACAGACCCTAGTCTATGTGTATGTATGGACAGACAGACCATTGTCTATGTGTATGTATGGACATACAGACCCTAGTCTATGTGTATGTATGGACAGACAGACCATTGTGTCTGTGTATGTATGGACAGACAGACCATTGTCTATGTGTATGTATGGACAGACAGACCATTGTCTATGTGTATGTATGGACAGACAGACCATTGCCTATGTGTATGGATGGACAGACAGACCATTGTCTATGTGTATGTATGGACAGACAGACCATTGTCTATGTGTATGTATGGACAGACAGACCATTGTCTATGTGTATGTATGAACAGCCCGACCATTGTCTATGTGTATGTATGGACAGACATACCATTGTCTATGTGTATGGATGGACAGACATACCATTGTCTATGTGTATTTATGAACAGCCAGACCATTGTCTATGTGTATGTATGGACATGTATATGGATGAACAGACAGACCATTGTCTATGCGTATGTATGGACAGACAGACCATTGTGTATGTATGGACAGACATACCATTGTCTATGTGTATGTATGGACAGACAAACCATTGTCTATGTGTATTTATGGACATGCGGATCATTGTCTATGTGTATGTACGGACAGACGGATCATTGTCTATGTGTATGTATGGACAGACAGATCATTGTCTATGTGTATGTATGGACAGACGGATCATTGTCTATGTGTATGTATGGACAGACAGACCATGTGTATGTATGGACAGACATACCATTGTATATGTGTATGTATGGACAGCCAGACCATTGTCTATGTGTATGTATGGACAGACAGACCATGTGTATGTATGGACAGACAGACCATTGTCTATATGTATGTATGGACAGAGAGACCATGTGTATGTATGGACAGACAGACCATTGTGTATGTGTATGTATGGACAGCCATACCATTGTCTATGTGTATGTATGGACAGACAGACCATTGTCTATGTGTATGTATGGACAGACAGACCCTAGTTTATATGTAGGTATGGACAGACAGACCATTGTCTATGTGTATGTATGGATAGACATGTCTATGTGTATGTATGGACATACAGAAAATTGTCTATGTGTATGTATGGACAGACAGATCATTGTCCATGTGTATGTATGGACATACAGGCCATTGTCTATGTGTATGTATGGACATACAGACCCTAGTCTATGTGTATGTATGGACAGACAGACCATTGTCTATGCGTAGGTATGGACATACAGACCCTAGTCTATGTGTATGTATGGACATACAGACCATTTTCTATGTGTATGTATGGACATACAGACCCTAGTCTATATGTATGTATGGACAGACAGAACATTGTCTATGTGTATGTATGGACAGACAGACCATTGTCTATGCGTATGTATGGACAGACAGACCATTGTCTATGTGTATGTATGGACAGACAGACCATTGTCTATGTGCATGTATGGACAGACAGAACATTGTCTATGTGTATGTATGGACAGACAAACCCTAGTCTATGTGTATGTATGGACAGGCAGACCATTGTCTATGTGTATGTATGGACAGACATACCATTGTCTATGTGTATGTATGGACATACATACCATTGTCTATGTGTATGTATGGACAGACCCTAGTCGATATGTATGTATGGACAGACAGACCATTGTCTATGTGTATGTATGGACAGACAGACCATTGTCTATGCGTATGTATGGACAGACAGACCATTGTCTATGTGTATGTATGGACAGACAGACCATTGTCTATGTGCATGTATGGACAGACAGAACATTGTCTATGTGTATGTATGGACAGACAAACCCTAGTCTATGTGTATGTATGGACAGGCAGACCATTGTCTATGTGTATGTATGGACAGACATACCATTGTCTATGTGTATGTATGGACAGACATACCATTGTCTATGTGTATGTATGGACAGACCCTAGTCGATATGTATGTATGGACAGACAGACCATTGTCTATGTGTATGTATGGACAGACAGACCATTGTCTATGTGTATGTATGGACAGACAGACCATTGTCTATGTGTATGTATGGACAGACAGACCATTGTCTATGTGTATGTATGGACAGACAGACCCTAGTCTATGTGTATGTATGGACAGACAGAACATTGTCTATGTGTATGGATGGACAGACAGACCATTGTCTATGTGTATGGATGGACAGACAGACCATTGTCTATGTGTATGTATGGACAGACAGACCATTGTCTATGTGTATGTATGGACAGACAGATCATTGTCTATGTGTATGTATGGACAGACAGACCATGTGTATGTATGGACAGACAGACCATTGTCTATGTGTGTGTATGGACAGAGAGACATGTGTATGTATGGACAGACAGACCATTGTCTATGTGTATGTATGGACAGACAGACCATTGTCTATGTGTATGTATGGACAGACAGACCCTAGTCAATGTGTATGTATGGACAGACAGACCATTGTCTATGCGTATGTATGGACAGACAGACCATTGTCTATGTGTATGTATGGACAGACAAACCATTGTCTATGTGTATGTATGGACAGACAGACCCTAGTCTATGTGTATGTATGGACAGACAGAACATTTTCTATGTGTATGTATGGACAGACAGACCCTAGTCTATGTGTATGTATGGACAGGCAGACCATTGTCTATGTGTATGTATAGACAGACATACCATTGTCTATGTATATGTATGGACAGACAGACCAATGTCTATGTGTATGTATGGACAGACATACCATTGTCTATGTGCATGTATGGACAGACAGACCATTGTCTATGCGTATGTATGGACAGACAGATTCTAGTCTATGTGTATGTATGGACAGACATACCATTGTCTATGTGTATGTATGGACAGACAAACCCTTGTATATGTGTATGGATGGACAGACAGACCATTGTTTATGTGCATGTATGGACAGACAGATCATTGTATATGTGTATGTATGGACAGACAGACCATTGTCTATGTGTATGTATGGACAGACATACCCTAGTCTATGTGCATGTATGGACATACAGATCATTGTATATGTGCATGTATGGACAGACAGATCATTGTATATGTATATGTATGGACAGACAGACCAATGTCTATGTGTATGTATGGACAGACAGACCATTGTCTATGTGTATGTATGGACAGACAGACCATTGTATATGTATATGTATGGACAGACAGACCAATGTCTATGTGTATGTATGGACAGACAGACCATTGTATATGTGTATGTATGGACTGACATACCATTGTATATGTGTATGTATGGACAGACATACCATTGTCTATGTGTATGTATGGACATCCAGATCATTGTCTATGTGTATGTATGGACAGACAGACCATTGTCTATGTGTATGTATGGACAGACAGACCATTGTCTATGTGTATGTATGGACAGACAGACCCTAGTCAATGTGTATGTATGGACAGACATACCATTGTCTATGTGTATGTATGGATAGACAGGTCTATGTGTATGTATGGACATACAGAATATTGTCTATGTGTATGTATGGACAGACAGATCATTGTCTATGTGTATGTATGGACAGACAGACAGACCATTGTCTATGTGTATTTATGGACAGACAGACCCTAGTCTATGTGTATGTATGGACAGACAGATCATTGTCTATGCGTATGTATGGACAGACAGACCCTAGTCTATGTGTATGTATGGACATACAGACCATTGTCTATGTGTATGTATGGACAGACAGACCCTAGTCTATATGTATGTATGGACAGACAGACCATTGTCTATGTGTATGTATGGACAGACAGACCATTGTCTATGTGTATGTATGGACAGACAGACCATTGTCTATGTGTATGTATGGACAGACAGACCCTAGTTTATGTGTATGTATGGACAGACAGAACATTGTCTATGTGTATGTATGGACAGACAGACCCTAGTCTATGTGTATGTATGGACAGGCAGACCATTGTCTATGTGTATGTATGGACAGATATACCATTGTCTATGTGTATGTATGGACAGACAGACCATTGTCTATGTGTATGTATGGACAGACATACCATTGTCTATGTGTATGTATGGACAGACAGACCATTGTCTATGTGTATGTATGGATAGACAGGTCTATGTGTATGTATGGACAGACAGATCATTGTCTATGTGTATAAATGGACAGACAGACCCTAGTCTATGTGCATGTATGGACAGACAGACCATTGTCTATGCGTATGTATGGACAGACAGACCCTAGTCTATGTGTATGTATGGACAGACAGACCAGTGTCTATGTGTATGTATGGACAGACAAACCCTAGTCTATGTGTATGTATGGACAGACAGACCATTGTCTATGTGTATGTATGGACAGACAGGCCATTGTCTATGCGTATGTATGGACAGACAGACCATTACCTATGTGTATGTATGGACAGAAATACCATTGTCTATGTGTATGTATCGACAGACAGACCCTAGTCTATGTGTATGTATGGACAGACAGACCATTGTCTATGTGTATGTATGGACATACAGACCCTAGTCTATGTGTATGTATGGACATAAAGACCATTGTCTATGTGTATGTATGGACATACAGACCATTGTCTATGTGAATGTATGGACAGACAGACCATTGTCTATATGTATGTATGGACAGACAGACCATTGTCTATGTGTATGGATGAACAGACATACCATTGTCTATGTGTATGGATGGACAGACAGACCCTTGTCTATGTGTATGTATGGACAGACAGACCATTGTATCTGTGTATGTATGGTCAGAAAGACCATTGTCTATGTGTATGTATGGACAGACAAACCATTGTATCTGTGTATGTATGGACAGATAGACCATTGTCTATGTGTATGTATGGACTGACAGACAGACCATTGTCTATGTGTATGTGTGGACAGAAAGTCCATTGTCTATGTGTATGGATGGACAAACAGACCATTGTCTATGTGTATGTATGGACAGACAGACCATTGTCTATGTGTATGTATGGACAGACATACCATTGACTTATGTGTATGTATGAACAGCCAGACCATTGTCTATGTGTATGTATGGACAGACAGACCATTGTCTATGTGTATGTATGGACATACAGACCGTAGTCTATGTGTATGTATGGACAGACAAACCATTGTGTCTGTGTATGTATGGACAGACAGACCATTGTCTATGTGTATGTATGGACAGACAGACCATTGTCTATGTGTATGTGTGGACAGACAGACCATTGTCTATGTGTATGGATGGACAGACAGACCATTGTCTATGTGTATGTATGGACAGACAGACCATTGTCTATGTGTATGTATGGACAGACAGACCATTGTATATGTGTATGTATGAACAGCCCGACCATTGTCTATGTGTATTTATGAACAGCCAGACCATTGTCTATGTGTATGTATGGACATGTGTATGGATGAACAGACAGACCATTGTCTAGGCGTATGTATGGACCGACAGACCATTGTATATGTATGGACAGACATACCATTGTCTATGTGTATGTATGGACAGACAGACAATTGTCTATGTGTATGTATGGACAGGCGGATCATTGTCTATGTGTATGTATGGACAGACGGATCATTGTCTATGTGTATGTATGGACAGACAGATCATTGTCTATGTGTATGTATGGACATACGGATCATTGTCTATGTGTATGTATGGACAGACAGACCATTTGTATGTATGGACAGACAGACCATTGTCTATGTTTATGTATGGACAGCCAGACCATTGTCTATGTGTATGTATGGACAGACAGACCATGTGTATTATGGACAGACAGACCATTGTCTATGTGTATGTATGGACAGAGAGACCATGTGTATGTATAGACAGACAGACCATTGTGTATGTGTATGTATGGACAGCCAGACCATTGTCTATGTGTATGTATGGACAGACAGACCATTGTCTATGTGTATGTATGGACAGACAGACCCTAGTTTATGTGTATGTATGGACAGACAGACCATTGTCTATGTATATGTATACAGGTATATGTGTATGTATGGACATACAGAAAATTGTGTATGTGTATGTATGGACAGACAGATCATTGTCTATGTGTATGTATGGACAGACAGACCATTGTCTATGTGTATGTATGGACAGACAGACCCTAGTCTATGTGTATGTATGGACAGACAGACCATTGTCTATGCGTAGGTATGGACAGACAGACCCTAGTCTATGTGTATGTATGGACAGACAGACCATTGTCTATGTGTATGTATGGACAGACAGACCCTAGTCAATGTGTATGTATGGACAGACAGACCATTGTCTATGTGTATGTATGGATAGACAGGTCTAAGTGTATGTATGGACATACAGAAAATTGTCTATGTGTATGTATGGACAGACAGATCATTGTCTATGTGTATGTATGGACAGACATACCATTGTCTATGTGTATTTATGGACAGACAGACCCTAGTCTATGTGTATGTATGGACAGACAGACCATTGTCTATGCGTATGTATGGACAGACAGACCCTAGTCTATGTGTATGTATGGACAGACAGACCATTGTCTATGTGTATGTATGGACAGACAGACCCTAGTATATGTGTATGTATGGACAGACAGACCATTGTCTATGCGTAGGTATGGACAGACAGACCCTAGTCTATGTGTATGTATGGACATACAGACCATTTTCTATGTGTATGTATGGACATACAGACCCTAGTCTATATGTATGTATGGACAGACAGACCATTGTCTATGTGTATGTATGGACAGACAGACCATTGTCTATGCGTATGTATGGACAGACATACCATTGTCTATGTGTATGTATGGACAGACAGACCATTGTCTATGTGCATGTATGGACAGACAGACCCTAGTCTATGTGTATGTATGGACAGACAGACCATTGTCTATGTGTATGTATGGACAGACAGACCATTGTCTATGTGTATGTATGGACAGACAGACCATTGTCTATGTGTATGTATGGACAGACATACCATTGTCTATGTGTATGTATGGACAGAAGACCATGTGTATGTATGACAGACAGACCATTGTCTATGTGTATGTATGGACAGACAGACCATTGTCTATGTGTATGTATGGACAGACAGACCATTGTCTATGTGTATGTATGGACAGACAGACCATTGTTTATGTGTATGTATGGACAGACAGACCATTGTCTATGTTTGTATGATAACAGGTTTGTGTTGTATGGACAACAGAATTGTGTATGTGTATGTATGGACAGACAGATCATTGTCTATGTGTATGTATGGACAGACAGACCATTGTCTATGTGTATGTATGGACAGACAGACCATTGTCTATGTGTATGTATGGACAGACAGACCATTGTCTATGTGTAGGTATGGACAGACAGACCCTAGTCTATGTGTATGTATGGACAGACAGACCATTGTCTATGTGTATGTATGGACAGACAGACCCTGTCAATGTGTATGTATGGACAGACAGACCATTGTCTATGTGTATGTATGGATAGACAGGTCTAGTGTATGTATGGACATACAGAAATTGTCTATGTGTATGTATGGACAGACAGATCATTGTCTATGTGTATGTATGGACAGACATACCATTGTCTATGTGTATTTATGGACAGACAGACCCTAGTCTATGTGTATGTATGGACAGACAGACCATTGTCTATGCGTATGTATGGACAGACAGACCCTAGTCTATGTGTATGTATGGACAGACAGACCATTGTCTATGTGTATGTATGGACAGACAGACCCTAGTATATGTGTATGTATGGACAGACAGACCATTGTCTATGTGTATGTATGGACAGACAGACCATTGTCTATGTGTATGTATGGACATACAGACCATTGTCTATGTGTATGTATGGACATACAGACCATTGTCTATATGTATGTATGGACAGACAGACCATTGTCTATGTGTATGTATGGACAGACAGACCATTGTCTATGCGTATGTATGGACAGACATACCATTGTCTATGTGTATGTATGGACAGACAGACCATTGTCTATGTGCATGTGGACAGACAGACCCTAGTTATGTGTTGTATGGACAGACAGAACATTGTCTATGTGTATGTATGGACAGACAGACCCTTGTGGTTGTCTATGTGTATGTATGAACAGGCAGACCATTGTCTATGTGTATGTATGGACAGACATACCATTGTCTATGTGTATGTATGGACAGACAGACCATTGTCTATGTGTATGTATGGACAGACATACCATTGTCTATGTGTATGTATGGACAGACAGACCATTGTCTATGTGTATGTATGGACAGACAGACCATTGTCTATGTGTATAGATAGACAGACAGACCATTGTCTATGTGTATGGATGGACAGACAGACCATTGTCTATGTGTATGTATGGACAGACAGACCATTGTCTATGTGTATGTATGGACAGACAGACCATTGTCTATGTGTATGTATGGACAGACAGACCATTGTCTATGTGTATGGATGGACAGACAGACCATTGTCTATGTGTATGTATGGACAGGCGGATCATTGTCTATGTGTATGTATGGACAGACGGATCATTGTCTATGTGTATGTATGGACAGACAGATCATTGTCTATGTGTATGTATGGACAGACGGATCATTGTCTATGTGTATGTATGGACAGACAGACCATTGTCTATGTATATGTGTGGACAGACAGACCATTGTATATGTGTATGTATGGACAGACAGACTATGTGTATGTATGGACAGACAGACCATTGTCTATGTGTATGTATGGACAGCCAGACCATTGTCTATGTGTATGTATGGACAGACAGACCATGTGTATGTATGGACAGACAGACCATTGTCTATGTGTATGTATGGACAGAGAGACCATGTGTATGTATGGACAGACATACCATTGTCTATGTGTATGTATGGACAGCCAGACCATTGTCTATGTGTATGTATGGACAGACAGACCATTGTCTATGTGTATGTATGGACAGACAGACCATTGTCTATGTGTATGTATGGACAGACACCTGTCTATGTGTATGTTGACAGCAGACCATTTGTATGGACAGACACCTGTCTGGTTGTTGGACAGACAGACCATTGTCTATGTGTATGTATGGACAGACATACCATTGTCTATGTGTATGTATGGACAGACAGACCATTGTCTATGTGTATGTATGGACAGGCAGACCATTGTCTATGTGTATAGATAGACAGACAGACCATTGTCTATGTGTATAGATAGACAGACAGACCATTGACTAGGTGTATGTATGGACAGACAGACCATTGTCTATGTGTATGCATGGACAGACAGACCATTGTCTATGTGTATTTATGGATAGACAGGTATATGTGTATGTATGGACATACAGAAAATTGTCTATATGTATGTATGGACAGACAGATCATTGTCTATGTGTATGTATGGACAGACCATTGTCTATGCGTATGTATGGACAGACATACCCTAGTCTATGTGTATGTATGGACATACAGACCATTGTATATGTGTATGTATGGACAGACAGACCATTGTCTATGCGTATGTATGCACAGACAGACCATTGTCTATGTGTATGTATGGACAGACAGACCATTGTCTATGTGCCTGTATGGACAGACAGACCCTAGTCTATGTGTATGTATGGACCGACAGACCCTAGTCTATGTGCATGTATGGACAGGCAGACCATTGTCTATTTGTATGTATGGACATACATACCATTGTCTATGTGTATGTATGGACAGACAGACCATTGTCTATGTGTATGTATGGACAGACATACCATTGTCTATGTGTATGTATGAACATACAGACCATTGTCTATGTGTATGTATGGACAGACAGACCATTGTCTATGTGTATAGATAGACAGACATACCATTGTCTATGTGTATAGATAGACAGACAGACCATTGTCTATGTGCCTGTATGGACAGACAGACCCTAGTCTATGTGTATGTATGGACCGACAGACCCTAGTCTATGTGTATGTATGGACATACAGACCATTTTCTATGTGTATGTATGGACAGACAGACCATTGTCTATGTGTATGAATGGACATACAGACCATTGTCTATGTGTATAGATAGACATACAGACCATTGTCTATGTGTATGTATGGACAGACATACCATTGTCTATGTGTATGTATGGACAGTCAGACCATTGTCTATGTGTATGTATGGACAGGCGGATCATTGTCTATGTGTATGTATGGACAGACGGATCATTGTCTATGTGTATGTATGGACAGACAGATCATTGTCTATGTGTATGTATGGACAGACGGATCATTGTCTATTTGTATGTATGGACAGACAGACAATTGTCTATGTATATGTGAGGACAGACAGACCATTGTATATGTGTATGTATGGACAGACAGACCATGTGTATGTATGGACAGACAGAACATTGTCTATGTGTATGTATGGACAGCCAGACCATTGTCTATGTGTATGTATGGACAGACAGACCATGTGTATGTATGGACAGACAGACCATTGTCTATGTGTATGTATGGACAGAGAGACCATGTGTATGTATGGACAGACATACAGACCATTGTTTATGTGTATGTATGGACAGCCAGACCATTGTCTATGTGTATGTATGGACATACAGACCATTGTCTATGTGCATGTATGGACAGACAGACCCTAGTCTATGTGTATGTATGGACAGACAGAACATTGTCTATGTGTATGTATGGACAGACAGACCCTAGTCTATGTGTATGTATGAACAGGCAGACCATTGTATATGTGTATGTATGGACAGACATACCATTGTCTATGGGTATGTATGGACAGACAGACCATTGTCTATGTGTATGTATGGACAGACATACCATTGTCTATGTGTATGTATGGACAGACAGACCATTGTCTATGTGTATGTATGGACAGGCAGACCATTGTCTATGTGTATAGATAGACAGACAGACCATTGTCTATGTGTATAGATAGACAGACAGACCATTGTCTATGTGTATGTATGGACAGACAGACCATTGTCTATGTGTATGTATGGACAGACAGACCATTGTCTATGTGTATGAATGGACAGACAGACCATTGTCTATGTGTATAGATATACATACAGACCATTGTCTATGTGTATGTATGGACAGACATACCATTGTCTATGTGTATGTATGGACAGACAGACCATTGTCTATGTATATGTATGGACAGGCGGATCATTTTCTTTGTGTATGTATGGACAGACGGATCATTGTCTATGTGTATGTATGGACAGACAGATCATTGTCTATGTGTATGTATGGACAGACGGATCATTGTCTATGTGTATGTATGGACAGACAGACCATTGTCTATGTATATGTATGGACAGACAGACCATTGTATATGTGTATGTATGGACAGACAGACCATGTGTATGTATGGACAGACAGAACATTGTCTATGTGTATGTATGGACAGCCAGACCATTGTCTATGTGTATGTATGGACAGACAGACCATGTGTATGTATGGACAGACAGACCATTGTCTATGTGTATGTATGGACAGAGAGACCATGTGTATGTATGGACAGACAGACCATTGTCTATGTGTATGTATGGACAGCAAGACCATTGTCTATGTGTATGTATGGACAGACAGACCATTGTCTATGTGTATGTATGGACAGACATACCCTAGTCTATGTGTATGTATGGACAGACAGAACATTGTCTATGTGTATGTATGGATAGACAGGTCTATGTGTATGTATGGACATACAGAAAATTGTCTATGTGTATGTATGGACAGACAGATCATTGTCTATGTGTATGTATGGACAGACCATTGTCTATGCGTATGTATGGACAGACATACCCTAGTCTATGTGTATGTATGGACATACAGACCATTGTCTATGTGTATGTATGGACAGACAGACCATTGTCTATGTGTATGTATGCACAGACAGACCATTGTCTATGTGTATGTATGGACAGACAGACCATTGTCTATGTGTATGTATGGACAGACAGACCCTAGTCTATGTGTATGTATGGACAGACAGACCATTGTCTATGTGTATGTATGGACAGACAGACCATTGTCTATGTGTATGTATGGACAGACAGACCATTGTCTATGTGTATGTATGGACAGACAGACCATTGTCTATGTGTATGTATGGACAGACAGACCATTGTCTATGTGTATGTATGAACATACAGACCATTGTCTATGTGTATGATGGACAGACATACCATTGTCTATGTGTATAGATAGACAGACATACCATTGTCTATGTGTATGTATGGACAGACAGACCTAGTCTATGTGTATGTATGGACCGACAGACCCTAGTCTATGTGTATGTATGGACATACAGACCATTTTCTATGTGTATGTATGGACAGACAGACCATTGTCTATGTGTATGAATGGACATACAGACCATTGTCTATGTGTATAGATAGACATACAGACCATTGTCTATGTGTATGTATGGACAGACATACCATTGTCTATGTGTATGTATGGACAGTCAGACCATTGTCTATGTGTATGTATGGACAGGCGGATCATTGTCTATGTGTATGTATGGACAGACGGATCATTGTCTATGTGTATGTATGGACAGACAGATCATTGTCTATGTGTATGTATGGACAGACAGACCATTGTCTATGTATATGTGAGGACAGACAGACCATTGTATATGTGTATGTATGGACAGACAGACCATGTGTATGTATGGACAGACAGAACATTGTCTATGTGTATGTATGGACAGCCAGACCATTGTCTATGTGTATGTATGGACAGACAGACCATGTGTATGTATGGACAGACAGACCATTGTCTATGTGTATGTATGGACAGAGAGACCATGTGTATGTATGGACAGACATACAGACCATTGTTTATGTGTATGTATGGACAGCCAGACCATTGTCTATGTGTATGTATGGACATACAGACCATTGTCTATGTGCATGTATGGACAGACAGACCCTAGTCTATGTGTATGTATGGACAGACAGAACATTGTCTATGTGTATGTATGGACAGACAGACCCTAGTCTATGTGTATGTATGGACAGGCAGACCATTGTCTATGTGTATGTATGGACAGACAGACCATTGTCTATGTGTATGTATGGACAGGCAGACCATTGTCTATGTGTATAGATAGACAGACAGACCATTGTCTATGTGTATAGATAGACAGACAGACCATTGTCTATGTGTATGTATGGACAGACAGACCATTGTCTATGTGTATGAATGGACAGACAGACCATTGTCTATGTGTATAGATATACATACAGACCATTGTCTATGTGTATGTATGGACAGACATACCATTGTCTATGTGTATGTATGGACAGACAGACCATTGTCTATGTATATGTATGGACAGGCGGATCATTTTCTTTGTGTATGTATGGACAGACGGATCATTGTCTATGTGTATGTATGGACAGACAGATCATTGTCTATGTGTATGTATGGACAGACGGATCATTGTCTATGTGTATGTATGGACAGACAGACCATTGTCTATGTATATGTATGGACAGACAGACCATTGTATATGTGTATGTATGGACAGACAGACCATGTGTATGTATGGACAGACAGAACATTGTCTATGTGTATGTATGGACAGCCAGACCATTGTCTATGTGTATGTATGGACAGACAGACCATGTGTATGTATGGACAGACAGACCATTGTCTATGTGTATGTATGGACAGAGAGACCATGTGTATGATATGTACAGACAGACCATTGTGTATGTGTATGTATGGACAGCAAGACCATTGTCTATGTGTATGTATGGACAGACAGACAATTGTCTATGTGTATGTATGGACAGACATACCCTAGTCTATGTGTATGTATGGACAGACAGAACGTTGTCTATGTGTATGTATGGATAGACAGGTCTATGTGTATGTATGGACATACAGAAAATTGTCTATATGTATGTATGGACAGACAGATCATTGTCTATGTGTATGTATGGACAGACCATTGTCTATGCGTATGTATGGACAGACATACCCTAGTCTATGTGTATGTATGGACATACAGACCATTGTATATGTGTATGTATGGACAGACAGACCATTGTCTATGCGTATGTATGCACAGACAGACCATTGTCTATGTGTATGTATGGACAGACAGACCATTGTCTATGTGCCTGTATGGACAGACAGACCCTAGTTTATGTGTATGTATGGACCGACAGACCCTAGTCTATGTGCATGTATGGACAGGCAGACCATTGTCTATTTGTATGTATGGACATTTATACCATTGTCTATGTGTATGTATGGACAGACAGACCATTGTCTATGTGTATGTATGGACAGACATACCATTGTCTATGTGTATGTATGAACATACAGACCATTGTCTATGTGTATGTATGGACAGACAGACCATTGTCTATGTGTATAGATAGACAGACATACCATTGTCTATGTGTATAGATAGACAGACAGACCATTGTCTATGTGTATAGATAGACAGACAGACAGACCATTGTCTATGTGTATGTATGGACAGACAGACCATTGTCTATGTGTATGTATGGACAGACAGACCATTGTCTATGTGTATGTAAGGACAGACAGACCATTGTCTATGTGTATAGATAGACATACAGACCATTGTCTATGTGTATGTATGTACAGACAGACCATTGTCTATGTGTATGTATGGACAGACAGACCATTGTCTATGTGTATGTATGGACATACAGACCATTGTATATGTGAATGTATGGACAGACAGACCATTGTCTATGTGTATGTATGGACAGCCAGACCATTGTCTATGTGTATGGATGGACAGACATACCATTGTCTATGTGTATGGATGGCAGACAGACCCTTGTCTATGTGTATATATGGACAGACAGACCATTGTCTATGTGTATGTATGGACAGACAGACCATTGTCTATGTGTATGTATGGACAGACATACCATTGTCTATGTATATGTATGGACAGATAGACCATTGTCTATGTGTATGTATGGACAGACAAACCATTGTATATGTGTATGTATGGACAGACAGACCATTGTCTATGTGTATGTATGGACAGACAAACCATTGTATCTGTGTATGTATGGTCAGAAAGACCATTGTCTATGTGTATGTATGGACAGACAGACAGACCATTGTCTATTTGTATGTGTGGACAGAAAGACCATTGTCTGTGTGTATGGATGGACAAACAGACCATTGTCTATGTGTATGTATGGACAGACAGACCATTGTCTTATGTGTATGTATGAACAGCCAGACCATTGTCTATGTGTATTTATGGACAGACAGACCATTGTCTATGTGTATGTATGAACAGCCAGACCATTGTCTATGTGTATGTATGGACATGTGTATGGATGGACAGATAGACCATTGTCTATGCATATGTATGGACAGACATACCATTGTCTATGTGTATGTATGGACAAACAGACCATTGTCTATGTGTATGGATAGACAGACAGATCATTGTCTATGTGTATGTATGGACAGACCCTAGTCTATGTGTATGTATGGAAATACCCTAGTATATGTGTATGGATGGACAGACCCTTTTCTATGTGTATGTATGGAAAGGTAGACCATTGTCTATGTGTATGGATGGACAGGCAGACCATTGTCTATGTGTATGTATGAACAGGCAGACAATTGTATATGTGTATGTATGGTCAGACAGACCATTGTCTATGTGTATGAATGGACATACATACCATTGTCTATGTGTATGTATGGAAAGGCAGACCATTGTATATGTGTATGTATGAACAGGCAGACCATTGTATATGTGTATGTATGGAAAGGCAGACCATTGTCTATGTGTATGTATGAACAGGCAGACCATTGTATATGTGTACGTATGGACAGACAGACCATTGTCAATGTGTATTTATGGACAGACAGACAGACAGACCCTAGTCTATGAGTATGTATGGACAGACAGACCATTGTCTATGTGTATGTATGGACAGGCAGACCATTGACTATGTGTATGTATGGAAATACAGACCATTGTCTAAGTGTATGGATGGACAGACAGACCATTGTCTATGTGTATGGATGGACATACAGACCATCGTCTATGTGTATGGATTGATAGACAGACCATTGTCTATGTGTATGGATGGATAGACAGACCATTGTATATGTATATGGATGGATAGACAGACCATTGTCAATGTATATGGATGGATAGTCAGACCATTGTCTATGTGTATGGATAGACAGACCCTAATCTATGGATGGATAGACATACCATAGTCTATGTATATGGATGGACAGACCCTAGTCTATGTGTATAGATGGACAGACCCTAGTCTATGTGTATGTATGGACAGACCCTAGTAAATGTGTATGGATGGACAGACCCTAGTCTATGTGTATGGATGGACAGACCCTAGTCTATGTGTATGTATGGACATATCATAGTCTATGTGTATGTATGGACCCTAGTCTATGTGTATGGATGGACAGACCCTAGTCTATGTGTATGGATGGACAGACAGACCCTAGTCTATGTATATGTATGGACAGACCCTAGTCTATGTGTATGGATGGACAGACAGACCATTGTGTATGTGTATGTAATTACAGACCCTAGTCAATGTGTAAGTATGGACAGACCCTAGTCTATGTGTATGGATGGACAGACAGACCCTAGTCTATGTATATGTATGGACAGACCCTAGTCTATGTGTATGGATGTACAGACAGACAGACAGACAGACAGACCATTGTATATGTATGGACAGACCCTAGTATATGTGTATGGATGGACAGAACCTAGTATATGTGTATGGATGAACATACAGACCATTTTATATGTATGGACAGACCCTAGTCAATGTGTATGGATGGACAGACCCTAGTCTATGTGTATGGATGGACAGACCCTAGTCTATGTTTATGGATGGACAGACCCTAGTCTATGTGTATGGATGGACAGACCCTAGTCTATGTGTATGGATGGACAGACCCTAGTCTATGTGTATGGATGGACAGACCCTAGTCTATGTGTATGGATGGACATACAGACACTAGTCTATGTATATGTATGGACAGACCCTAGTCTATGTGCATGGATGGACAGACCCTAGTCTATGTGTATGGATGGACAGACAGACCCTAGTCTATGTATATGTATGGACAGACCCTAGTCTATGTGTATGGATGGACAGACAGACCATTGTATATGTGTATGTATTGACAGACCCTAGTCAATGTGTATGTATGGACAGACCCTAGTCTATGCATATGTATGGACAGACCCTAGTCTATGTGTATGGATGGACACACAGACCATTGTATATGTATGGACGGACCCTAGTCAATGTATATGGATTGACAGACCCTAGTCTATGTGTATGGATGGACAGACCCTAGTCTATGTGTATGTATGGAAATACCCTAGTATATGTGTATGGATGGACAGACCCTAGTCTATATGTATGGATGGACAGACAGACCATAGTATATGTATGGACATACCCTAGTCTATGTGTATGGATGGACAAACAGACCATTGTCTATGCATATGTATGGACAGACCCTAGTCAATGTGTATGTATGGACAGACCCTAGTCAATGTGTATGGATGGACAGACAGACCATTGTCTATGTATATGTATGGACAGACCCTAGTCAATGTGTATGTATGGACAGACCCTAGTCTATGTGTATGGATGGACAGACAGACCATAGTCTATGTATATGTATGGACAGACCCTAATCTATGTGTATGGATGGACAGACAGACCATTGTATATGTATGGACAGACCCTAGTCAATGTGTATGGATGGACAGACACTAGTCTATGTATATGTATGGACAGACCCTAGTCTATGTGTATGTATGGACAGACCCTAGTCAATGTGTATGGATGGACAGACCCTAGTCTATGTGTATGGATGGACAGACAGACCATTGTCTATGTATATGTATGGACAGACCCTAGTATATGTGTATGTATGGACAGACCCTAGTCAATGTGTATGGACAGACAGACCCTAGTCTATGTGTATGTATGGACATACCCTAGTCTATGTGTTTGGATGGACATACCCTAGTCTATGTGTATGGATGGACAGACAGACCATTGTATATGTCTGGACAGACCCTAGTCTATGTGTATGGATGGACAGACAGACCATTGTATATGTATATGTATGGACTGACCCTAGTCAATGTGTATGTATGGACAGACCCTAGTCTATGTGTATGGATGGACAGACAGACCATTGTCTATGTATATTTATGGACAGACCTAGTCAATGTGTATAGACCATTGTATATGTGTATGTATGGACAGACAGACCATTGTCTATGTGTATAGATGGACAGACAGACCATTGTCTATGTATATGTATGGACAGACCCTAGTCTATGTGTATGTATGGACATACCCTAGTCTATGTGTATGTATGGACAGACCCTAGTCAATGTGTATGTATGGACAGACCCTAGTCAATGTGTATGGATGGACAGACAGACCCTAGTCTATGTGTATGTATGGACATACCCTAGTCAATATGTATGGACAGACAGACAGACAGACAGACAGACCATTGTATATGTGTATGTATGGACATACCCTAGTCTATGTATATGTATGGACAGACAGACCATTGTTTATGTATATGTATGGACATACCCTAGTCTATGTATATGTATGGACAGACAGACCATTGTCTATGTATATGTATGGACAGACAGACCATTGTCTATGTGTATGTATGGACATACCCTAGTCAATGTGTATGTATGGACAGACAGACCATTGTCTATGTATATGTATGGACAGACCCTAGTCAATGTGTATGTATGGACAGACCCTAGTCTATGTGTATGGATGGACAGACATACCATTGTCTATGTATATGTATGGACAGACCCTAGTCAATGTGTATGGACAGAAAGACCATTGTATATGTGTATGTATGGACAGACAGACCATTGTCTATGTATATGTATGGACATACCCTAGTCAATGTGTATGTATGGACAGACAGACCATTGTCTATGTATATGTATGGACAGACCCTAGTCAATGTGTATGTATGGACAGACCCTAGTCTATGTGTATGGATGGACAGACATACCATTGTCTATGTATATGTATGGACAGACCCTAGTCAATGTGTATGGACAGACAGACCCTAGTCTATGTGTATGTATGGACAGACCCTAGTCAATGTATATGTATGGACAGACCCTAGTCAATGTGTATGTATGGACAGACCCTAGTCTATGTGTATGGATGGACAGACCCTAGTCAATGTGTATGTATGGACAGACCCTAGTCTATGTGTATGGATGGACAGACAGAACATTGTCTATGTATATGTATGGACAGACCCTAGTCGATGTTTATGTATGGACAGTCCCTAGTCTATGTGTATGGATGGACAGACAGACAGACCATTGTCTATGTATATGTATGGACAGACCCTAGTCAATGTGTATGGACAGACAGACCATTGTATATGTGTATGTATGGACAGACCCTAGTCAATGTGTATGGATGGACAGACAGACCATTGTCTATGTGTATGTATGGACAGACCCTAGTCAATGTGTACGTATGGACAGTCCCTAGTATATGTGTATGGATGGACAGACAGACCATTGTCTATGTATATGTATGGACAGACCCTAGTCAATGTGTATGGATAGACAGACCATAGTCAATGTGTATGGACAGACAGACCATTGTATATGTGTATGTATGGACAGACCCTAGTGAATGTGTATGGATGGACAGACATACCATTGTCTATGTATATGTATGGACAGACCCTAGTGAATGTGTATGTATGGACAGACCCTAGTCTATGTGTATGGATGGACAGACAGACCATTGTCTATGTATATGTATGGACATACCCTAGTCAATGTGTATGGATGGACAGACCCTAGTCAATGTGTATGGACAGACAGACCATTGTATCTTTGTATGTATGGACAGACAGACCATTGTATATTTGTATGTATGGACAGATCCTAGTCAATGTGTATGGATGGACAGACCCTAGTCAATGTGTATGGACAGACAGACCATTGTATATGTGTATGTATGGACAGACAGACCATTGTCAATGTGTATGGATGGACAGACAGACCATTGTCTATGTATATGTATGGACATACCCTAGTCAATGTGTATGTATGGACAGACAGACCATTGTATATGTGTATGTATGGACAGACAGACCATTGTCTATGTGTATGGATGGACAGACAGACCATTGTCTATGTATATGTATGGACAGACCCTAGTCAATGTGTATGTATGGACATACCCTAGTCTATGTGTATGTATGGACATACCCTAGTCTATGTGTATGTATGGACATACCCTAGACAATGTGTATGTATGGACAGACCCTAGTCAATGTGTATGGATGGACAGACATACCCTAGTCTATGTGTTTGTATGGACAGACCCTAGTCAATGTGTATGGACAGACAGACAGACCATTGTATGATAATATGTGTATGTATGGACAGACCCTAATCTATGTATATGTATGGACAGACAGACCATTGTATATGCATATGTATGGACATACCCTAGTCTATGTATATGTTTGAACAGACAGACCATTGTCTATGTATATGTATGGACAGACCCTAGTCTATGTGTATGTATGGACAGACATACCATTGTCTATGTATATGTATGGTCAGACCCTAGTCGATGTGTATGTATGGACAGACAGACCATTGTCTATGTGTATGTATGGACAGACATACCATTGTCTATGTATATGTATGGACAGACCCTAGTCAATGTGTATGTATGGACAGACCCTAGTCTATGTGTATGGATGGACAGACAGACCATTGTCTATGTATTTGTATGGACATACCCTAGTCAATGTGTATGGATGGACAGACCCTAGTCAATGTGTATGGACAGACAGACCATTGTATCTTTGTATGTATGGACTGACAGACCATTGTATATGTGTATGTATGGACAGATCCTAGTCAATGTGTATGGATGGACAGACCCTAGTCAATGTGTATGGACAGACAGACCATTGTATATGTGTATGTATGGACATACAGACCATTGTCAATGTGTATGGATGGACAGACAGACCATTGTCTATGTATATGTATGGACAGACCCTAGTCAATGTGTATGTATGGACAGACAGACCATTGTATATGTGTATGTATGGACAGACAGACCATTGTCTATGTGTATGGATGGACAGACAGACCATTGTCTATGTATATGTATGGACAGACCCTAGTCAATGTGTATGTATGGACATACCCTAGTCTATGTGTATGTATGGACATACCCTAGTCTATGTGTATGTATGGACATACCCTAGACAATGTGTATGTATGGACAGACCCTAGTCAATGTGTATGGATGGACAGACATACCCTAGTATATGTGTTTGTATGGACAGACCCTAATCAATGTGTATGGACAGACAGACAGACCATTGTATGATAATATGTGTATGTATGGACAGACCCTAATCTATGTATATGTATGGACAGACAGACCATTGTATATGCATATGTATGGACATACCCTAGTCTATGTATATGTTTGAACAGACAGACCATTGTCTATGTATATGTATGGACAGACCCTAGTCTATGTGTATGTATGGACAGACATACCATTGTCTATGTATATGTATGGACAGACCCTAGTCGATGTGTATGTATGGACAGACAGACCATTGTCTATGTGTATGTATGGACAGACAGACCATTGTCTGTGTATATGTATGGACAGACCATTGTCAATGTATGGACAGACCCTAGTCAATGTGTATGTATGGACAGACCCTAGTTTATGTGTATGGATGGACAGACAGACCATTGTCTATGTATATGTATGGACAGACCCTAGTTAATGTGTATGTATGGACAGACCCTAGTCTATGTGTATGGATGGACAGACAGACCATTGTCTATGTATATGTATGGACAGACCCTAGTCAATGTGTATGGACAGACAGACCATAGTATATGTGTATGTAAGGACAGACCCTAGTCAATGTGTATGGATGGACAGACAGACCATTGTCTATGTGTATGTATGGACAGACCCTAGTCAATGTGTACGTATTGACAGACCCTAGTCTATGTGTATGGATGGACAGACCCTAGTCAATGTGTATGGATGGACAGACCATAGTCAATGTGTATGGACAGACAGACCATTGTATATGTGTATGTATGGACAGACCCTAGTCAATGTGTATGGATGGACAGACATACCATTGTCTATGTATATGTATGGACAGACCCTAGTCAATGTGTATGTATGGACAGACCCTAGTATATGTGTATGGATGGACAGACAGACCATTGTCTATGTATATGTATAGACAGACCCTAGTCAATGTGTATGGATGGACAGACCCTAGTCAATGTGTGTGGACAGACAGACCATTGTATCTTTGTATGTATGGACAGACAGACCATTGTATATGTGTATGTATGGACAGATCCTAGTCAATGTGTATGGATGGACAGACCCTAGTCAATGTTTATGGACAGACAGACCATTATATATGTGTATGTATGGACAGACAGACCATTGTCAATGTGTATGGATGGACAGACAGACCATTGTCTATGTATATGTATGGACAGACCCTAGTCAATGTGTATGTATTGACAGACCCTAGTCTATGTGTTAGTTTGGACAGACCCTAGTCTATGTGTATGTATGGACATACCCTAGACAATGTGTATGTATGGACAGACCCTAGTCAATGTGTATGGATGGACAGACATACCCTAGTCTATGTGTATGTATGGACAGACCCTAGTCAATATGTATGGACAGACAGACAGACCATTGTATGATAATATGTGTATGTATGGACAGACCCTAGTCTATGTATATGTATGGACAGACAGACCATTGTATATGTATATGTATGGACATACCCTAGTCTATGTATATGTATGAACAGACAGACCATTGTCTATGTATATGTATGGACAGACCCTAGTCTATGTGTATGCATGGACAGACAGACCATTGTCTATGTGTATGTATGGACAGACAGACCATTGTCTGTGTATATGTATGGACAGACCATTGTCAATGTATGGACAGACCCTAGTCAATGTGTATGTATGGACAGACCCTAGTCAATGTGTATGGACAGACAGACAGACCATTGTATATGTGTATGTATGGACAGACCCTAGTCTATGTGTATGGATGGACAGACAGACCCTAGTCAATGTGTATGGATGGACAGACAGACCCTAGTCAATGTGTATGGATGGACAGACCCTAGTCTATGTGTATGGATGGACAGACAGACCATTGTCTATGTATATGTATGGACATACCCTAGTCTATGTGTATGGATGGACATAGATCATTGTTTATGTATGGACAGACCCTATTCTATGTGTATGGATGGACAGACAGACCATTGTCTATGTGTATGTATGGACAGACAGACCATTGTCTCTGTGTATGTATGGACAGACAGACCATTGTCTATGTGTATGTATGGACAGACAGACCATTGTCTGTGTGTATGTATGGACAGACAGACCATTGTCTATGTGTATGTATGGACAGACAGACCATTGTCTAAGTATATGTATGGACAGACCCTAGTCTATGTGTATGGATGGACAGACAGACCATTGTCAATGTGTATGTATGAACAGACAGACCATTGTCTATGTATATGTATGGACAGACCCTAGTCTATGTGTATGTATGGACAGACAGACCATTGTCTATGTGTATGTATGGACAGACTCTAGTCTATGTGTGTGGATGGACAGACCATTGTCTATGTATATGTATCGACAGACCCTAGTCTATGTGTATGGATGGACAGACAGACCATTGTCTATGTATGGACATACCCTAGTCTATGTGTATGGATGGACATACAGATCATTGTCTATGTATATGTATGGACAGACCCTAGTATATGTGTATGGATGGACAGACAGACCATTGTCTATGTGTATGGATGGACATACCCTAGTCTATGTGTATGGATGGACAGACCCTAGTCTATGTATATGTATGGACAGACCCTAGTCTATGTAATTAAATTGTTGGGGAAGGACCTGGTGGGTACTCCAGTACTTAAACGGCAATAAAGCCCATGATAGGTACCCAATGCTTCAGTAGGGTGAATGAAGTACCTGATGCGGTACCACAGTGCTTTAATAGGCTGGGAAGGACCTGATGCTGTACCACAGTGCTTTAATAGGCTGGGAAGGACCTGATGCGGTACCACTGTGCTTTAATAGGCGGGGAAGGACCTGATGCGGTACCACTGTGCTTTAATAGGCTGGGAAGGACCTGATGCTGTACCACAGTGCTTTAATAGGCTGGGAAGGACCTGATGCTGTACCACAGTGCTTTAATAGGCTGGGAAGGACCTGATGCTGTACCACAGTGCTTTAATAGGCTGGGAAGGACCTGATGCGGTACCACTGTGCTTTAATAAGCGGGGAAGGACCTGATGTATATCCTAGTGCTACACGTGGCTATGGAATGGTTTGTCTGGTACTCAAATGGTTAAATAGGCTGGTGAATGGTTTGGTGTGGTATCCCAGTATTTAAATATACTAGGGAATGGGATACCCCAGTATTTATGTAGACTACGGACGGGCCTGGTGGGGTACCCCAGAACCTAAGTTGACTAGGAACGTGTCTGGTGGTAACCCAGTATTTAAATAGGATGGAGAATACTCCAGTACTTAAATTGGCTGAACAGGTTCCCCAGTGCTTTAATAGGCTGTCAATGGTCCGGGTAGGCACTTAAATAAGCTGGGGGAAGGGCCTGATACGTTATCCCCAGTGCTTTATTAGGCTGGCAATGGTCCGGGTAGGCACTTAAATAAGCTGGGGGAAGGGCCTGATACGTTATCCCCAGTGCTTTATTAGGCTGGCAATAGTCACAATACAGGCAGGGTCCTGTTACAGCACTTAACGCTTACATAGGCCTTTGGAATCGTCTGGTGCTAAAATAGACAGTACTTCATGCTAATAGTGCTTGAGAAGGGCCTGGTAAGTAGATATACAGTACATTAAGAAGAGGAAGGGTATGTGTATTTGAGTTTATTTATCGTCGCTATCGGTTGTCCACATGAGCGATGCCTCCTGTAGAGATTAGTCATTTTAGGTTTTGGAGGATAGTGCAATCATACAGACAGAGACCCATTCCAGAGTCTCCTCTGGTTCTAAAACGTGATTTTAGTATGGTGTAGCGGAGGATCGAACCTACGATCACTAGATTATGAATCCATCGTATTGCCACTGCTCCGCTAGTGGGGACGGGTATGGTGGGTACCCAGTGCTTTATAGGCTGGAGAAGGGTAATGTGGGTCAACATTATCGGGAGGGGGGGTCAAGTGATACATTACACTTATCCTATTTTTTCCGGAATTGATTCAGTCAGCTGCAGCAGAGTATCGATTGTTTTGTTGGTTGGTTGATTGGATGATTGATTGATTGATTGATTGATTGATTAGGCCTACTGCAAGCATTTTCCGATTTTCACTACCTGCCCATTGTAGTAATATTGTAGATTAGCCCACATCAGAAGATTTTAACAATCCAAGGCCCATAACTCAAGTGTTACTAAGACGATCAGGCTGGTTACCTAACCTATGCAAGATATTTTGACAATAATAAATGTGACCAAGTGTAAAGACGATTGGACAATAGTTACTCCAGTTAGAGAGCGGAAAACTTTTGTTACGGACAGACGGATGGGCGGAAAGACGGACGCAGACCATTACTATATATACATGTATATTCCCCTAAACTTCTTCAAAATACGGGCGACAATAAGTACTGGGGTACCCCACCATGGCGTTCCTTGGTCTACCTAAGTACTTGTGGTACACCATCAGGCCATTCACCCAGCTTAATAAATGAATATGCTAACCAACATGGACCTTCCCTAAATCCATTGAAGCACTTAGATACCCAACCGGGCCCTCCCTTACTCTATGTAAGTAATGGTACTTCACCAGCTAGTCTAATTAAATACTGAGGTGCCCCATCAGGCCCTTCTCTAGCCTATGGAAGCAATAGGGTAATCCACCAGGACCTTCCCTAGGTCTATTTAAGCATGCGCCCTGGGTTACCCCGCCAAGCCATTCCCTAGTCATTATAAAAAGTGGAGTACACTACCAGACCATTCCCTAGTATACTTCAGTATTGGAGTACCACCACCAGGTCCTTGCGTGGTACTTTATAAGCATTGTGTAATCCCCACCAGGCCCTTCCATAGTATATTAAAACAACCGGGTAACCCACCCGGACCTTCCCAAGTCTATTTAAGCACCGGGCTTCCCCATCGGGCTCTTTCGTAGTCTATTTAAGCACTGGTGAACCTCACCAGACCCTATCCTAGCGCATTTATGTACTGGTGTTCCCCACCAGATCATTCCCCAACCTAATTTACATATGTTGAACATATATTCTCTGTGACGAACAGACGGTCGGACGTACAGACAGACGGACGAACGAACTATTACTTAAAATAATATATATCTTCTTTTGAGTGCGGAAGAGAGAAGGAATTGTGATGGGAGTCATTGTTTTACGGGTGTCACTTCTTTACAACTTTTTACGACCGGGGAATCACTTTTTTTACAGCGAATAATGACCGGGAGGGTCACTTTCCGAAGGGGATCAGACATAAACGTTACACCGGCCCAGTCACACGAGAGGGTAAACAAAACTGTAATGTAATATTCCATCCAGAACAGATATGATCAGAAATTAAATACGGCTAAGTAATGGTCTCTGTGTTAAAACTATATTTATATGACTGGCAAAATATATCAACGTCTGTTCCCAGGCTATGGACATCATAGAATATCAATACACAAGAGGGGAAGTTCCTTTTTTCTAACAGAACCCAGCTTGGTTGTCATACATTGATTTGCGTCATACCTCACCCATGTACTCTTATACGTGCATGGAGTAGCGTCATACCTCATCCAGGTACTCTTATACGTGCATGGAGTAGCGTCATACCTCACCCAGGTACTCTTATACGTGCATGGAGTAGCGTCATACCTCACCCAGGTACTCTTATACGTCCACATGGAGTAGCGTCATACCTCACCCAGGTACTCTTATACGTGCATGGAGTAGCGTCATACCTCATCCATGTACTCTTATACGTGCATGGAGTAGCGTCATACCTCACCCATGTACTCTTATACGTGCATGGAGTAGCGTCATACCTCACCCAGGTACACTTATACGTCCATGGAGTAGCGTCATACCTCATCCAGGTACTCTTATACGTCCATGGAGTAGCGTCATACCTCATCCAAGTACTCTTATGCGTGCATGGAGTAGCGTCATACCTCACCCAGGTACACTTATACGTCCATGGAGTAGCGTCATACCTCATCCAAGTACTCTTATGCGTGCATGGAGTAGCGTCATACCTCACTCAGGTACTCTTATACATGCATGGAGTAGCGTCATACCTCATCCAGGTACTCTTATACATGCATGGAGTAGCGTCATACCTCACCCAGGTACTCTTATACGTCCATGGAGTAGCGTCATACCTCATCCAGGTACTCTTATGCGTGCATGGAGTAGCGTCATACCTCACCCAGGTACTCTTATACGTCCATGGAGTAGCGCCATACCTCACCCAGGTACTCTTATACGTCCATGGAGTAGCGTCATACCTCACCCAGGTACTCTTATACGTGCATGGAGTAGCGTCATACCTCACCCAGGTACTCTCACACGTCCATGGAGTAACGTCATACCTAACCCAGGTACTCTTATACGTGCATGGAGTAGCGTCATACCCCATCCATGTACTCTTATACGTCCATGGAGTAGCGTCATACCTCACCCAGGTACTCTTATATAACAGGGTATATATATATATACTACTTGTGATTGATTTCCCCATGCTCCATGATAAACTCACTAGTCTCACTCACATTATTTGTTCGGGCCCCAAAAAGGGGAACCACATTTATTTGCTTCGTATGGGTCGGAACACACCCCCTCGTAGCCTTACATGCTAGATATATACGTACCAAGTTGGCAACAATGTACGGAATCTATCTGATTTATAATTGTTACATTTATATATGAAATTGGGCTCGATGGGACACGAAATGGTTTACATATATATAGGAAATACAAATGTGTGTATAACGAAATAAGAAATAATACACACATGCATACCCCCACCTGCTTGTCTTATCTACTTCTGTCAGTATCTCGTTTGTAAAGCAAATATTCTCTTCCCTGTGCATCAATCATGAAAGCTCATACCAATTATTGTTTTATTTGCTATAATTTTATTTTATGTGGTATATAACTTTATAGATATATTGACCAACGTTGTACAGATAGGACTGGAACATGTTGCATATCTTACACAACAGCTGTTCATAGATGCACGTGTTCTTTTGAAGTTCTCCACAAACAAGTGCCGTTTCTTTGCTTAAATTGTATTAATATAGTATGTATGAATCGTTTTGCTTCTACTATAGCAAGAGGCAATGTAGCCTGGGTTCCAGTCTGTCGATTTTTCACTTTTTAACGTATGGCAAAATGACAAGATCAGAAACTCAATACGGCTCAATTAATAGTCTCGGTGTTAAAATATATTTATTTGACTGACAAGGCAAAATATATCGACTCCTGTTCCCAGGCTATTTACATTTATATATATACATTTTCAAAAAGATTATGATCAAATGTGTTTCCTCAACATTTGTTCCTCAACACATGAATTTATATATACAAATATCATTATAATTTCATTTAATGGACAAAATAAATCTATACTTTTGGTTAACAGATCAGTTTCCTAGGTATATTGCAACCCCAGAATAAATGTTCTATTGTTTCGTTTTCAATTTTGCAGAACGTGCACAGTCACTGGCGGCGTAGTTTATTTTATATAATAACTCGCTAATTCCTAGAATGCTGTGTAATATCCTTGTTTGAAACCACTGTATTTTAGAATTCGTAATATTGAAAGAAAGACAAAATGTAACATTTAACAATTATTATTATTATTATTATTATAAACAGCCTGCTCTAAGTAGGCTTCAATGGATTTTCTCTTTGCTTTTTTGCATTCACCAATACTTTGTAGTACTCTGTGAAGTTCGTGTTCTCCTCTCCAAATATATTCTCCATGCCACTGCTTTTACTTCCACAACATCTATAACCATCCATTTTGTGAAAGTATGAAAATACAAATGGTTTCGTCAATTGCTTCGCAAAATCATGCGCCCTTCGCTTAACAAGACGTGCTCGTGAATCGGATAATGCTTGTGCATAAACATCTCTGTGAAGTGATGTATAGTCTGGTAAATCCGGTCGAACAACAACGTAGTCCAGTTCGGTTTTTGACCTCTCAAGTACTGGGATCTTTTGCTTTACATTTTTGGACAAATCTATATCGTCTTCAGTATTCGATCTTGCCGGATTTATTGGCGTTTCCTCTTTGCTGAAATCGTAGTAAATGCACCATTTGTGGTGGTTCCCGGGAGGTCGTCTGCAAAATTTACAGACGATTCTGCGTTTTCTCGGTCTCGTTTGCTTGTCTTTATTATTCAAAGGAGGACTAAAAGATCCAGCATACAACGACGTGTTGAGATAATTATTTGTGTGTGTTGATTGGTTCCCGTCAAGACTCATTTCCGGTTCCGTCAGCATACGAATAAGCCCTGGTTGTAGGGGAAGGTTCGGACGCGTAATCATTCCGTCGGCATGCTCGTAGTTAAAATGTGGAAACTGTTTTGCATTCGCGTTTTCTTTTGTGTCACTCGATTGTGTGCCTCTATCAGAGCTTCTGTAAGAGCTCCTTTCACTTGCAACCATAGTAGGTATCACTATGCTTTGTAACATATTGTGTTGATCTAATAGAACGGTGTGTCGTTGCTGAGTCTGACGCGTTGGTATTTGCGGTAAGCGCGTCCTAGGTATTTGCGGTAAGCGCGTCCTGGTTATTTGCGGTAAGCGCGTCCTAGTACAAAGTTGTTTATCTTGATTTTCGCTTGATTTGTTTGTTGATAAATCTTCAAGAATGCTTGTACATGTATTCTGTAGATGATAATGATACGTCTTTAGTATTTTAAGCAGGCGACCGTCTGTCCGAATCCTGTCACATAGTCTCTCGTTAACATCATTGCCCATAGGACCCGCTTTGCGCTTTTCATTGCCATAACGGCCAACGTTCCAACCAAGTGACACAAGAGTGTCATGAATGCATTTCTGAAGTAAACAAATAACCACTTTTTAACACGAATTAACCATTCCCGTTAATATGTTGATATATCCAATATATCCAATCAAAATATGTGTACATGCATTTTGCAATATTTTGTCAGTGTCTGTTTGAAATGGCATTTAAATGCAGACAAATACTAGCTACATGTCCGTAATGGTTCGTGAAGCTATTGTCTATAATGTTAAAACTCGATTTAAAAAAATAAAATATTGAATTTCCATTTATCAAGCGATTCACTTACACCTATGTGTATTTAAATTGTTACGGAGAAATGGAGCTACGGAAAGAACCGAACGAAGTCTATCCAAGTCATTATTTAAAAGATTGTATATATTTTCAACAATGTTCAAAACATATTTTTTTAGAAAAGGTCAATACAAATATTTGGATCGAGCCGTTTTTCACGGGTCTGCAAATGGGAAACACGCTTTTTGATGATGGCCTGAGAGTATATATATATATACTTCACCGACTGCTGTTTGTTCGTGAATATACATAAACACGTACAGTCAAACCTGTATTAGTGGTCACCTCCATTAAGCAGCCAACCAGTATTAAGCAGCCAGTTTCCACATTACCAAAATGTTGTTTCATTATACATTTTACCTCTATTAAGCAGCCACCTGTGCTTAAGACAGGTTTCACTGTATATAGATATTTCTACATTTATAAGCAAATATATGCCTCGTTTCAATAGGTTTTTACGATATGTCAAACTTGTCATAATTATATAAAGAATGCAGATAGAATCGATTCATACTATATATGTCCACCATGTATCATTTCGGGGCATTCACGGGTCGGCCGCGGGGTGTGGTAGGGGCAAACAGAAATAACATCTTACCTTTTCTGACGAAACAATCAGACGATCTATGTGACGCATCAATTCTTGTAGTTGAACACTAGTTGTATCAGCTTCTACATCAGCTTCTAACCCTTCTACATCAGCTTCTAACCCTTCTACGCTTGGTGTATCTTCCCTCATATCGGCCGTAGTCTAATTAAGAAGCAGGCATATAATTCATAATTCTTCGAACTGTCGGTCTCTGGAGGTAGTCAGGTATAAATCTCACACACTGTCGGTAGAACAAACACTCACAAATAATAATGCTTCTCTTAATTTTAAATGTTTTATACTTTATTTATTTTACAACGATTGCGAAGCAAGTTTTAACAACTTATATTAATCACTCTCGTTGGCTCGGATGAAAGCGTATATGTGGTTATTCATGTGGGAGGAAACCGGAGTACCCGGAGAAAACCCACCTGTCCGATATGGCGACCACCGTCCCAACGTTAATTTAACTAATGCCGTTGTTTTTTGTTTTTTTATATTGCCAGTTTCCTAATTGCGAATATACTCCAACTTACACGGATTTTATTGAAATCCGCATAGACACAAACTGCACACACTTGTTTCGTAATAACTGACAAGGATAAAAATCGATGCGGCTTACCAGACGTAATAACTGCACAATCGGCTCTGTCAAACTCTAGTATAGCTCACCGTCTCCCCAGCACAATTTAACTTAGGACGTGAAACTCAATTGTTTGTTTCTATATGTCTAACATGATGTAATAGGCTAAGCATTAATTGTGCTGCTAGTGGGGACTGAAAACGCAAAGATACAAACAGAAAATCGCATTCAAATTTGAGAAACGGTTTGGTTTGTTTTCTTTGGGGGTTTACGATCGACCGTATATCATCACATCACATCACATCACATATGCACATTGTTATATAGATTTATTGTCATTTATTGTCTCATTCTCTACTTTTCAGCTTTATCATTACTATATAATTCCAATATTCAGTTTTCACTTATAGTCCTATCATTTGAGTTGTATATATGTGTTGAGGGCCTCATGGTATATTAACTTTTGTTAAATGAGTCGTGATAGCGCAGTGGGAGTTTGAGCCCCGCTGGAGCCGTTACGAATGTGCCCTTAGACAAGGTATTTAAATTCCACGTTGTCCCTTCTCTCCCTCGTGGCGATGGATTCCATCAGGAATGAGGTATCGAGAGTGATTAATATAAGTTGTAAGAACTTGTTTCGCAATCGAGCTAAGATTAAATTTGTATAAACTAAATGAGTGCTCTCGTAAAATAAAGTCTTTATTAGTATTATTAATATTATTATTACGCTCTAGCTATTGGTGGAGGAAGACTTCCGGTATCCCCTCCGAGTATAGTATTTCAGAAACGGACAAGCACCCGGGATCAGTGGGGTTCGAACATACAGCGGTGAGTGGTAAGTGATTTGAAGTCAACGACCGTAACCACTCGCCAATGAGATCACTCAAATGTGTGAAACACCATTGGTAATTGCATGAAGCTGATTATTGTAGAGAGAATTAAAGATGCATGCATTAAGTTATTGTTTAACATTATATTGGTTTTACTCGTGTGAGTATACTGTGATCTCATAGATCCACCAATGGCTGGTGGGTATACTATGATCTCATAGATCCACGAATGGCTGGTGGGTATACTATGATCTCATAGATCCACCAATGGCTGGTGGGTATACTATGATCTCATAGATCCACGAATGGCTGGTGGGTATACTATGATCTCATAGATCCACCAATGGTTGACCATCGTGTGGGTATACTATGATATCATAGATTCATGAATGGTTGACCATCGTGTGTGGGTATACTATGATATCATAGATTCATGAATGGTTGACCATCGTGTGGGTATACTATGATCTCATAGACCCACCAATGGCTGACCATCGTGTGGGTATACTATGATCTCATAGATCCACGAATGGTTGACCATCGTGTGGGTATACTATGATCTCATAGATTCATGAATGGCTGACCATCGTGTGGGTATACTATGATAGCATAGATTCACGAATGGCTGACCATCGTGTGGGTATACTATGATAGCATAGATCCACGAATGGCTGACCATCGTGTGGGTATACTATGATCTCATAGATTCATGAATGGCTGACTATCGTGTGGGTATACTATGATAGCATAGATTCACGAATGGCTGACCATCGTGTGAGTATACTATGATCTCATAGATCCACGAATGGCTGACCCAGAAGTATTGACCCTTAATATTTGATAACATACCACATTGCTTATGCCTGGGCGTGATTGAGGTGTAGAGAGAAGTTTCATGCATACTATTGAGCTCGCCATTTGCATGCATTAGACATGTGTGAACGACCATATATAGTGGCCCGACTGTACGATATATTTAGTTACGTTGTCTTGTCCTTAGAAATGTGTGAACGACCATATATGGTGGCCCGACTGTACGATATATTTAGTTACGTTGCCTTGTCGTGAGAAATGTGTGAACGACCATATATGGTGGCCCGACTGTACGATATATTTAGTTACGTTGTCTTGTCGTGAGAAATGTGTGAACGACCATATATAGTGGCCCGACTGTACGATATATTTAGTTACGTTGTCTTGTCCTTAGAAATGTGTGAATGACCATATATGGTGGCCCGACTGTACGATATATTTAGTGAGGTTGTCATGTCCTTAGAAATGTGTGAACGACCATATACGGTGGCCCGACTGTACGATATATTTAGTGAGGGGTTCTTGTCGTAAGAAATTGGTGAACGACCATAGTCACACGACGTAAGTCGTATATTAGGTGAAGAGGGACACTGTATAATTGTTTAGTAGTGGCCTATAACTGAGATGGCTACATCAAATATGCAAATAGTGTGATTGTTAAATTGACTACATAAAAATTATATATGCAAATAGACAGATTTAAACGTGTTTGGTTACACTTATATGGTAAACAATCTATCGATATTCTCTTGTTTGCCCCCATGTACTTTAAGCATCTAAACAATGTGCACGTGCTAGGTAATATATATGTGTGTGTGTGCGCGCGCGCGTGTGTGTGCGTGCGCGCGTGTGTGTGATATAACCTGTCAATGTATACGATATGTGATCTGGTTATAACTATGCAATCAATCTGTGACTGCGTCCATGTATTCAAGAATGAATTGGTTTATTGGAAGATAGACTATACATGATAGCATACCAGCCCGAGAGCTGATGGCCGTAAGTGTGAATCTCGCTTAGACAATATTAACCCTTAACTTGCCGAATAAATTAGGTGGAATTGCAAACAACATAGATCCGCGTCTGATCAGGATCTATGTTGTTTGCTATTCAGGTAAGTGCTTAATCTCCACTATCGGAATAGTAATCAGCATAGAGCTTGATCAGACGGTGATGTGCCTTCTGGTCTGGCTCTATGCTGTTTGAAAAAGCGACTTGAGGCGATTGGTTAATTATTTCGGCTGATAAATACCGTATGTTGGTTCTATACTAATGTTTAAAATGCGTGTACATGCACATTATGTTTACAACACTCCACAATACACGTGCATTGTGTGTGTTTCACGTTTATTTATCGTCGCTACCGGTTTCCCATATGAGCGACGCCTCCTGAAGAGATTAGTCATTTTAGATTTTTGGAGGATAATGCAATGGTACAGACAGAGACCCATTCCAGAATCTCCTCTGGTTCTTTTACGTGCACGGTATAGAGCACCGACACGAGACCTCGGTTTAATGTCCCATCTGAAAGACTGTTTTCTTAGGGTCAGACGGTGGATCGAACCTGCGATCACTGGATTACCAGTCCAGCGTTTACCACTGGACTACAGACACGTGCAATGGCAATGCCTACTTATTATATAAATAACCCAGAGCATAAGCATCAACCAACCGTAAACGCATACATACAAGAGCGTAACCATACACATAAAAAAAAATGATGATGATGATGATGGTGGTGGTGGTGGTGATGATGGTGGTGGTGGTGGTGATGATGAGGGTGATGATGATGGTGATGATGAAGATGATGAGGCTGCTGCTGCTGCTGTTGCTGCTGCTGCTGCTGCTGCTGCTGCTGCTGCTGCTGCTGCTGCTGCTGCTGCTGCTGCTGCTGCTGCTGCTGCTGCTGCTGCTGCTGCTGCTGCTGCTGCTGCTGCTGCTGCTGCTGCTGCTGCGTGTGCTGCTGCTGCTGATGATGATGATGATGATGATGATGATGATGATGATGAGATGATGATGATGATGATGATGATGATGATGATGATGACTTGAATTTAATTATTTGTTACAGATCTCACAGTATATGGATTTTATTTTCAGTGTGTACAGTTATATATTAACAATGATTACCTGTCCATTTACAGTTACTCTCGAGTAGTCGAACTTTATTATAAAGGTGTGAATTTATAATAATCATTGTTGCAACCATTACCAATGCTAACATTACAGTCATAAATACCATGCCATACTTAAAATGACTGCATATCATATTGTTGATGTAATCATTGTGACTTCTATATGATGTTTATATGTATAACAATTTAATATGTAGGTGACTTATAGATCCAGTGGGTCGGGTGCTATATTCATGTATTTATGTATGTATTGAAATATGTTAATGCACATGTCACTATAATAAACTATTTACTTACTTATAATAACCATAGACCTACACATACAGTACATAAAAACATATAATAATATAAAAACCTACACATATAATAATATAAAACCTACACATAATGATATAATAATATAAAACCTACACATATAATAATATAAAACCTACACATATAATAATATAAAACCTACACATAATGATATAATAATATAAAACCTACACATATAATAATATAAAACCTACACATATAATAATATAAAACCTACACATACAATAATATAAAACCTACACATATAATAATATAAAACCTACACATATAATAATATAAAACCTACACATATAATAATATAAAACCTACACATATAATAATATAAAACCTACACATACAATAATATAAAACCTACACATATAATAATATAAAACCTACACATATAATAATATAAAACCTACATATATAATAGCATGTACTCAAACACATAGTTCATTACATATAATACCCATAATCCTACACCTAGCTTATATAACCTTAGTTCATTACATATAATACCCATAATCCTACACCTAGCTTATATAACCTTAGTCCATTACATATAATACCCATAATCCTACACCTAGCTTATATAACCTTAGTTCATTACATATAATACCCATAATCTTACACCTAGCTTATATAACCGTAGTTCATTACATATAATACCCATAATCTTACACCTAGCTTATATAACCTTAGTTCATTACATATAATACCCATAATCTTACACCTAGCTTATATAACCGTAGTTCATTACACATAATACCCATAATCTTACACCTAGCTTATATAACCGTAGTTCATTACATATAATACCCATAATCCTACACCTAGCTTATATAACCGTAGTTCATTACATATAATACCCATAATCTTACACCTAGCTTATATAACCGTAGTTCATTACATATAATACCCATAATCTTACACCTAGCTTATATAACCGTAGTTTATTACACATAATAACCATAATCTTACACCTAGCTTATATAACCGTAGTTCATTACACATAATACCCATAATCTTACACCTAGCTTATATAACCTTAGTTCATTACATATAATACCCATAATCTTACACCTAGCTTATATAACCGTAGTTCATTACACATAATACCCATAATCTTACACCTAGCTTATATAACCGTAGTTCATTACATATAATACCCATAATCCTACACCTAGCTTATATAACCGTAGTTCATTACATATAATACCCATAATCTTACACCTAGCTTATATAACCGTAGTTCATTACACATAATACCCATAATCTTACACCTAGCTTATATAACCGTAGTTTATTACACATAATACCCATAATCTTACACCTAGCTTATATAACCGTAGTTTATTACACATAATACCCATAATCTTACACCTAGCTTATATAACCGTAGTTTATTACACACAATAACCATATAACATAACAAAATGACGAATTGGTTGCACAAAATGCTAGTAGTTTGCACATAATAATCATAATCACATACATAATCACATACATAATCACATACATAATCACATACATAATCACATACATAATCACATACATAATCACATACATAATCACATACATAATAACGACATCATTACACAAGATAACCATGACAATACCCTTCCTTATACCTAACGGAATAACAGTACTTCCAATAAGCATAAACCTACATATAATACCTCTAAACCTATACATAGCAACTCTAAACCTATACATAGCAACTATAAACCTACATATAATACCTCTAAACCTATACATAGCAACTCTAAACCTATACATAGCAACTATAAACCTACATATAATACCTCTAAACCTATACATAGCAACTATAAACCTATACATAGCAACTCTAAACCTACACATAGCAACTCTAAACCTATACATAGCAACTCTAAACCTATACATAGCAACTCTAAACATACATATAATAACTCTAAACCTACACATAGCAACTATAAACCTATACATAGCAACTCTAAACCTATACATAGCAACTATAAACCTATACATAGCAACTATAAACCTACATATAATACCTCTACACCTATACATAGCAACTATAAACCTATACATAGCAACTATAAACCTATACATAGCAACTCTAAACCTATACATAGCAACTCTAAACATATACATAGCAACTATAAACCTATACATAGCAACTCTAAACCTACATATAATACCTCTAAACCTATACATAGCAACTCTAAACCTACATATAATACCTCTGAACCTACACATAGCAACTCTAAACCTATACATAGCAACTATAAACCTATACATAGCAGCTATAAACCTATACATAGCAACTATAAACCTATACATAGCAACTCTAAACCTACATATAATAACTCTAAACCTATACATAGCAACTCTAAACCTACATATAATACCTATAAACCTATACATAGCAACTCTAAACCTACATATAATACCTCTAAACTTACACATAGCAACTCTAAACCTATACATAGCAACTATAAACCTATACATAGCAACTATAAACCTACATATAATACCTCTAAACCTATACATAGCAACTATAAACCTACACATAGCAACTCTAAACCTATACATAGCAACTCTAAACCTATACATAGCAACTCTAAACCTATACATAGCAACTCTAAACCTATACATAGCAACTATAAACCTACATATAATACCTCTAAACCTATACATAGCAACGCTAACCTATACATAGCAACTATAAACCTACACATAGCAACTCTAAACCTATACATAGCAACTCTAAACCTATACATAGCAACTATAAACCTATGCATAGCAACTCTAAACCTACATATAATACCTCTAAACCTATACATAGCAACTCTAAACCTATACATAGCAACTATAAACCTATACATAGCAACTCTAAACCTACATATAATACCTCTAAACCTATACATAGCAACTCTAAACCTATACATATCAACTATAAACCTATACATAGCAACTCTAAACCTATATATAGTAACTCTAAACCTATACATAGCAACTCTAAACCTATACATATCAACTATAAACCTATACATAGCAACTCTAAACCTATACATAGCAACTCTAAACCTATACATAGCAACTATAAACCTATACATAGCAACTCTAAACCTACATATAATAACTCTAAACCTATACATAGCAACTCTAAACCTATACATAGCAACTATAAACCTATACATAGCAACTCTAAACCTACATATAATACCTCTAAACCTATACATAGCAACTCTAAACCTATACATAGCAACTATAAACCTATACATAGCAACTCTAAACCTACATATAATACCTCTAAACCTATACATAGCAACTCTAAACCTATACATAGCAACTATAAACCTATACATAGCAACTCTAAACCTATACATAGCAACTCTAAACCTATACATAGCAACTCTAAACCTATACATAGCAACTCTAAACCTATACATAGCAACTATAAACCTATACATAGCAACTATAAACCTACATATAATACCTCTAAACCTATACATAGCAACTATAAACCTACATATAATACCTCTAAACCTATACATAGCAACTATAAACCTATACATAGCAACTCTAAACCTATACATAGCAACTATAAACCTACATATAATAACTCTAAACCTATACATAGCAACTATAAACCTACATATAATAACTCTAAACCTATATATAATAACTCTAAACCTACACATAGCAACTCTAAACCTATACATAGCAACTCTAAACCTACATATAATAACTCTAAACCTATACATAGCAACTCTTAACCTACATATAATAACTCTAAACCTATACATAGCAACTCTAAACCTACATATAATAACTCTAAACCTATACATAGCAACTCTAAACCTACATATAATAACTCTAAACCTACACATAGCAACTCTAAACCTATATATAATAACTCTAAACCTACATATAATAACTCTAAACCTACACATAGCAACTCTAAACCTAAACATAGCAACTCTAAACCTACATATAATAACTCTAAACCTACATATAATATCTCTAAACCTACATATAATAACTCTAAACCTACATATATCAACTCTAAACCTACATATAATAACTCTAAACCTATATATAATAACTCTAAACCTACACATAGCAACTCTAAACCTATACATAGCAACTCTAAATCTACATATAATAACTCTAATCCTACATATAATAACTATAATCCTACATATAATAACTCTAAACCTATACATAGCAACTATAAACCTACATATAATAACTCTAAACCTACATATAATAACTCTAAACCTATACATAGCAACTCTAAACCTACACATAGCAACTCTAAACCTATACATAGCAACTCTAAACCTACACATAATAACTCTAATCCTACATATAATAACTCTAATCCTACATATAATAAGTCTAAACCTACATATAATAACTCTAAACCTATATATAATAACTCTAAACCTATACATAGCAACTCTAAACCTACACATAGCAACTCTAAACCTATACATAGCAACTCTAAACCTACATATAATAACTCTAAACCTATACATAACAACTATAAACCTACATATAATAAATCTAAACCTACATATAATAACTCTAAACCTACATATAATAACTCTAATCCTACACATAGCAACTATAATCCTACATATAATAACTCTAAACCTATACATAGCAACTCTAAACCTACATATGATATCTCTAATCCTACACATAGCAACTCTAAACCTATACATAGCAACTCTAAACCTACATATAATAACTCTAATCCTACACATAGCAACTATAATCCTACATATAATAACTCTAAACCTACATATAATAACTCTAAACCTACATATAATAACTCTAAACCTACATATAATAACTCTAAACCTACATATAATAACTCTAATCCTACATATAATAACTCTAAACCTACATATAGCAACTCTAAACCTACATATAATAACTCTAAACCTACATATAATAACTCTAAACCTACATATAATAACTCTAAACCAACATATAATAACACTAACCTACATATAATAACTCTAAACCTACATATAGCAACTCTAAACCTACATATAATAACTCTAAACCTACATATAATAACTCTAAACCTACATATAATAACTCTAAACCTATACATAGCAACTCTAAACCTACATATAATAACTCTAAACCTACATATAATAACTCTAAACCTACGTATAATAACTCTAAACCTGCATATAATAACTCTAAACCTGCATATAATAACTCTAAACCTACATATAATAACTCTAAACCTATACATAGCAACTATAAAGCTACATATAATAACTCTAAACCTGCATATAATAACTCTAAACCTACATATAATAACTCTAATCCTACACATAGCAACTATAAACCTATACATAGCAACTATAAACCTACATATAATAACTCTAAACCTATACATAGCAACTCTAAACCTACATATGATATCTCTAATCCTACACATAGCAACTCTAAACCTATACATAGCAACTCTAAACCTACATATAATAACTCTAATCCTACACATAGCAACTCTAAACCTATACATAGCAACTCTAAACCTACATATAATAACTCTAAACCTACATATAATAACTCTAAACCTATACATAGCAACTATAAACCTACATATAATAACTCTAAACCTGCATATAATAACTCTAAACCTACATATAATAACTATAATCCTACACATAGCAACTATAAACCTATACATAGCAACTATAAACCTACATATAATAACTCTAAACCTATACATAGCAACTCTAAACCTACATATGATATCTCTAATCTACACATAGCAACTCTAAACCTATACATAGCAACTCTAAACCTACATATAATAACTCTAAACCTATACATAGCAACTCTAAACCTACATATAATAACTCTAAACCTACACATAGCAACTCTAAACCTATACATAGCAACTCTAAACCTACATATAATAACTATATTCCTACACATAGCAACTCTAAACCTATACATAGCAACTATAAACTTACATATAATAACTCTAAACCTATACATAGCAACTCTAAACCTACATATAATAACTCTAAACCTACACATAGCAACTCTAAACCTATACATAGCAACTATGAACTTACATATAATAACTCTAAACCTACACATAGCAACTCTAAACCTATACATAGCAACTATAAACTTACATATAATAACTCTAAACCTACACATAGCAACTCTAAACCTATACATAGCAACTCTAAACCTACATATAATAACTATATTCCTACACATAGCAACTCTAAACCTATACATAGCAACTCTAAACTTACATATAATAACTCTAAACCTACACATAGCAACTCTAAACCTATACATAGCAACTCTAAACCTATACATAGCAACTCTAAACCTACATATAATAACTCTAAACCTACACATAGCAACTCTAAACCTATACATAGCAACTCTAAACTTACATATAATAACTATATTCCTACACATAGCAACTCTAAACCTATACATAGCAACTATAAACTTACATATAATAACTCTAAACCTATGCATAGCAACTCTAAACTTACATATAATAACTCTAAACCTATACATAGCAACTCTAAACTTACATATAATAACTATATTCCTACACATAGCAACTCTAAACCTATACATAGCAACTATAAACTTACATATAATAACTCTAAACCTATACATAGCAACTCTAAACTTACATATAATAACTCTAAACCTATACATAGCAACTCTAAACTTACATATAATAACTCTAAACCTATACATAGCAACTCTAAACCTACATATAATAACTCTAAACTTACATATAATAACTCTAAACCTGCATATAATAACTATATTCCTACACATAGCAACTCTAAACCTATACATAGCAACTCTAAACTTACATATAATAACTCTAAACCTATACATAGCAACTCTAAACCTATACATAGCAACTCTAAACTTACATATAATAACTCTAAACCTATACATAGCAACTCTAAACCTATACATAGCAACTCTAAACTTACATATAATAACTCTAAACCTATACATAGCAACTCTAAACCTATACATAGCAACTCTAAACCTACATATAATAACTATATTCCTACACATAGCAACTCTAAACCTATACATAGCAACTATAAACCTATACATAGCAACTCTAAACCTATACATAGCAACTCTAAACCTATACATAGCAACTCTAAACCTATACATAGCAACTCTAAACCTATACATAGCAACTCTAAACGTATACATAGCAACTCTAAACCTATACATAGCAACTCTAAACCTACATATAATAACTATATTCCTACACATAGCAACTCTAAACCTATACATAGCAACTCTAAACCTATGCATAGCAACTCTAACCCTATACATAGCAACTCTAAACCTACATATAATAACTATATTCCTACACATAGCAACTCTAAACCTACACATAGCAACTCTAAACCTACATATAATAACTCTAAACCTACATATAATAACTCTAAGCCTATACATAGCAACTATAAACCTACATATAATAACTCTAAACCTGCATATAATAACTCTAAACCTACATATAATAACTCTAATCCTACACATAGCAACTATAAACCTATACATAGCAACTATAAACCTACATATAATAACTCTAAACCTATACATAGCAACTCTAAACCTACATATGATATCTCTAATCTACACATAGCAACTCTAAACCTATACATAGCAACTATAAACCTACATATAATAACTCTAAACCTATACATAGCAACTCTAAACCTACATATAATAACTCTAAACCTACACATAGCAACTCTAAACCTATACATAGCAACTCTAAACTTACATATACTAACTATATTCCTACACATAGCAACTCTAAACCTATACATAGCAACTCTAAACCTACACATAGCAACTCTAAACCTACACATAGCAACTCTAAACCTATACATAGCAACTCTAAACCTACATATAATAACTCTAAACCTACACATAGCAACTCTAAACCTATACATAGCAACTCTAAACTTACATATAATAACTATATTCCTACACATAGCAACTCTAAACTTATACATAGCAACTCTAAACCTACATATAATAACTCTAAACCTACATATAATACCTCTAAACCTATACATAGCAACTCTAAACCTACATATAATAACTCTAAACCTATACATAGCAACTCTAAACCTATACATAGCAACTCTAAACCTACATATAATAACTCTAAACCTATACATAGCAACTCTAAACCTACATATAATAACTCTAAACCTATACATAGCAACTCTAAACCTACATATAATAACTCTAAACCTATACATAGCAACTCTAAACCTATACATAGCAACTCTAAACCTACACATAGCAACTCTAAACCTACACATAGCAACTCTAAACCTATACATAGCAACTCTAAACCTACACATAGCAACTCTAAACCTACACATAGCAACTCTAAACCTACACATAGCAACTCTAAACCTATACATAGCAACTCTAAACTTACATATAATAACTATATTCCTACACAAAATAATTATAAATAACCTGTATGTACATGATACAAATAAGCGAATGTGTGTGTTTTACGTTTATTTATCGTCGCTACCGGTTGCCCATATTAGAATCGCCTCCTGGAGAGATTAGTCATTTTAGAGTTTTGGAGGATAGTGCAATGATACAGACAGAGACCCATTCCAGAATCTCCTCTGGTTCTTTTACGTGCACGGTGTAAAGCACCGACGGCGTGACCTCGGTTTAAAGTCCCATCTGAAAGACTGTTAATTTTATTAGGGTCAGATGGGGGATCGAACCTGCGAAATACGGCTAATCAATTAATATATTAACGTGACGTGCGTAATGTATCACATCTGTTTAATTACGTAATTATAAATTATATATATTACACCTAGCCCACTGGGCATATATGTCACAAGTTTGTTTAACCCTTTCAACACCACAGACCTCTAAATAGGCTTACAAAAAGTGTAGATCCAGATGAGCCGGCTCGTGACGAGCCGTCTCATCAGGATCCGCACTTTTTGCCAGTGATATGACTATTTTTAGACATAATTACCCATTTTGATAAATGAACTTGTCCAAATGTGATTTTCTGATTCATTTATTGGTTTATGAATATCATGGACCAGTCCATGTGAGTTACATGGTGTTGAATGGGTTACGTGTATGATTAATCGTAGTGCATGCGAACAACTAAACAATATTGCATAGATTTTGCAAACTTATCTAATAAATTAAATATCGACAACCAGTGTTTACAAATATTGAGGTCATCATTTGAACAGTCGCCAAGGAAATAGTTCAACCAGTGAGTTGAACATTAAACATTTCCCCTAAAGCATCAACATAAAGATTTTGCAGTCAAATGTCATCGGCCAGTTATGCTACACATGTCAATATGCGACACATTCCTCCGATTTATGCTGTCAAACATGGGTTTATGACTTTGTTAATGCTGAGTGGTCATTAATTGATTCCTTTTAACATTTCATTACTAACACCAAAGAAGACCAAACTGTGTTATGACAATGGATTGTCGTTTATCTATTTATTTTTTCTATGTGATATTTTCTTATTTAACACAACATGCGCTTTCGGCAATACCAGAATGTGAGTATAGCCTATATATTGGTTAAACAAACAAAATGATTCCTTCTTACCATTTGTATTGTATATCTATAGCCAAAAATGACATTTTTGAAATAATCTACAAGAATTCTTCTCCCAGTCAGCAATGACTCGACATTATAAATCGTTGTCTATTTAAAAGTGCATGTACATGAAAGTATGACTTGACTGTTAGTTAAAACCAATGTTAATTTTTACAATGAAATTGAAGATTTTGTTGAAGAGCACTGCAGCCAGACGCTTGCATTGAATCATGGAAGTGTAGAAGCAGTGAAACTGAGGCTGACAAAGACTCTCAAGTACCCGGATGGCATGCGCTGCGCAATGCGAATACAAGCACCGACAGGAAAGAGATTAATAATACGCATAGAAAATATTGATGTCTTTGGAGCGCAGGAAAGCTTGTGTCACGGTGGCGACTACTTGCAGTTCTTCGACGGTCCGTCGGAATCTTCAATAATTCACCCCGGTAAGCAAAGTGTATCTGGTGCAGCGTCCCGGTAATATACTAAATACACTTACAATAGTTTGACAATTTTATTTTCAATATTCCATCAAGCCAATAAGGCCCGTGGGATTACAAAGAACATGAAACTGGCAAGTGCAATACAAGCATACACGTACAATACATGCATACATATACAATATATAAATGCGTGCGTGCGTGCGTGTTTTTTTACGTTTATTTATCGTCGCTACCGGTTGCCCATATGAGCGACGCCTCCTGAGAGATTAGTAATTTTAGATTTTTGGAGGATAGTGCAATGATACAGACAGAGACCCATTCCAGAGTCTCCTCTGGTTCTTTTACGTGCACGGCGTAAAGCACCGACACGAGACCTCGGTTTAACGTCCCATCTGAAAGACTGTTAATTGTATTAGGGTCAGACGGGGGGTCGAACCTGCGATCCCTGGATTACCAGTCCAGCGTGTTACCACTGGACTACAGATCCATCAGAGCTTACCGATATCATTACATGTCACGTTATATAAGCCATATAACACCAAACCTGTGCTTACTTCCAAGAAGTGTATCACAACGTGTAACCTATCCAGTGATTGAGTCAGTCACCATATCGAGTCTCCCGCTGTGACACCCTCCTAGGACTCACCACAATTTGGAATATTAAGCAATAATCACCATCGCATATATCCTCCCTAGTATATGATTATGTCATGAAGAAATTCTATTATTGTGAGAGAAAAAAAAAAGAAATTATATTCTAAATAGTACATGAAAAATACCAAAAAATCAACAAAATCAAGTACTCGAACATGGAAAATTTATGATTTATGATTATATTTGTAGTTCCAGGCAATTATGAGTAATAGTCATATGTAACATATTAGTATAACAATACACACCTAATAATAGCAATATTTTTTATTTTACTTTTGTCGCCAAAATAGAGAAATTATTGGCCGAAATGGAAAATAGGCATGTTATAAAATAATTAATTTTAAAAAACGAAGTCATTAGCATATCAATTTTATTTTCATATTTTGGTTAGTAATACATAGTACTAGTGATGTACCAAGTATGAACAAATTCTATTATTGTAAACTGTTTTTACAAAACTGTAGAGAACGCCTTTAATTCTGTGTTAATCTTCATAATATTAAAAAAGCTTTGGCCGTACATCACCATGTCCGATTTGGCCATACATCACCATGTCCGATTTGGCCGTACATCACCATGTCCGATTTGGCCATACATCACCATGTCCGATTTGGCCATACATCACCATGTCCGATTTGGCCGTACATCACCATGTCCGATTTGGCCATACATTACCATGTCCGATTTGGCCATACATCACCATGTCCGATTTGGCCATACATCACCATGTCCGATTTGGCCATACATCACCATGTCCGATTTGGCCATACATCACCATGTCCGATTTGGCCATACATTACCATGTCCGATTTGCAGACACTGGTTTGCCGAGACATAATTTTAAACATTGTAGAATTGCCGACAATGGTTTGCCGAGACATATTTTTAAACATTGTAGAATTGCCGACAATGGTTTGCCGAGACATAATTTTAAACATTGTAGAATTGCCGACAATGGTTTGCCGAGACATATTTTTAAACATTGTAGAATTGCCGACAATGGTTTGACGAGACATATTTTTAAACATTGTAGAATTGCCGACAATGGTTTGACGAGACATATTTTTATACATTGTAGAATTGCCGACAATGGTTTGACGAGACATATTTTTAAACATTGTAGAATTGCCGACAACGATTTGCCGAGACATATTTTTAAACATTGTAGAATTGCCGACAATGGTTTGCCGAGACATATTTTTAAACATTGTAGAATTGCCGACAATGGTTTGCCGAGACATATTTTTAAACATTGTAGAATTGCCGACAATGGTTTGACGAGACATATTTTTAAACATTGTAGAATTGCCGACAATGGTTTGACGAGACATATTTTTATACATTGTAGAATTGCCGACAATGGTTTGACGAGACATATTTTTAAACATTGTAGAATTGCCGACAACGATTTGCCAAAGTCCCGGGGTGTCTCACATATCGACGTCGGGTAGATTTCTAGTGCTGAGATTTGTCAGCAATACAGACACGATCTCGGGTACCGGAATGAAGCTCGTCATTACAGCATTTACCGAAGGTAAACCGCCTTTCTAATTGGTTTATAAAAATTCTTTAACCGTAACCTGCCAATCACAACTAAAGTCGCTTTTGCAAACACAATAGAGAGAGGGGGGGAGGGAGTTGGAGAGAGAGATGGAGAGCGTGAGAGAGAGAGAGAGGAGAGAGAGAGAGAGGGGGAGAGAGAGCGCGCGCGAGAGAGAGAGAGGGGGAGGAGGAACTGGTGAGAGTTCCGTGTCTTATGTTTCTGTTTTGTTTTGTTTTATTCCTCATAATTTCATAGTATTAACATAAGATATATATATATAGTACATACTATGACGGTATCAACATTATACATTACGTACAATATGTGCATAAACATTATTTCTAGCGGTTGTTCTATATTTAAACAAATGAGGGTTTTATATATAGTGGGGGGGGGGGAGAGTATATATATGTATAGGGAATCAGTGTAGACTTGAACATTAATATCGGACACACGGGATACTATATAATTTAGTTTATATAAATTTATGTTAGCTCGATTGCGAAACAAGTTCTTTCAACTTATATTGGTAGGTATAGTATAATACTAATTGTGTAAACGAATACACTTGCATGATAGCAACTGTTAGAAACTGTGACACTCAGTTTGAACAGGGATATAGCTTTAAGTATATATCGGTGAGTTTAATTTTGTTGCAGCACCTTGCTCTAAAGATGAATTCCGGTGCAAATCTTCTTTTCACTGCATCCAGAGTTCACTACATTGCGACCATCAATCGAGTTGTCCGGATGGCACAGACGAACGTATGCCCGACTGTTTATCTACTAGTGTCATTGTCGGAATATCTGTCGCATGTGTGGTGCTATTGGTAGCTGTTGTCATAGCAATTGTCGTCTGCTACATCGTCCACAAGCGGAGAAAACGTGCGAGGATTATTAAAGTAAGACAACTCTTGCAAACATTTAGACTCAAAAATAATCCGAGTAGCGGGCACTTAGCTACAGTTTCTTGTAGCGGAAGTACATGTACTAACAGCATGCCGTGGCTAGACAAACCTTCAGGATACTTCGACTAACTCTGTTACACTTAATACCAACACTTGATCTCTTGGTGACGGAAACTAAACGATGTACATGTATGTTCACCGGCTAGCGCACCTACACACCGGAAGCACGTGCCACACAGGAAGCGCATGTACCGGATATAACAGTTGTGTTTGGAGCGTTAGTCACACAGTTTCAGTATAATATAACAATAGAATGTACGTGAATGGTCGTCTAGCTATTTGATTCTGATCGCTAACATGGTTTTCTTTCGGAAATATTGTCTGTGGATTCTATTTCTCACGTGTACCAAGTATCTGAACAAATAGAATTATGTTACATGTTCTGCCAAAGCGCTTTTTTGTCTTTCCAAAACTTCGTCGACGGGTTTAGACAACAATCTGGATCTACAGTTATTTTATTATTTTGAAGTTTATTTTACAGTTTCTTACTAAATGGGCTATTGCTAGAAACTGTCAAATCCTTCCCAGTTAAACGTCACGAACAAGATCACCTATATATATATATATATATATATATATATATATATATATATATATATATATAATATATATATATATATTACAAATTTATATATATAAAAAGGAGGTGTCTCATAAGTCAGAAATGGCTGGCCCTTTAAATAGGGGTGACACTATAATAAACAAACACTTTACTTTTATATATGAGGTACGTAAAATAAGTGCACGTAAATTACGTGCTACGCTTTTACAATCAGTGGTTATGCCAGACGCAGTCGTATATATCACAACCATGCTTAGCAAAATGGTTAGAACTTGTTTATTTATTTTGGATACGATTGTTTAATAACGTAGGACAACAGTATATAACGGTATTATTATACACGGGCGAATACGTTTAAATTGAGAGAGTTGCTGATACTCAAGAATCCCAGCCGAAGTTATAATAATAATACTACTATTATTAAAGACTTTATTTTACGAGAGAACTCATTTAACAAATGTTAATCTAGCACGATGCCCTCAACATATATACAAATCCAGTGCCGTAGCCAGAATCTGAAAATAACCGCGGCTACCCCCCCCCCCCCCCCCCCGAATTAGTTGTGTGTATGCTTGTCTGTGCATTCTGAAGGCAGTTTTATCAGTTTTCGTATATACCTGTCGTTACTTGCCAAATTCTAACCGAGGAAAATGCCCCAGTTTCCTCAGTGTGGCTACGGACCTGAAATCAAATGCAATAAAAAGCATTGCTCATCCGTCAACCTATAGTAATGTAGCTCTATCAATATGTAAGTAATGGTAGCTATCTAAGTATATCAACGTTTTGCCAACATAATCCTTAAACATGTCTAATTATCGTTCATCGAAGATATCAGTACTGCATTGATGAACATCATTCACAAGTGCAAATACCATATCTACTCCATCCCCACCCTCGTCTAATCATAGTATTTGATTTCACATATTTTCTTTATATTTACATACTATCATTTTAGACTTCACGTGATTGTTAATAATTTCTTTGTACATAATGACGAAAAACTGTAATAGTTTGTGTCTAATAAAAGTGCTTCTTCTTCTTTCTTTTTTCTTCTTCTTCATAATCACGGCACAATTCATCAAAGTACTGTATGTTGTGTATATGTTGTTTGTAGCATAATACAGTCAGGGGCCCGTGTCTGGGTCTGTTGTGATACGCACAGTATTGATCAATGAATGTGTTAGGGGGATCTGGGGACATACATCCCTGACCACTATTGATACAATATTTGCTAGTCTTTGAAATCACTTGTTGTGGTTTACACTTTTATGGGCAACTTAAAGCGACACTACATCAGTGAAAACGCAAATTTCTACATGATGTATTTTCTTATTATATGGTATAAGTTTCCTCCAAATATTTTCCTCAAAAACTGAGTATTTCAACTAATAAACAAGCGTTGTATACGCGGTTTGTTGACATAACAAAGTAATGTAAATAGGGTCGACATCCAAGCGTAATACAACTCGACATTATCTCGCATTTAGTATTGACTCCGGTGATAAACAAACGTCAGCTCAGGCGCAGGGATGACCGTTATATCAAATCCTACTTTCAATTTTGAAAGTTTGTAAACCACAAAAAACACTGTTTATTGATTCAATATTAGTGTTCGGTGTATTCAGAAGAATGTGTTGTATCTATACGTTAAAAATACATATTATTGCTTTTTGCGATGTACTGTCGCTTTAATTTAGTGTGTAGTGCCTATAAAAGTGTACATGTGATACATTACATACATGTAATATCCAAATCTGAAAGTCCACGTTTCTACGATCAAACATGCCTTGTCCTAGTGAAACATCAATGTGCTGTGCATATTTCGCATTTTTAATATTTCGATTTTCAAAACGCTACGTATGTATGTGCGTAAGTGCGTATGCCCAGACACTCGGCTGGTAGCAGATGGCGTTTGTTATTGTAAATAACATAACATAAAGTAAATGACTGACCATGAAAGTTGGAACATAATTTTTTACCATGAAGATGAAAAGGAGCATTCCGAGAATAGTCTATGACGTATACGAATTCATCTTATACAGATATTAAATCGAAATATCTAGTAAAATATTCCAAACATGTTGTCAATATACGATTCTGGAATTGTGCTTTTGCCATGCCTGGAGCTCGGATATTGTGAGAGATGGATTATCTGAAATGCCATATCGAACTATGATTGTTTGAAACTAATCTAACTAACTAATGGTAGTCATTTTTATACAGCATGTGTAAACTACCTGCATATTTAATTAACAAATTTTCTTATATGCGTGTCAGTTGAATATTTTTGCATTATTTTGATAAAACAGGAAGTACATTTTTTATGTTGTTATGACACCAGTATTTCAAGTTATCATATTAACATAACGTCTATTTTTTTTCACGTATAAAATGCATTGCTACTAATGTAGCACTAACATTGAATCAATAAACAGTGTGTTTGTGGATTGAAAGTATGCTTTCATATACGGTCATTCATACTCCTGAATTGACGTTTGTCTGTCATCGGAGTTAATACTAAACGCGAGATAATGTCGTTTAGAGATAATTTAACAAAGAATAGTCTACAATTAAATAGGCACAACTGTGAGATATAACGGTAAATCTGTACCATAAATCGTGTTATTCAGGATTACGCATGGATGTTCACATTATTTTGTTATGTCAACAAACCGCGTATACGACGTTTATTTATTAGTTGAAATACTCAGGATTTGAAGCAAATATTTGGAAAAAATTTATACCATATAATAGGAAAATGCATTCTGTAGAAATTTGCGTTTTCACTGATGTAGTGTCGCTTTAATAACAATTTCCTTTAAGTCGGAATACTTTTCTCAGAGGTGACCTCCTCTCGTTATTAATTGCTAATTATGAGCAACCTCAAAAAGATGTGCCCGTCCACTTCAGCCTGCATTTCGCTGTTTCAGCGGGCGATAGAACACCAAGTCCAGCATCAAACATACGCCGACTCATTATGGATAGTAAACAGCCAACATTCTGGAGAGCACGCGTCCAAACTCGACCCGACATGGGAAGCAAATTTAGACCCGTCTAGTATCAGCCGAATATGGGATGGAGGCATAGACCAGTCTAAAATCGACCCGATTTGGGATGGGGGCAAAGCTTATTGGGATAACGTAAACGCTAAACCGGATACTAACAATGCATATGACACATGCAAGGACGACAGCCGCATAGTTGACTCTGATGAAAGTACAAAGGAAATTAAAATAATTAGACCCGAAGAAAGACGGATGAAGAAAGTTCCTAGTGGTTTCTGGGATATAGATTTAAGTGAATTAGGCATAGATCTATCCTTCGGTTCTACCTCAGCAACTACTATATCAGCATAGATACATCAAAACATCTTGGTAAGTTCCATCAGACATCTTGGTAAGTTCCATCAGACATCTTGGTAAGTTCCATCAGACATCTTGGTAAGTTCGTTAAAGTAAAAATATTATTAGCATGTTTTCTTCTTCTTCTTCGCTGTTCTAACTAATTAAAGGTAGTGGATAACTGGGACACATTTCATTGTGCGCAATGCTTGAAGCAGACACGTTTTATTTTAAAATACTTGAAACTTTAACGTAGTGGTGTGGTTCTGTAAGCCTTCAATTTTGGTCCGTGATTGTTAGCACAGACGCTTGGGGTTGCAGGTTCAAACCCCGACCCAAGTGTATGTGATTGTTAGTGGGACAAGTCCACAAACAACAATAATTAAAATAAAATTTTAATTAATTACAGAATGCTCGGGCCTGTACCACCATAAGCACGCGATGTAGGATGTCCAGACAGCAACCAATGCTCTCTCTATTGTGTGTGTTTTTTTACGTACATACCGGTACATAATATTAGCATGATAATACACATAGTTTGCGGGGCCACACGTTTTAACATTAGAAAACAGCCAGCACCAGGGAAAACGAAAAAGCAACCATCAATTTAATGCATTGAAACAGACTTATTCAAGAAGCAGACGATCTCGAACAAATACAATATAACTGAGGGTGACACCCCCCTCCCCCCTGAATCACGAATACTTCTTATTTTTTCAGTGAGTCCCGAATACCACCTTATTTTTTCGCTGAATCCCGAATACTTTTTAACCAGTTTAACACATTGAAAACACGCCTCCAAGAACATTTTGTCTGTTTACAGTAGTGCAAATGGTAAAATTGTTTATAAGGGAAGTAACCCTGGACATTATCTAAAGTCCGAATAGATCGCATATGTCCGTACATCAACACTTTACGTTTTATACACATAAATCGCTTTTGAAGCGTGTTTCGTGGTATTGTTGTCGTTAAATTGGTAATAGAACGTAGTTTATTGTCCAAGAAAACAATTAATATTGGAAATCTTGCGTACTGAATACCAAAATATGTTTTTATTGCGTACCGCGTACGACGCTCTTGCTTCCCGAATACGGACTAAATAGGCCCTGAATCCCGCGTACCAAAATGGGGGTGTCACCCTCATAAATACACGCATAACTATAATAAGTTTTCAACACATTCAAGCATGTGTTGTTGGTGGTCTAGATTACACAGTTCGTTGATCGATAACTTGTAACCTGTATATATTTTACGCTTACTTATCGTCGCTACCGGTTACCCATATGAGCGACGCCTCCTGAAGAGATTAGTCATTTTAGATTTTTGGATGATAGTGCAATGATACAGACAGACCCATTCCAGAGTATCCTCTGGTTCTTTTACGTGCACGGCGTAAAGCACCGACACTAGACCTCGGTTTAAAGTCCCATCTGAAAGACTGTTAATCTTATTAGGGTCAGGCGGGGGATCAAACTTGCGATACCTGGATTACCAGTCCAACGTGTTAACCACTGGACTACAGATCCGTCTGTGAAATCAATTTAGATTACATAATATTTAATATGGCTTGCCATCGAATTTAATTGCCAATATAAAAACTACCCGTGCAAAACTGTTGTCCTTGTATGTAACCACATGCACATATAATATCTTCATCTTCACATATTTTCAGCTGAACTACAGTAGAGAGCCAGTGAAAATCTCGAGAACACGTGGCTCACCACTTTCTCCGTCACAGCAGACGACATACAGCGTCCCGTACGAAGCATAATACTGTAATATTTCTTCGAAATACACGACATATGCTAAATGGACGACATATGATAAATGGACGACAAACATATGGATGACATATGTTAAATGGACGACATATGTTAAATGGACGACATATGTTAAATGGACGACATATGATCATTGGACGACATATGTTAAATGGACGATATATGTTAAATGGACGACATATGTTAAATGGACGACATATGATAAATGGACGAAATATGTTAATTGGACGACATATGTTAAATGGACGATATATGTTAAATGGATGCTGGGACACCATCCTCGACAAAATAAATCCACTTACAGCGATTTAACACTGGACTGAAAGTGTCGTGAACTACACAGAATGCATGTATCGAATACATACATGAACAAAACTGTAATATAGGAACACACTCATTTTCAAATATCACACAGTGATAAAATGTGGGAGCATCAGTCTCGAAACCTGCTTCCTAGTAACAAAACGATGCTCCATAAGTCTGATTGGTTAGATGCGAACTGTACTCCAATACAGCCAGCCAATCAGAGAGCCTGTGCTGAGATTCAGATCAAGAAAAGTGACAGCAGATATTACATTGTATTGTATTCTATTAACGACAGTACGTCTTTTGCATAATATAAATGGAATGTGTATATATCCCTGAACGGAAACGTGGCTTCCATATTCATACTTTAGTTGTCAGTGAATGAAAGAAAGTGTGAGCATGAAACGCATGTGGTGATAAAGATGGTGATTAACCCTTTCAACACCAAGTAACTCACATGGACTGGTCCATGATATTCATAAACCAATAAATGAATCAGAAAATCACATTTGGACAAGTTCATTTATCAAAATGGGTAATTATGTCTAAAAATAGTCATATCACTGGCAAAAAGTGCAGATCCTGATGAGACGGCTCGTCATCTGGATCTACACTTTTTGTAAGCCTATTTAGAGGTATGTGGTGTTGAAAGGGTTAAACGGTCTCACGGTGGCCAGAGTTACATTGTATGACTGGTCTATAGTTGTCATAGAAACATTGTTCTGCTGGTACTCCGCTTGCGCAGATAAAGTTGTAACAAATGAGAAACCTGATAAGTTGATACTTAAGAGGTTATTACGTGGCTAGATGTCTTTATTACTTTGATATGAATTTGAACATTTAATAATCGAAATCAGGCTCTCTGTTATCCATTTATCAGGAATAAATCACAATTACTGAATTAGATACACGAAAACGATTGAAATATTACCACGTAATTACAAACATCTGTTATCTGTCATATTTGACACACTGGGACGCTACGGGAAGTAAATAAAGTAGCACCGAGTGCGCATGCACTATTTAAAAGGAACTAGTTATGATACAGATTTTTCTGGTTTGATACGGACATGTGACCGTATCAAACCAGTAAACGTAATATTAGACTGGAAAACATAGCGTGTCGACCTGGGTGGTATACAGTATTGTGGTAGGCAAATAACGGCAAAAATATGCTAAAATTCAGATCTAAAGTAATAACAATAATTTGTGTTTGAGGAAACACAAGTGGTTAGGTATCCCTACTATAGCTTGATGCACTTGAATATAATGAAAGTTACACAAGCACCAATAATAATGGACAAGAACACGATATTCACGTCTCTGGCATCTCGCACAGACTTCACTCGATTAAACAATATGATCAGTAGCGACAAGCATAATCCCGCCGTACATCCCAACAAGAACTTGAACCAGTCATGTGACATCCATCTTGAATCCGATTGGCTGTTTCTGCTAGCAAGTAACTGACGCATCAGTCTTTTCCCAAGAGGCACGGGTGCTGTGTAAGGCAATTGATAGTGACGAAACTTGGTGTGTCGTTCCGACATAGCTCGAGCAGTGTATATATCCGCATGCGTCAATAACAGATATTCATCAAATTCTGCAAGATGAGAAAGGATGTTTGTTTAAATTAGTCGGCATCGATTGGCTGCCTTACTATTCATTGCTATAATTCATGTATTATAATTTTAAAGTTTAAACTTTATTTATTTTTACAACGATTGCGAAGCAAGTCGTAACAATGTATATTAATCACTCTCGTTGGTGCGGGTGAAAGCGTATATGTGATCATTCGTGTTGGAGGAAACCGGAGTATCCAGAGAAAAACCACCAATTTGGCGACCATCTCACATATCGAATCCGGGTTGCATTGGTGAGAAGCGGGCATGCTAACTACTGCGCTAATCGGACAGCCAATGTATTATAATTAAGGGGCTATCGCGTCAAAAGATGTACCAGATATTGACCAAACATTATATACTTTGAAGATGAACAACAAAAACACTGCAACATTCTTCTGTTTTATTAAATTAACTATTGGCCCAAATACGATGACTATCAATAGAACGTTCAGTTTGATATATTGCAGCTCTAGAACAAACGATTATTTTGCATGTACCCCATATCGACCATACCTAAATATTGCAGCTCTAGAACAAATGATTATTTTGCATGTACCACATATCGACCATACCTAAATATTGCAGCTATAGAACAAACGATTATTTTGCATGTACCCCATATCGACCATACCTAAATATTGCAGCTCTAGAACAAACGATTATTTTGCATGTACCCCATATCGACCATACCTAATGAAAACTAATACTTTGTGTCAATAATCTATTATAATCAGTGCTCATTCTATGGGGCGACATGGGCAATTATATTTCCCTAGGGACCCTACCCTGGCTTCGCCCGATGTGGACCCACTAGTTCATAAAATAAAACGAATATAAAAACTGTTCTTGTTTTTTCAAGTTTCATACAAAATCTTGCCCAGTAAGCTAAACTTGCCATTGTAACACACTCCTTAGTCAACCATCTACGGGCACAAAAAGCCACACACTTCTCCCAAATATTCTGACCTAGGATGAACCTTGATGTTTTGCGTCATTATCTAGTGTTTCTTACAGTCTTATTTATATAGGTTACACAGAAGGATTTAATATGGGTTTATATTGATGACAAAATGTGTGACTCGTTTGCTGGATTCGTATAAATTTATTTAAAGCTCGATTGCGAAACGAATGTTTACAACATTAGATTAATCGCCCTCAAGACCTCATCCCTGCTGGAATCTAACGCCATGAGGGATAGAGAAGTAGTGGCAATGTGGATATAAGGGTATATCCTAAGGACGCCACAACCGTGGTTCTGAAGGGGCTCAAACTCACAACCTCTTGGATTACAAGGCGGATACCGTAACCAATACATTATGGAGGCTTCACATTGTTGGAGGGCAAACAAGTTACCATATATAGACACAAACATTCTCATACATGTACTCCAATAAACACTATATATTGACCTCAAACATAACTGTGTATAATATTGACAATACTATATTGTTCTATAGCTACCTTATTTAACAATACATTTTCAACATTTCTAAGCACCATATTTAGGCAAATATGTAATTTAACTAGAACCAGGTACTCAATACCCAAGTATTTATTCTGTGTCAATATCTACCAAATTCTGTGTCAATATCTAACAAATATTGGGTCACTATCTAACGCATATTCGGTCAATATTTAATGCATTTTGGGTCAATATCTAACAACAATTTGGGTCAATATTTACCACATCTTCGGTCAATATTTAACAAATCTTAGAAAGCATAGCCCCTTAATAGAAACTATGCACTGATGAATACTAAGAAGTACAGTTGATGAATTTGATTCATATTTTGTACATGTTTTGTACATTATTATTAACGTTTAGTACGCTGTATTCTACCTAAACATATTATTTGTCTGTCCTAATACATGACCAATCACAACAATACCAATTACGGAACTGGACTTTAAAGATGTAACAGCTTACGTCTGCCTATGGGGGTGACAATATTAAAGATGTAACAGTTTACATCTGCCTATCCGGGTGACAATATTAAAGATGTAACAGCTTACGTCTGCCTATGGGGGTGACACTATTAAATATGTAACAGCTTACGTCTGCCTATGGGGTGACAATATTAAAGATGTAACAGCTTACGCCTGCCTATGGGGTGACAATATTAAAGATGTAACAGTTTACATCTGCCTATCCGGGTGACAATATTAAAGATGTAACAGCTTACGTCTGCCTATGGGGGTGACACTATTAAATATGTAACAGCTTACGTCTGCCTATGGGGTGACAATATTAAAGATGTAACAGCTTACGTCTGCCTATGGGGTGACCATATTAAAGATGTAACACCTTACGTCTGCCTATGGGGTGACAATATTAAAGATGTAACATCTTACGTCTGCCTATGGGGTGACACTATTAAATATGTAACAGCTTACGTCTGCCTATAGTGTGACACTATTAAATATGTAACAGCTTATATCTGCCTATCCGGGTGACAATATTAAAGATGTAACACCTTACGTCTGCCTATCCGGGTGACAATATTAAAGATGTAACAGCTTATGGCTGCCTATGGGGTGACACTATTTTCAATAAGCGTACTATATTACCTTTACTGAGATCACAGCACGAGATAACAGTTCGGCACAGTGGACAGGGTATACCCTCTGACCCATGACCTGTCAATCTACGTAGACAAGGATCACAGAACACGTGCCCGCATGGATTACACGTTCTAGGTAGGTGATACAGTCCTAGACACACTGGACACGTGATACTCGAGTCAATATCCTGGTCATCAAAGGTAACTCGAGAGCTTTCAAGTTCCTACAATGCAACAAATAAACAAAACTATCCAATACATCATTTCCTTCGTAAATATATCTATAAGAGATACATCTGCCCTATTAGAGGTTATACGAATATTCATATGGCTTTGTCTATTATTGAAAACAAGTAATACCTGCTTGCTTTGAAACTCTACACCAATTAACTTTACACTAGTTGGGATGATGATGGTTGAGATTATTTACCCTCGCCGCCGTAAAACCATGTGGGCGAGCGCCAACACACACCTAGTTATTACTAGCTAGACATTATTCCTAGCATTAACCCAACTTGTAAACGAATTAGAACAATTATACCGCCATACATTGCATGATCTCCTACAGATCGGTATGCGCATATGTTGTTCAAATGTGTATGTTCACAATGCTAATAGCTTCTAAAACATCCGTTGATTTTCATGTGCGCAAGCGAAGATAAATAGCATATAAGGAACGTGTAACTTATCCACCAATCGTGTAATAAACAAGTGGCTATTACTTGGGTACAACTGAAAGTTTCTATAATATCAATAAGTGCAATATGTATCTATAATTTCATTTTGTATGCACACCATAGACGAATCCGCATCAACTATATCTTAGAATGTATATACCTTTATTACCTCCAATACTGGAGAGCAGAACAAGAAGTTTTCATATATAATTTACATAGAAATCAATACAAACAGAATATAAAATTGCATAGAAGATTACAAATAGAAATGTGGCAAGTCGGTGTAAGATTTTCATCGGCCAGACATGACAGTAGATCACCAATCCCTCATATATAAGCGATACACATCTTCCACCGAGTCACTCTACATGTAATCCAAGATGTGTATATTATAATGCACACGTGGATAAATAATATTCAGGAGAATTCGTATTGAGTTAGATAATTAAGTCACATGCACTTATCATCAAATTCAGTACCCTTGTCGAAACGAAATACAAAGAGGACAAGTTTAAGATGTGAGACTACATGTACCTTAAAGGTTCGAGCAAATGTTCCTCTGGCATGTTCACCTGCTGGATGTCTTGTCGTCATCCGTTGCATTTTTTGTTGCTGTTTCTTCCGTTTCTTGGCATTTTTACTTTTAACACGAGAAACTGAAGAGAGAATGTACATGTATATAATACATACATACATGAAATGTACATGTATACATACATACATGTTATGTACATGCGATTGGTACAGCTCTAAATTAATGCTGAATTTGTTATGTGAATGACACTATGCGTATTTTGTGTATTTTACGCTTAGTCATCGTCGCTACCGGTTGCCCATATGAGCGACGCCTCCTTAAGAGATTAGTCATTTTAGATTTTGAAGGATAGTGCAATGATACAGACAGAGACCCATTACAGAGTATCCTCTGGTTCTTTTACGAGCACGGTGTAAAGCACCGACACGAGACCTTGGTTTAAAGTCTCGTCCGAAATATTATGATACGAGTTATTTTGGTGTGGTACAGCAGGGGGTCAAACTGCGATCTCTGGATTACAAACACAGCGTGTTAACAATTGTTACATGCATGTTTTATTCATCAAATCACTCTTATGTACAGACACAACTTACTGTGAAACACATATCATCATAGAAAACATTACAAAGAAGCAACGGCAGACGAATAGTTTACTGCCTAAATATATATATATATACGTGCAAATAGTTTCACAATATTACAACAAAACAAACGCAGATGGGTTGTGCAACAAGTTCTAACAACAATACATTAAGCAATTCCCAGCATTGAAAAGTATACAGAATGGTATAATTGGCGACATATAATTACATGTACAAACAGCTAATAAGTGTAGTGGTTAAATTTAATTGAATTAGAGGTATGCTTTTGTTAATGTAAATTATATAAAAAACTACGTTTTAACGGATAATGTACACATATCGTTTCTTTTTCTACTGGTCATTATCCCGGTTACGTGCTCGAGTTGAATAAGATGCTATAGTATTGGCTGTTTGCATCCCCCTCCCCACATCAACAAACAAACGCACACATGCACACACAGCCTGTATGCCCGCGTATATATGGAAGCCAGGCCCGTGTTTAGTTGACTATTAGTTGAACGGCGATAAGCAAGACAGATGCGAAAGAAATTCATACAACTTTTAGACATAATCGTTCTTCAGACGTCATTCCTTTATGGACTATATCACCGTGGGGAGAGAAAATAGGCACTGTGTATTTTAATAACTAATAGCATAGCCACGGTGTTCTAGTGTGACTCAAACTCACAACTCCTCGGTTTCGAGTGACATTATCTGGTTTTAACGGGGTTTTTTTTCAAGCAACATATATTTTGCATGGATCGTCATGCCACCCACAATACACGTATACTTGTCAAATAATTCAAAACATGCGTTAGAGTGAACAAAACAAACATACCATATTTTGGTCCACACTGTGTATCAGCAAACAAACGAGTTAGTCCATAATCAGCTGTAGCATTGGCGAGTTCATTTCTCACTTCTTTTACCATGCCTATAATGCTTTGTTTGTCTTCAGTTTGGCCAATCATATCTTCGATGTTCAGCTCTGAACTTTTGCCAGTTAGAATTGTAATGCTGTCGTCATGCAATATTTCAAAATCTGGAATGAGCCTAGTAGTGCTGTTTGTCGAAGAAATGTTACTTTGCTCATTGCATGGTGAATTCTGAATGTTGCTGTATCCAACTTCATAGTCGCAAAGTTCATCAAGGAATGGGAGATTTACTGAAATGTCTAGTATGTCGGATGGCGTATAGTCTGTTATTATGTCATCGTCATTACAAGGAACACTTTTGCCACGATTCAGATGTTCATTTACGGACGCAACATTTTTTCTATTGGCTCCTGCTATTCCGTTTGAGTTTTCTAGGAAAGTAGGTAATGGACACATGCAGCTAGGATCAACAGTATTTATTTCTTCAGCCTCTATTAATTTACTATTTATCAACAATGGCATAGAATTTGATTCAAGCGTAGCACCTTCTTTATTGACTAGAATACTTATATCATAATCTGTTTTATATTGGAGATCTGTACCTTTTAAATACATTTTGTTAGTAACAATACTGGTTATAGATAGCTCTTCATGCTCTTTCACGACTGCTGAATTTGCATTATCATGTTGCTCTCTGGAATAAGGGTCTGTGCCACGATGTAAATGTACAGCATCACTATAAATATTTTCACTCACAAATAGACCTACATTATTTTCATTTTTATATGTTTCATCGACATCTGTTATATCAAAACTTGTACTACCAAAACCATCAACATTTACCTGATCATTAATATTAACTCCACAATCTGGTGCATAGTAACCGCCCTGGCTTACTACAATGTCGGCTTGATTGGTATATGGATGTGGGTAAGTATCATTTAAATTTGTATGACAATTGTCCATTATTGTATGCTCCTGTAGCAAATCATCTTCCTTATATATGTGTGTGACATCGTCAGCCAGGTTGACAACACAATTAATTTCATCACTAGCATTGGGTTCATGCTTAACAGTATTATTTATTTCATTATTAGCATACTCACTGATTTCATCATTATCACAACCATTGATTTCATCATTAAAAACATCAACATAATCACCGGGTTCATCATTAATATCATTGTTTATTTTATCATCTACATAATCACTGATTGCATCAATAACAACATTGCTGATTTCATTATTAACATCATCGCTAATTTCATCATTAACATCATATATTTCATCATTGACATCACCACTCATTTCATCAATAACAACATCACTGGTTTCACAATTTACATAACTGATTCCACCATTAATAGTGACTATGAATTCATCATTGTCAACATGACTCATTTCATCATTAACGCTAGTGTTGGATTCGTCATTAATACGTTCTGCATTAACATCGACTATTCTGTCCAGTGTATTAAATGCAACTGTCGTCACCGACTGTTCTAACAGGCTACCATCGAACATTTCCGCATGCTGATCAGCATCGTTTACACCTATTAAAGCCATCACTTCCATTTTAAGACATCCATCAAGACAACCGCAGGCCGTAGTACTGAATGTGCCTTCATGTGGTGACATACGAATCGTAGCAATTGATTTCGAGCAGTTATTAGGACAGTGGTCTGTAACAAAACAATTTGAAAATACTGGTATAGTTGTAGAGTAGTATTTGTAGTAACTCGTAACTCCGCCAAAGACAAATGGTTCATGATCTGATTATTTAGTGATGTACTATTGTAATATAATATTATGTACAACGGAACTCAAATCGAGCTACAACACCTGTACAAGTTCTCTAACATTAATTACGGCCCTTTATCTTCCTTAATTGTTTTATCAGTGTCATCAACACACTGATTCATTTGATCAGGAACGTAGATATATCCTGGTTTGATTAACAATGCTTCTTATTCTCAAAACAAATAGACACACTTGTATCATATGGTATCTCTAAATTACGAAGTATCCGAACATCCATACAGTTTTAATTATTGTATATTAGTACAATGCAGCAGTATATTCCAAGTCGATCGATACAGTATGCAACAGTGTTTTCTTCTTTTGACACCAGTAGCCTATATAATCCGATTTATAGAATATACTACTGATCAATAAACTGTAATATGTATATTCGTGACAGTTCCTTGTGAAGATCTGCCAAGGGAAATAACCAATCAGTGCAAGCGGTCAATAACCATTTCGACCCATACATTAGGAAAATGATCTTTTGAATAAAGGAGTGTTTATATGGGTAAAAGATCGAAATAGTTTTGGAGCTAATCGATCAATTTCAACCATCAAGTCCTTACCTCATACCAATGACTTGCAAGCATAATTGATTACGTTGTAAGTGGTTATAAAAGTGTAGCAGTTATTGTAATTAGATGTACAATCCAGGGATCGCACGTTCGATCCCCTGTCTGCCTGACCCTAATATCATTAACAGTGTTTCGGACGAGACTTTAAACCGAGGTATCATGCACGTAAAAGTACCAGAGCAGACTCCGATGTTTACCTGACAAAGATAAAAGGACGACAAATAGAAGCCAAACGCTCTAATGATTACGAAACGTCAAACAACATTGTTAGAGCATGTTACATTATACATAAGACGTACAACAAACAATACAAGAAACCTTACAATAGCTCACATTGAACAGTTTAAACACTCTTCATGAAAACACTAAAACACTGGAACCACCTGGACCACAGGCACAAATTTTTTGTTTGGCCTATGGTCATATAGTAAGTAATGTTTACTATATCGTAAACATTACTTACTTTATGACCATAGGGCAAAAAAAACTGTCTTGTGCCTGTGACCTGGACGATACTGTAATGCATGCGGACACATTTTAGTGTTTCAAGTCAGCTCTCAACCAGTATTACTAAGACACTCCTCCCCGTAGACGTTATACCAGCAGTGGTCCTGTCTACATACTTCAACAGGTATACTCTGGATTGGATCTCTTCGCAAGGTGTCGCTCATATGGGCAACCGGTAGCGACAATAAATAAACACATAATTAGATGGTTGGCTATACTATATCTATACATAACGAATTTGGCATAATTCTTACCACATGCTTATATGAACATGTTCTACTGTGTTTGAGATTTATTAAATTAACAAGGGTAAGTAATTACGTTCATTATGACCATTCATTATTACTACTACTACATAGTTTCACTAAGTAATAGGAGACATCGGTCAGTTACTGCCCCTGAATACTCCCTAAAAGTAGGTAGGTCCTATTCAAGAGATTTATTCTTTATTTCAGTCTCATCTTTATACAATACATAAAATATACACAACAAATTATCGTGGCAAAGTACAACACCATTCATTATAAGAGACTTATCTAATCACACTGTCAGTCTACTGACATTATTATATTTACATATTAAAACCGAGGAACAGTCGCTAATTGGAAATTAAATGCATATTAAAACCAGAAATTTTGAAATGGAAAAAAAGCACTGTGCAGTTAAGAAATGTTTAAAAAAATCAGTTATCAGCCTCGATCAGATCGCAGTTGAACTAATTAGCAGCTGTTTCTCGGAATGGATAAGAGACACACAATCAATAAAATAAATGGATACATTATTTACATAAATAAAAGGAGCGTCTTTCTTCCTCCGTCTGTAAGTGTTTTCCTGTTATTATCGTTGCTTCCTTTGCACAACATGCTACCAATCATATTCCACTATCACTTCTTATGATTATTACTATATCTCGGCAGATCTCCTACCGTATATGCAATGGGTACTTATTTGTAAAGGAATGTTATCAGTTAACACAATTTTGATAAAATCACATTTTTTCATACCGCAACATCTGGTTAGGGCACAAACAGTAAAAACAAAGGATTCCAACTAAAAGGACCTATTCACATTTTGGAATAAATCAAGACTTTATCCGCTAAGTAAAGGGAGGTAATAGAAAATTAGAGATGTCTCTCATTGAATAATAAACGAAACTCCTGGCGAGTTGGGCACACAAAATGGGTGAAACCTCCAACAGTTAGTTCATCCTGCCATCCATTTTGAATAAATTGCTAGCTATATTAAGGACGATATTCTGACATTCCAACCACTGGTTCACGAGCACATTGTTGAACGTCTTTCTTTAAGTTGGCACAGGTGTATTATCCCCCATTTGATAAATAATACTCGCAACACTCAATACTGAAGATGGACTGCGAGGCGCTCGTCGGCGACGGTAGTTAAAAATCTCGAGGAGTGCTGAAAATAACTACATACTAAGGTTAAAAAATCATTAGTGTTACACGAGTGGTAGTGGTCAGCCTCTCTACTGTACATAGGGGGGCATGCCATTCCAGATGTATCGTTTGTGGGGGAAAGTTAATATGGTGGAATTAAGTAGTGCAGGTTCCTTGTATGTAGTTCAGGTAATCCGACTCATTCTGGTTTAAATGCACCTCCGTCCACCAATTTGGTTCAGGTAATCCGACCTATCCTAGTTTTAGTGTACCCCACCGATAAATGGAAGAGGGATTATTGCTAAAAATGCAAAGCTAGTATACGTATCACAATTGTATTAATTTCACACCTGAACCACATCTATTGTCACACCCCCCCCCCCACCAAGTTTGAGCAGTTACAATTATGCCCTTAGGCAAGCAAGGCCTTTAAATTCCACGTTACCTCTTCTCTCCCTGGTGGCGATGGATTCCATCAGGAATGAGGTCTCGAGTGATTGATATAACTTGCAAGAACTTGTTTCGCCGTCAAGCCAAAGCTAAACTCAACAATAAAGCCTGTATATGACATATAGATAGGACTCAGAAAGTATTGATATTCACAACACACACGCCAGGGCCTCGTGAGTCAGAAATAGGGGCCAACACAATAATTAACAAAAACCTTTATTTTACTTTAATTTATTTTAGTCATTTTGTAAGAAAGTTATATTTGAACAACTGATATAACTACCGTGGTGACAAAATTAAACAAGCAAGTCATATTTTACTAGTACCCAAAATTTATGAAAGATACAAACAAGCATTACATGAACAATTCAGTACAATATATGAACACAGTGGTAGCTCTTTGAACACAATTGTATAATAGCTGTTGTAAACATCTCAATCTACCATTATTGAATAATACATTATTCAGCGATGATAAACACAGAATCCCGGATGATAAACACAGAATCCTGAATCATAAATACAGAATCCCGAATCATAAATACAGAATCCTGGATCATAAATACAGAATCCCGAATCCTAAATGCAGAATCCCGAATCCTAAATACAGAATCCCGAATCCTAAATACAGAATCCCGAATCATAAATGCAGAATCCCAAATCATAAATACAGAATCCCAAATCATAAATACAGACTCCCGGATCAATACAAAATTTCTATATTACAAATAGATGGAGAAAAATATGCATAAAAATTGATTTGAAACTGTACAAAATAGCACTTTCCTAAACAAATTTTTGAATTATATATAAAGAATATAAACCTCGCCGTTTCCCTTTCATAATAGGTGCATATTTTAGCACCCAACAACTAACTGTACTAATGCAGTGTCCAAGTCAACAAATTACAGTACAAATCCAGACTCTCCAGCTATTATTGGTGGGGGAAGACCCCGATTGCCTCTCTGAGCAGTATTGCAGGCATGGCTGGGCACACAGGTAAAACCACCAACCAACCGCTAGCCAGCTGGACAGCTTCCTCACATGAAATAATTCAACACCACCCCCAGTGGTATTCGAACCTACAGCATAGAACTTGCTTCTTATAGCCCCATGTTCAATATACATACATGTATATACCAACACTAAGATGGTGATAAATCTATTAAAGACTTTGTGCAACAATATGCTGAAGCAACAGTAGTTAATTGTACGCGACTCTTGTCTTGTCAATCAATATGTGTGTAGATCGTTTCCGCCAGTCCTGTCCATCAATGTGTGTGTAGATCGTTTCTGCCAGTGCTGTCATGTCAATCAATGTGTGTGTAGATCGTTTCTGCCAGTCCTGTCCTGTCAATCAATGTGTGTGTAGATCGTTTCCGCCAGTCCTGTCCTGTCAATATGTGTGTAGATCGTTTCCGCCAGTGCTGTCCTGTCAATATGTGTGTAGATCGTTTCCGCCAGTGCTGTCCTGTCAATCAATGTGTGTGTAGATCGTTTCCGCCAGTCCTGTCCTGTCCTGTCAATATGTGTGTAGATCGTTTCCGCCAGTCCTGTCCTGTCAATCAATGTGTGTGTAGATCGTTTCCGCCAGTCCTGTCCTGTCAATATGTGTGTAGATCGTTTCTGCCAGTGCTGTCCTGTCAATCAATGTGTGTGTAGATCGTTTCCGCCAGTCCTGTCCTGTCAATGTGTGTGTAGATCGTTTCCGCCAGTCCTGTCCTGTCAATGTGTGTAGATCGTTTCCGCCAGTCCTGTCCTGTCAATGTGTGTGTAGATCGTTTCCGCCAGTCCTGTCCTGTCAATATGCGTGTAGATCGTTTCCGCCAGTCCTGTCCTGTCCTGTCAATATGTGTGTAGATCGTTTCCGCCAGTCCTGTCCTGTCCTGTCAATATGTGTGTAGATCGTTTCCGCCAGTCCTGTCCTATTAATATGTGTGTAGATCGTTTCCACCAGTCCTGTCCTGTCAATATGTGTGTAGATCGTTTCCGCCAGTCCTGTCCTGTCAATGTGTGTGTAGATCGTTTCCGCCAGTCCTGTCCTGTCAATATGTGTGTAGATCGTTTCCGCCAGTCCTGTCCTGTCCTGTCAATATGTGTGTAGATCGTTTCCGCCAGTCCTGTCCTGTCCTGTCAATATGTGTGTAGATCGTT
>CM026395.1:28621272-28691567 GCA_014843695.1 Archivesica marissinica | reverse complement strand
CAGTATCTATAGCAGAATATTCCACTTTAGACTTTACAGTATCTATGGTGGAATATTCCACTTTAGACTTTACAGTATCTATAGCAGAATATTCCACTTTAGACTTTACAGTATTTATGGTAGAATATTCCACTTTAGACTTTACAGTATCTATAGCAGAATATTCCATTTAGACTTTACAGTATCTATGGTGGAATATTCCATTTTAGACTTTACAGTATCTATGGTGGAATATTCCACTACGATCTACATAATTCAGAGTGGAGTATTCCATTTAGCCTAAGGAAACAAGTTTGGAATATTCCACTTAGGCAATACAGAATCCATGATGGATGGCACTTTGAACAATAAATTAGATTACCTGTTCAATTCCTAGTACAGACTAGTTTAGCCCAGGTTTAAAAGTCATGCTAACACAGACAATAGAGAACCATCTGCTGCACCAGGTGTCCAGAGTATTGTCTTTCCACAGAAATGTAAATGTTGTGGATATATATACAGATACACCCTCCAAAAGAGTGCACCCTTTATTTTCTTTTACCTCTAACAGATGTATGTGTTAGATATTATCAAACATTGAGTGATCAGTCTCAGAGTTATCTTGTGTAGCAATCACTTCATTTCAAGCCCTGTCTATAGTGAATGGTGTTGGAACATTACTTATGTTAAGAACATATGTTCTTCAAACAGGTCACTGGAATATAATCATTTAAATAATTAAGACAAAGTATATAATCTAGGGTGATATTTATTACCAGATTGTATCTAATATAGCCGATGCAGCAGATGTCTGTTTGCCTAATATAGCGGATACCGCTGATGTGTGTGTACCTAATATAGCTGATACCACTGATGTGTGTGTACCTAATATAGCTGATACCGCTGATATGTGTGTACCTAATATAGCGGATACCGCTGATGTGTGTGTACCTAATATAGCGGATACCACTGATGTGTGTGTACTGAATATAGCTGGTACCACGATATGTGTGTACCAGTTTTGACATCATAATTAATTAAAAACTACCTACCTTAGCACCTGCTGTAATTATCCGATTACATGGCAGAGTGTCAATTAACACATGTCATGGATGCGACCACAACATGGTTTATTCACACATCCTGCAGCGATTTCTTTTGTATTGGAAGGTTTTATGATGGTTTCAAAAGAAAACAACTTTTATGATTTTATGACAGTTTATTTCATATTTGCAAATATAATATTTATTCCGAATATTCAAATACTAGAATAGTATTCATTTATTCAGATGTCCGAGTGAATATTCGTTGCCATCCCTAATTGATATTGATACTCTGTCAGCATTCCATGATTCCTTAAATAGTCTGTGAGCATTCCAATATTGGCTTCTCAGTGAGCATTCCATGGCCCATCTATCTGTGAGCATTCCATGGCCCATCTAGCTGTGAGCATTCCATGGTCCATCTATATGTGAGCATTCCATGGCCCATTTATTTGTGAGCATTCCATGGCCCATCTATATGTGAGCATTCCATGGCCCATCTATATGTGAGCATTCCATGGCCCATCTATATGTGAGCATTCCATGGCCCATCTATATGTGAGCATTACATGGCCCATCTATCTGTGATCATTCCATGGCCCATCTATATGTGAGCATTCCATGGTCCATCTATATGTGAGCATTCCATGGCCCATCTATCTGTGAGCATTCCATGGCCCATCAATATGTGAGCATGCCATGGTCTCTTCAATATGTGAGCATGCCATGGTCTCTACAATCTGTGAGCATGCCATGGTTTCTACAATATGTGAGCATGCCATGGTCTCGGATCGTTTCCGCCAGTCCTGTCCTGTCCTGTCAATATGTGTGTAGATCGTTTCCGCCAGTCCTGTCCGTGTAATATGTGTGTAGATCGTTTCCGCCAGTGCTGTCCTGTCAATCATATGTGTGTAGATCGTTTCCGCCAGTGCCTGTCCTGTTCAATCAAGTAGTGTGTTCGTTTCCGCCAGTGCTGTCCTGTCAATCAATATGTGTGTAGATCGTTTCCGCCAGTGCTTCCTGTCAATCAATATGTGTGTAGATCGTTTCCGCCAGTGCTGTCCTGTCAATCAATATGTGTGTAGATCGTTTCCGCCAGTCCTGTCCTGTCAATATGTGTGTAGATCGTTTCCGCCAATGCTGTCCTGTCAATCAATGTGTGTGTAGATCATTTCCGCCAGTCCTGTCCTGTCAATATGTGTGTAGATCGTTTCCGTAATCATGACAACTATGTTCTAATTCATTGGTGCATCATTGATAAATGGTTCTTAATATATATATATAAGTGTTTTCACATTAACCTCAGCAAATCCCAGCCTCTTCCACATTTTACCAGCACAGTACCGGTATATTCATTTCTGAAGGCGACATTTAAATTTCTCAGGGAGAAGCATTATTTAGATTAGGGATAAGTTTTCTGCCAGGTAGTCTCTATATGATAAATATTAATATATTCTCCCTCAATCCACATAGGGAGAAGACATCATATGGAGACTATTTCACCCATGGAGACGACTATTTCATCCATGGAGACGACTATTTCACCCATGGAGACTATTTGACCTGTCACATAAAGCTCACGCCCAACAGTGCGACTGTACTGGTTGGTTTAAGTACAAAGTCTGATGACCTTGTTGGTGACAATGAGGAAATCTTCATCCTGTAGTTCCTTCAGAGCTTCCTCAAACATATCCCTCGGGACCGGCTGAAAAACAGGACATATTATCATTAAGTCTTGAAATTGTGTTGGCCACGTTTTTTCCTAAATTTTAAAACTTCTCTACTATTTCTTGCATTCCAGCATAAACTATGCTAGCACGTAATAATTGGCATGAAACCATAAAAGTCTATAACAAAAGCAAACTATCAACATAAGTGTGACATACCACATCAGATCTTTCTCTCAACTCCTCGTACAACTTGAGTTGTTTCAATGTCGCGACCTTGCCCTTTTCCTGGATCAGTTTTTTCAGTGCTTGCGTTACCTCGGCCTTGCGCTTACGAGCCGCTCCGCTGATGCCTGTGGTCAGAATGCTGATGTCGATCTTGCCAGTGCTCGGATCAACAGCGGCCTGTTTCAGGGCCTCCTTGTACAGCCTATCAATATATTGTACAAAATTTACATCACTCAATGATCCGAATACATGTGGGCAGACTCATCCATTGATAGACTTCCATTTCGAGATGGTCCAAATTTCAATTCATCGTTATATACTATGCATTCACTATAATACATAAATTCTTGAGAACTGTGTGTGTTTTACGCTTATTTATCGTCGCTACCGGTTACCCATATGAGCGACGCCTCCTGAAGAGATCAGTCATTTTAGATTTCGGAGGATAGTGCAATGATACAGACAGAGACCCATTCCAGAGTCTCCTCTGGTTCTTTTACGTGCACAGTGTAAAGCACCGACACAATATCTCAGTTTATAGCCCAATCTTTAAAGATGGTTAATTTTATTAGGGTCAGATGGGGGATCGAACCTGCGATCCCTGGATTACCAGTCCAGCGTGTTAACCACTGGACTACAGATCCGTCGTGAGAACTGGGACTTCCGTTAATTGACAATTAGTGGGGAAACAAACCATTTTTAAATGTACTCATTACTCTATTATTCAATTGGCCGATGCTAATATATGGAATATAAACTCCAATCTAAACCAATCAACGTTATCACAAATTTAGTTTACAAACATTAGATAAAATGGATAAAATCATACACACCTATGCTAATGTCATCTATCCACCAATTATATGCACTACAAAGTGAGATTTTCACAACTTGTGGAAAATACAGATGAGGACAATTAGCAATGTCAATAAAAGGATTATCCCGCGACTGGCTTCTTTTCATAATTGACACGTTCGGCTTAGATGGGTCATTTTGTGTACACAAATGCTACACAATTTTGTCCGGTTTCCCCGAATAATGGGTTTTATTACAATGAAAATAGAAGGAGAATATTTGGGACCGTAGAAAGTCTGGTTCTGAGGAGATTCCGGTTTAGAGGGGGAGGGTCCGGTTTAGATGGGAGGGGTCAGGAGGGGGATGGGTTTGGCTTAGAGGGAACGGGGTCCAGATTAGAGGGGGAGGGTCCGGTTTAGAGGGGGATGGGTCTGGCTTAGAGGGGGATGGGTCCAGTTTAGAGGGGGATGGGTCCGGTTTAGAGGGGGATGGGTCCGGTTTGGATGGGTCTGGTTTAGAGGGGGATGGGTCTGGTTTAGAGGGGGATGGGTCTGGTTTAGAGGGGGATGGGTCCAGTTTAGAGGGGGATGGGTCCGGTTTAGAGGGGGGATGGGTCCAGTTTAGAGGGGGATGGGTCCGGTTTAGAGGGGATGGGTCCGGTTTAGAGGGGTCCAGTTTAGAGGGGGATGGGTCCGGTTGAGGGGGATGGGTCCGGTTTAGAGGGGGATGGGTCCGGTTTAGAGGGGGATGGGTCCGGATTAGAGGGGTCCAGTTTAGAGGGGGATGGGTCCGGATTAGAGGGGTCCAGTTTAGACAGGGTTTTACTGTATATTCCTACTCACCTCATGGCTTCCTCGACATCTGCCACCTGTACAGTTTCAGACAGCCTCATTTTGGCATGAGCCTCGGACAGTCGGATCAGTGATTCCAGTTGTCTAGGATATGCCGACACTTGGCCCCTCCCACTGCCAATCTTTCGCATATTGACATATTCCTGAATCAAGGATTGTCCAGCATCCTCGCTGATCTTAGGCTGAACAGTTGTCTTAGCATAGGCGATGAAATCTCTCAAGATACTCATGTCCTAATGGAAAAGAAAATTAGTTTCTACATCATTATCTGATTGGATAATCAATTTATTTATAATTTTATAAATTAATTATCCCAACAAGATTACGTGATTTAGTGGTACCTCCAGTCGCTTAATGGACACAGTGCCTGCCTCATAACCGAGGGGTATTGAGCTCAGGCTCAGCCAGAACCACGGGGGTGGTGTCCTTAGGCAAGGCACTTAATTCCGCATTGCTCGATTCTCACTCCTATCAGGAATGAGGTATCGAGAGTGTTTAGTTAGTTAATACAAATTTATTTTAGCTCTTATATTAATCACTCTCGAGATAGAATCCATCGCCACGGGGGAGAGAAGAGGCAATGTGGAATTTAAATGCCTTGGCTCAAGGGCTGTCCGATTAACGTGCGCGCTTCTCACCAATGCAACCTAGGTTAGATCCTCGGACAGGGAAGTATGCGATATTGGACAGGTGGGTTTTCTACGGTACTCCGGTTTCCTCCCACACAAATGACCACATTTACACTTTCATCCGCACAAGCTTGAACATACATGAAATAGCAATGAAAATATTTTTTTCTTAAATTTGAAAAATGAACCGACCAGAAAATCGTCTTGTGATTTTTCCTCTGCATGGAAGTATAGGGAAACAAGATGATTGGCTAGCTTCCTGTCGTATAGCTCATCCTGCGGATCCAAGATCAGAAAAATCAGGTCAAATCTGTGAAAATAAACGTACACAAAATATCAATTCAAACATGTGAAAATCACACAATACAGAATAATTAATGTCAAAATCTGTGAAAATAATCGCAATACAGAAATCGGGTCAAATCTCTGATAGCTTACATACTAATCTCCTATTACACAGATCAGTTTTGTACATAAATGAGACTGAAAGATGAACTAGGTTATTATTGCTGTTAATTGTAACCATCTGCCATTTGGGAACAATTAATAATTGTCCTTGTGTGTTATACATTTATTTATCGTCGCTACCTGTTTGCCCATATGAGCGACGCCTCCTGAAGAGATTAGTCATTTTAGATTTTTGGAGGGCAGTGCAATGATACAGACAGAGACCCATTCCAGAGTCTCCTCTGGTTCTTTATGTACACAGTGTACAGCACCGACACGACACCTAGGATTCTGTTCTCACCTTGAGAGTAGTTCTGTTCTCACCTTGAGAGTATGCAGTAACATGATGTTCACATTGAGATTAAGCAGTAATATGATGTTCACATTGAGAGTATGCAGTAACATGATGTTCACATTGAAGGTAAGCAGTAACATGATGTTATCACCTTGAGAGTATGCAGTAACATGATGTTCACATTGAGAGTATGCAGTAACATAACATGGTGTTCACATTGAGAGTAAGCAGTAATATGATGTTCTCACATTGAGTTTGTGGTAACATGATGTTATCACATTGAGAGTAAGCAGTAACATGATGTTCACATTGAGAGTAAGCAGTAACATGATGTTCACATTGAGAGTAAGCAGTAATATGATGTTCACATTGAGAGTAAGCAGTAACATGATGTTCATATTGAGAGTAAGCAGTAATATGATGTTCACATTGAGAGTAAGCAGTAACATGATGTTCATATTGAGAGTAAGCAGTAATATGATGTTCACATTGAGAGTAAGCAGTAACATGATGTTCACATTGAGAGTAAGCAGTAACATGATGTTCACATTGAGAGTAAGCAGTAACATGATGTTCACATTGAGAGTAAGCAGTAACATGATGTTCATATTGAGAGTAAGCAGTAACATGATGTTCACATTGAGAGTAAGCAGTAACATGATGTTCACATTGAGAGTAAGCAGTAACATGATGTTCACATTGAGAGTATGCAGTAACATGATGTTCACATTGAGAGTAAGCAGTAACATGATGTTCACATTGAGAGTAAGCAGTAATATGATGTTATCACCTTGAGAGTATGCAGTAACATGATGTTCACATTGAGAGTAAGCAGTAACATGATGTTCATATTAAGAGTAGAATTGTGTGGTAACATGATGTTCTCACCTTGAGAGTAGCAACATTATGTTCACAGTGAGAGTAGAGTGTGCAGTAACATGATGTTCTCACCTTGAGAGTAGAGTATGCGGCAACATGATGTTCTCGGTGATGGTTTTGTTCTTGTTCCACTGAGACTCGACAGGGTTTGCAGCAGCTAGAATCGACGTTCTTGCGTTCAGTGAACAAATTATACCAGCCTTTGCTATAGACAAAGTTTGTTGTTCCTGTATCAAACGTTAATATATACTTATACAGGAGACTGGTAATAAACAGAAATGTGTGTATGCAGAACTTAATCTATCGTATAATCTCATTATTCCTGTCCATGTACACCTGTTCACCCACCCATAATGGATGTTCACTCACCCATAATGGATGTTCACTCACCCATAATGGATGTTCACTCACCCTGTTCACCCACCCATAATGGATGTTCACTCACCCATAATGAATGTTCACTCACCCATAATGGATGTTCACTCACCCATAATGGATGTTCACTCACCCATAATGGATGTTCACCCACCCATAATGGATGTTCACTCACCCATAATGGATGTTCACTCACCCATAATGGATGTTCACTCAGCCATATGGTTCACTTATGGAGATGGCAAATATCGTCAAAAATCATTAACTAAGCATGCTGCAGTATATTGCCATACTTTTCGGAAAGAGGTAGAAAAACACAAATTTAGGTCTAGGTCCCATTAATTTTCACGAATATAGATTTAATCTGACAAAGAGTAGTATGAAAATAGCGCGTTTTCATGGGTGTTTGAAGAACTACTTTCTTACGTGATTTATTACAATATATATTACCATGACTTCATGTAACACTGATCTTGTACTGTCGCTCATCTTGTCAAATTCATCAATACAGCATACACCATTGTCACTCAGCACCAATGCTCCACTGCGAATATACAAGTCTGTTCTTATATCTCCAGTATCATGCATTAACTATACCATCTCAGAGACATCCAATTAGACCGTCCACTAACCCAACCCGGCTGTATGATGGTCTATTGATAGATAACGATTAACAAACTAGACAATCTCCATGACACCCAGTAAGAACTTGCACTAATCCAACCCGGCTGTATGATGGTCTATTGATAGATAACGAACTAGACAATCTCCATGACACCAAGTAAGTACTTGCTCTAATCCAACCCGGCTGTATGATGGTCTATTGATAGATAATGAACTAGACAATCTCCATGACACCCAGTAAGTACTTGCTCTAATCCAACCCGGCTGTATGATGGTCTATTGATAGATAACGAACTAGACAATCTCCATGACACCAAGTAAGTACTTGCTCTAATCCAACCCGGCTATATGATGGTCTATTGATAGATAATGAACTAGACAATCTCCATGACACCCAGTAAGTACTTGCTCTAATCCAACCCGGCTGTATGATGGTCTATTGATAGATAACGAACTAGACAATCTCCATGACACCCAGTAAGAACTTGCACTAATCCAACCCGGCTGTATGATGGTCTATTGATAGATAACGAACTAGACAATCTCCATGACACCCAGTAAGAACTTGCACTAATCCAACCCGGCTGTATGATGGTCTATTGATAGATAACAAACTAGACAATCTCCATGACGCCCAGTAAGTACTTCCACTAACCCAACCAGGCTGTATGATGGATAGCTGGCTGTATGATGGATAGCCGACAAATAAATGTCACATGGTTCGGTTTTTTACCCGGAACCTTTCGTCTAAAATGCAGTCTCTACAAACTGAGCTAGCCGATCCGCTTACATATAATCTCCTCAATGAAGTTATATGTAGATCATATTCACGTACGGGGATATATTTGTTATTTAAAGAAAGAGTAAAAGTAAAATGTATTAAGACCTATGGTTTGCATGAAGGTAAGATAAAGTAACAAAAGCGTTAATGATTGCTTACGTCTGAAGTACAAGCTGTCTGGTGTCTGGGTCCTTGGTCACATAGGCTGTCAAACCAGTAGCGCTCGAGCCCTTTCCCGATGTGTACTGTCCACGGGGAACCAGATTATGAACATACTGCAGTAACTGTGACTTACTGGTACCCGGGTCTCCACATAGTAGAATATTCATCTCAGATCTGAAAGAATTCATGGGCGTGTAGGTAGAATTGCTGATTAACATTTTATGTAAACATACTCAAGCCCCGATCTTGGCCATCACATCTTCAATTTATTTGTATGCTGCAGTCATTTATATACAGATTAAATTATGTCATGGCTGTCTAATATTACTGGTGAATGGAAGAGGAAACGTTTGACAAGTAAATAGTACTATAACATACCTGAAATGCCCTCGGCCTGTATTTGTGAAATCTTTCCTGGTTCCACCAAACAGTTGCATTAAAATTCCCTTTTTAATATCTTCATTCTCAAAAATACTAGGTGCTGAAAGAGGTTACTATATCTGTACATTTCTCAAAACAAGGATCGAACCGGGTTGCATTGGTGAGAAGCGAGCGCGCTAACCACTGCGCTAATCGGACAGTCTTTACTGATTTACTCTTGGTTTCATTCCTTTTTATTTATATTTGCAAATCTACGAAGACATATTTGTTCAATGATTTTCAATGTTTACTAGATTTAATAAGAGTCGCAGAAATTATTATATAGCGACATGCATGCAGTATTTGTTTGAGGTGACACGCATGTGACACCCCCAAGCATCATTTCAGACCTGGGTGGCCACATGGGTAAAATAACAAATCTTCCAAAAGTCAGATGGATAGCTTCCTTATATGAAAGTGCATTCCAGTACGACTCTGACAGGAAGCTGTGAAGGACACATGATGGTCAGTCTATGGTGCTATCTACACATGATGGTCAGTCTATGATGCTATCTACACATGATGGTCAGTCTATGATGCTAACTACACGTGATGGTCAGTCTATGATGCTAACTACTCGTGATGGTCAGTCTATGATGCTAACTACACATGATGGTCAGTCTATGATGCTATCTACACATGATGGTCAGTCTATGATGCTATCTACACATGATGGTCAGTCTATGATGCTAACTACTCGTGATGGTCAGTCTATGGTGCTAACTACACGTGATGGTCAGTCTATGATGCTATCTACACATGATGGTCAGTCTATGATGCTAACTACCTGTGATGGTCAGTCTATGGTGCTAACTACACGTGATGGTCAGTCTATGATGCTAACTACTCGCGACGGTCAGTCTATGATGCTAACTACATGTACTCGTGACGGACAGTCTATGGTGCTAACTACACGTGATGGTCAGTCTATGGTGCTAACTACACGTGATGGTCAGTCTATGATGCTAACTACACATGATGGTCAGTCTATGATGCTAACTACACATGATGGTCAGTCTATGGTGCTATCTACTCGTGATGGTCAGTCTATGATGCTATCTACACGTGATGGTCAGTCTATGATGCTATCTACACGTGATGGTCAGTCTATGATGCTATCTACTCGTGATGGTCAGTCTATGATGCTAACTACACATGATGGTCAGTCTTTGGTGCTATCTACTCGTGATGGTCAGTCTATGGTGCTAACTACACATGATGGTCAGTCTATGGTGCTATCTACATGTGATGGTCAGTCTATGGTGCTAACTACACATGATGGTCAGTCTATGGTGCTATCTACACGTGATGGTCAGTCTATGATGCTAACTACACGTGATGGTCAGTCTATGATGCTAACTACTCGCGACAGTCAGTCTATGATGCTATCTACACGTGATGGTCAGTCTATGATGCTAACTACACATGATGGTCAGTCTATGGTGCTATCTACATGTGATGGTCAGTCTATGGTGCTATCTACACGTGATGGTCAGTCTATGATGCTATCTACACATGATGGTCAGTCTATGATGCTATCTACACGTGATGGTCAGTCTATGATGCTAACTACACGTGATGGTCAGTCTATGGTGCTATCTACACATGATGGTCAGTCTATGGTGCTATCTACACGTGATGGTCAGTCTATGGTGCTAACTACACATGATGGTCAGTCTATGGTGCTAACTACACATGATGGTCAGTCTATGGTGCTATCTACATGTGATGGTCAGTCTATGGTGCTATCTACTCGTGATAGTCAGTCTATGATGCTATCTACTCGTGATGGTCAGTCTATGGTGCTAACTACATGTACTCGTGACGGACAGTCTATGATGCTAACTACTCGTGATGGTCAGTCTATGATGCTAACTACACGTGATGGTCAGTCTATGATGCTAACTACTCGTGATAGTCAGTCTATGGTGCTAACTACACATGATGGTCAGTCTATGGTGCTATCTACACATGATGGTCAGTCTATGATGCTATCTACACATGATGGTCAGTCTATGATGCTAACTACACGTGATGGTCAGTCTATGATGCTAACTACTCGTGATGGTCAGTCTATGGTGCTAACTACTCGTGATGGTCAGTCTATGATGCTAACTACCTGTGATGGTCAGTCTATGGTGCTAACTACACGTGATGGTCAGTCTATGATGCTAACTACATGTACTCGTGACGGACAGTCTATGGTGCTAACTACACGTGATGGTCAGTCTATGGTGCTAACTACACGTGATGGTCAGTCTATGGTGCTAACTACACGTGATGGTCAGTCTATGATGCTAACTACACATGATGGTCAGTCTATGATGCTAACTACACGTGATGGTCAGTCTATGATGCTAACTACTCGTGATGGTCAGTCTATGATGCTAACTACACGTGATGGTCAGTCTATGATGCTAACTACACATGATGGTCAGTCTATGATGCTATCTACACGTGATGGTCAGTCTATGATGCTATCTACACATGATGGTCAGTCTATGATGCTAACTACACATGATGGTCAGTCTATGATGCTAACTACACGTGATGGTCAGTCTATGATGCTAACTACACGTGATGGTCAGTCTATGATGCTAACTACTCGTGACGGACAGTCTATGGTGCTAACTACACGTGATGGTCAGTCTATGGTGCTAACTACACGTGATGGTCAGTCTATGATGCTAACTACTCGTGATGGTCAGTCTATGGTGCTAACTACTCGTGATGGTCAGTCTATGGTGCTAACTACTCGTGATGGTCAGTCTATGATGCTAACTACACGTGATGGTCAGTCTATGATGCTAACTACACATGATGGTCAGTATATGGTGCTAACTACACATGATGGTCAGTCTATGGTGCTATCTACACGTGATGGTCAGTCTATGATGCTAACTACACGTGATGGTCAGTCTATGATGCTAACTACTCGCGACAGTCAGTCTATGATGCTATCTACACGTGATGGTCAGTCTATGATGCTAACTACTCGTGATGGTCAGTCTATGATGCTAACTACACGTGATGGTCAGTCTATGATGCTATATACACGTGATGGTCAGTCTATGATGCTAACTACACGTGATGGTCAGTCTATGGTGCTATCTACACGTGATGGTCAGTCTATGATGCTATCTACACGTGATGGTCAGTCTATGATGCTATCTACACGTGATGGTCAGTCTATGATGCTAACTACACGTGATGGTCAGTCTATGATGCTATCTACACATGATGGTCAGTCTATGATGCTAACTACACATGATGGTCAGTCTATGGTGCTAACTACTCGTGATGGTCAGTCTATGATGCTAACTACTCGTGATGGTCAGTCTATGATGCTAACTACACATGATGGTCAGTCTATGATGCTAACTACACATGATGGTCAGTCTATGATGCTAACTACACGTGATGGTCAGTCTATGATGCTAACTACACATGATGGTCAGTCTATGATGCTAACTACATGTACTCGTGACGGACAGTCTATGGTGCTAACTTCTCGTGATGGTCAGTCTATGGTGCTAACTACACGTGACGGTCAGTCTATGATGCTAACTACACATGATGGTCAGTCTATGATGCTAACTACACATGATGGTCAGTCTATGATGCTAACTACACATGATGGTCAGTCTATGATGCTATCTACACGTGATGGTCAGTCTATGATGCTAACTACACGTGATGGTCAGTCTATGATGCTAACTACACGTGATGGTCAGTCTATGATGCTATCTACACATGATGGTCAGTCTATGATGCTATCTACACATGATGGTCAGTCTATGATGCTAACTACACATGATGGTCAGTCTATGGTGCTAACTACTCGTGATGGTCAGTCTATGATGCTAACTACTCGTGATGGTCAGTCTATGATGCTAACTACACATGATGGTCAGTCTATGATGCTAACTACACATGATGGTCAGTCTATGATGCTAACTACTCGTGATGGTCAGTCTATGATGCTAACTACACATGATGGTCAGTCTATGGTGCTAACTACACGTGATGGTCAGTCTATGATGCTAACTACACATGATGGTCAGTCTATGGTGCTAACTACACATGATGGTCAGTCTATGGTGCTAACTACACGTGATGGTCAGTCTATGATGCTAACTACACATGATGGTCAGTCTATGATGCTATCTACACGTGATGGTCAGTCTATGATGCTAACTACTCGTGATGGTCAGTCTATGGTGCTAACTACTCGTGATGGTCAGTCTATGGTGCTAACTACACATGATGGTCAGTCTATGATGCTAACTACACATGATGGTCAGTCTATGATGCTAACTACACATGATGGTCAGTCTATGATGCTAACTACATGTACTCGTGACGGACAGTCTATGGTGCTAACTACACGTGATGGTCAGTCTATGGTGCTAACTACACGTGATGGTCAGTCTATGATGCTAACTACACATGATGGTCAGTCTATGATGCTAACTACACGTGATGGTCAGTCTATGGTGCTAACTACACATGATGGTCAGTCTATGGTGCTATCTACATGTGATGGTCAGTCTATGGTGCTAACTACACATGATGGTCAGTCTATGGTGCTATCTACACGTGATGGTCAGTCTATGATGCTAACTACACGTGATGGTCAGTCTATGATGCTAACTACTCGCGACAGTCAGTCTATGATGCTATCTACACGTGATGGTCAGTCTATGATGCTAACTACACATGATGGTCAGTCTATGGTGCTATCTACATGTGATGGTCAGTCTATGGTGCTATCTACACGTGATGGTCAGTCTATGATGCTATCTACACATGATGGTCAGTCTATGATGCTATCTACACGTGATGGTCAGTCTATGATGCTAACTACACGTGATGGTCAGTCTATGGTGCTATCTACACATGATGGTCAGTCTATGGTGCTATCTACACGTGATGGTCAGTCTATGGTGCTAACTACACATGATGGTCAGTCTATGGTGCTAACTACACATGATGGTCAGTCTATGGTGCTATCTACATGTGATGGTCAGTCTATGGTGCTATCTACTCGTGATAGTCAGTCTATGATGCTATCTACTCGTGATGGTCAGTCTATGGTGCTAACTACATGTACTCGTGACGGACAGTCTATGATGCTAACTACTCGTGATGGTCAGTCTATGATGCTAACTACACGTGATGGTCAGTCTATGATGCTAACTACTCGTGATAGTCAGTCTATGGTGCTAACTACACATGATGGTCAGTCTATGGTGCTATCTACACATGATGGTCAGTCTATGATGCTATCTACACATGATGGTCAGTCTATGATGCTAACTACACGTGATGGTCAGTCTATGATGCTAACTACTCGTGATGGTCAGTCTATGGTGCTAACTACTCGTGATGGTCAGTCTATGATGCTAACTACCTGTGATGGTCAGTCTATGGTGCTAACTACACGTGATGGTCAGTCTATGATGCTAACTACATGTACTCGTGACGGACAGTCTATGGTGCTAACTACACGTGATGGTCAGTCTATGGTGCTAACTACACGTGATGGTCAGTCTATGGTGCTAACTACACGTGATGGTCAGTCTATGATGCTAACTACTCGTGATGGTCAGTCTATGATGCTAACTACACGTGATGGTCAGTCTATGATGCTAACTACTCGTGATGGTCAGTCTATGATGCTAACTACACATGATGGTCAGTCTATGATGCTAACTACACATGATGGTCAGTCTATGATGCTATCTACACGTGATGGTCAGTCTATGATGCTATCTACACGTGATGGTCAGTCTATGATGCTAACTACACATGATGGTCAGTCTATGATGCTAACTACACGTGATGGTCAGTCTATGATGCTAACTACACGTGATGGTCAGTCTATGATGCTAACTACTCGTGACGGACAGTCTATGGTGCTAACTACACGTGATGGTCAGTCTATGGTGCTAACTACACGTGATGGTCAGTCTATGATGCTAACTACTCGTGATGGTCAGTCTATGGTGCTAACTACTCGTGATGGTCAGTCTATGGTGCTAACTACTCGTGATGGTCAGTCTATGATGCTAACTACACGTGATGGTCAGTCTATGATGCTAACTACACATGATGGTCAGTATATGGTGCTAACTACACATGATGGTCAGTCTATGGTGCTATCTACACGTGATGGTCAGTCTATGATGCTAACTACACGTGATGGTCAGTCTATGATGCTAACTACTCGCGACAGTCAGTCTATGATGCTATCTACACGTGATGGTCAGTCTATGATGCTAACTACTCGTGATGGTCAGTCTATGATGCTAACTACACGTGATGGTCAGTCTATGATGCTATATACACGTGATGGTCAGTCTATGATGCTAACTACACGTGATGGTCAGTCTATGGTGCTATCTACACGTGATGGTCAGTCTATGATGCTATCTACACGTGATGGTCAGTCTATGATGCTATCTACACGTGATGGTCAGTCTATGATGCTAACTACACGTGATGGTCAGTCTATGATGCTATCTACACATGATGGTCAGTCTATGATGCTAACTACACATGATGGTCAGTCTATGGTGCTAACTACTCGTGATGGTCAGTCTATGATGCTAACTACTCGTGATGGTCAGTCTATGATGCTAACTACACATGATGGTCAGTCTATGATGCTAACTACACATGATGGTCAGTCTATGATGCTAACTACACGTGATGGTCAGTCTATGATGCTAACTACACATGATGGTCAGTCTATGATGCTAACTACATGTACTCGTGACGGACAGTCTATGGTGCTAACTTCTCGTGATGGTCAGTCTATGGTGCTAACTACACGTGACGGTCAGTCTATGATGCTAACTACACATGATGGTCAGTCTATGATGCTAACTACACATGATGGTCAGTCTATGATGCTAACTACACATGATGGTCAGTCTATGATGCTATCTACACGTGATGGTCAGTCTATGATGCTAACTACACGTGATGGTCAGTCTATGATGCTAACTACACGTGATGGTCAGTCTATGATGCTATCTACCTGATGGTCAGTCTATGATGCTATCTACACATGATGGTCAGTCTATGATGCTAACTACACATGATGGTCAGTCTATGGTGCTAACTACTCGTGATGGTCAGTCTATGATGCTAACTACTCTGTGGTGTTTGTGTTTGATGGTCAGTCTATGATGCTAACTACACATGATGGTCAGTCTATGATGCTAACTACCTGATGGTCAGTCTATGATGCTAACTACACTGATGGTCAGTCTATGTGCTAACTACACTGATGGTCAGTCTATGATGCTAACTACACTGATGGTCAGTCTATGTGCTAACTACCTGATGGTCAGTCTATGGTGCTAACTACCGTGATGGTCAGTCTATGTGCTAACTACACATGATGGTCAGTCTATGATGCTACTACACTGATGGTCAGTCTATGATGCTACTACCGTGATGGTCAGTCTATGTGCTAACTACTCGTGATGGTCAGTCTATGGTGCTAACTACACATGATGGTCAGTCTATGTGCTAACTACACTGATGGTCAGTCTATGATGCTAACTACACATGATGGTCAGTCTATGATGCTAACTACACGTGAGGCAGTCTATGTGCTAACTACCTGATGGTCAGTTTTGGGTGTTTTTGTGGTGTTTGTGTTACACGTGATGGTCAGTCTATGTGCTAACTACTCGTGATGGTCAGTCTATGTGCTAACTACACGTGATGGTCAGTCTATGATGCTATCTACACATGATGGTCAGTCTATGTGCTAACTAACGTGATGGTCAGTCTATGATGCTAACTACTCGTGATGGTCAGTCTATGATGCTAACTACACGTGATGGTCAGTCTATGATGCTATCTACACATGATTCGTGATGGTCAGTCTATGATGCTAACTACACGTGATGGTCAGTCTATGATGCTATCTACACATGATGGTCAGTCTATGGTGCTAACTACTCGTGATGGTCAGTCTATGATGCTATCTACACATGATGGTCAGTCTATGATGCTATCTACACGTGATGGTCAGTCTATGGTGCTATATACACGTGATGGTCAGTCTATGATGCTATCTACACATGATGGTCAGTCTATGATGCTATCTACACATGATGGTCAGTCTATGATGCTATCTACACATGATGGTCAGTCTATGGTGCTATCTACATGTGATGGTCAGTCTATGGTGCTATCTACTCGTGATAGTCAGTCTATGATGCTAACTACACATGATGGTCAGTCTATGGTGCTAACTACACGTGATGGTCAGTCTATGGTGCTAACTACACATGATGGTCAGTCTATGGTGCTAACTACACATGATGGTCAGTCTATGATGCTAACTACACGTGATGGTCAGTCTATGATGCTAACTACACATGATGGTCAGTCTATGGTGCTATCTACATGTGATGGTCAGTCTATGATGCTATCTACTCGTGATGGTCAGTCTATGGTGCTAACTACATGTACTCGTGACGGACAGTCTATGATGCTAACTACTCGTGATGGTCAGTCTATGATGCTAACTACACATGATGGTCAGTCTATGATGCTAACTACTCGTGATGGTCAGTCTATGGTGCTATCTACATGTGATGGTCAGTCTATGGTGCTATCTACATGTGATGGTCAGTCTATGATGCTAACTATGCGGAATCAGAGTTCCCCTCATTGTTTTACATACATTAATTATTATGTCCTACACATACCTATAGCTCTGGCTAATCTCTCATAAATGTCCGATTCCTTGGACAGTTTCTGTATCAGTTCTACTCTTTCTGCCGGCAAACGTGACGTCTTACTGTAATACATACATACACTAAATAAAATTCAGAAATGCAAATATTGCTGTAAAAATATTGCTGTATTTCTTACATACGTATTTTTTTCAACAACAAAAAAGAGGCAAGTTATCCCCGAAAGTATTTTCGCAAAGTTTTCATTTGTAAATTAGCTCTGTTTATGGATATTTACTTACACAATAATCAATAGCTTCAAAGTTTACATTAAATGAATCAAGAATTTATCAATGTAAACCAATAGAACATTAACATTCGCAACATTCATTTTTCGCCACATGCGCAATTCGTAGCATGAAATTCTATTGCTAGTTCAAAATTAGTTTAACCATTAACATGCTGAATAAATTGGATGGAATGTGCAAACAACATACACCGTGGCTGATCAGGATCTATAATTATCGCTATTCAAAATGTTTTAGCTACACTATCCAAATAGCATAGAGCCTGATCAGCAGGCACGTTCTGTGCCGTCTGATCTAGCTCTATGATGTTTGCAAAAGTATCTTTAGTTGTGATTAGCAGGTTAAAGGATTGAACCCCCCCCCCCCCAATTACTTTTTGGACTTTTATCAGCTCAAGAAAATATCACAATATTATGATTAATTGCCGAGATTAGACGCGAGATTCAACAGATATTTCTCTACGATACCTCTCGTCGTCCTCGGCCTCGTGTAGACGTCTCACGTCCATCTTTCTGAAGTGCACTACATCAATATGGGTCTTGTACACAGATTTCACGGTTTGCATACGAGGGTTCACGCGTAGTGGCATGGCTCGGTAGATACCGGTGATGGTTACACGGTCTCCGGGCTGTACCTTGTCTACCAGGTCACTGTGAGCGTACACTACCACTGTGTGCGGCGTCTGACCTGGCGGCATATCCTCTGCAAGAATTAACAAATAGTTAAAGCACATTAACCTTGCGACAAAATAAATATCTTGAGAAATCAAATCAAAACCTACACTATCTGGATATCTCATAGATTATTGCAGCACATTTCTGGTTGGATATCTCATAGATCCATGCAGCAAAACCCAAGTGTTCAGACTTAATATTTGTTAATCCATTCTTTAGCCATTGGTTTTACACAATGCAAAGGTATAGTTTCAACATTTTTATACAGGTACGCTTGCGCATATTTTGGAATGGCATTATCAGATTTCAATTCTCAACGAAGACCAAGACAGACAGACAGACAGACAGACAGACAGACAGACAGACAGACAGACAGACAGACAGACAGACAGACAGGAACTTTTATTTTCTCTCAGTTGTGATCAACCTTACCACCATTGCATTAGTCGTCCCCACCACAACCTAGTGTATCAACAATCAATGTTTAACTAGCAGCACATTGTAGTGAAACCTGTGTTAGTATGCTACCATTTATCATATTCCGTGTGTGACCATTTGTTCAACAATTGACATCTATTAAGCAGCCACCTCCATTAAACAAGCACTGCCGTCTCTCCCTAGGTTGGCTGACAGTAATATACGACACAAATGCTCGGCATATCACCTGGGGATTCCTGCAACTTAATGTGCTGTTTATCGCTGAAGTGTGACCGGTTATGCACGATCGCGAAACTGTGGTTTGTGTTGCAGTTTGTACATAGTGTGGGCTCAGCAATCCTGCCTCGTTCAATCTCCACGGACGTCGTATTGTGGCACACGTAGCACGAGAAGAAAGCTTCACGCATCTCCGGAATAAGGTGAGACAATCGGATCACCATACCACTAATAGTGATCAACTGGTCGATATCTGCAAATTAAATGTATTATTTAAGTGACTAGTATGTACACAATTTCCTTAGTAAATCCCAATTATGAACAGTAATATCTATTGCTTCCATGCAATGATCGCCGGCACCTAATCTTCATAAGTGAAGGAGTGCTGTATACACGAAGAAGAGTGCATGCCCGTATCAGGCTTCGTACCAGGAAGTATGCGAGATGTATTACGGTGATCACCTGTTTCCTCTCACAAACGAATGACCACATATACGCTTTCATCCGAGCAAACGAGTGATTCATTTAAAGTGTTAAAGTGTGTTTCGTAATAGTTATAGCAAAATCAATAAAGCTTAAACTTTAACAAAACAATTACCATTAGAAATGCATCAGCAAACTAAAGTTGATACATTCTTCACTATTAAAATCACACTGATTGTGTGTGTTGAACGTTAGTTTATACAAATTTATTTTAACTTTAGTACAACTTCTATTAATCACTCTCGAGACCTCATTTCTGATGGAATCCATCGCCATGAGGGAGAGAGAAGAGGCAATGTGGAATTTAAATGCCTTGCCTAAGGGCACAATCGTAACAGGTTCCAAGCAGGACTCGTACCCTGGACCTTTCACACCTGAAGCGAACGGGCTACAACTGCGCTATCACGACTTCCACTTGTTGAAGAATAACCATTAAAATGTTGAATAAATTGGAATTGGAGTTCGAGCCCCGCTGAAGCCGTTACGATTGTGCCCTTAGGCAAGGCATTTAAATTCCACGTTGCCTCTTCTCTCTTCCTCGTGGCGATGGATTCCATCAGGAATGAGGTCTCGAGAGTGATTAATATAAGTTGAAATAACTTGTTTCGCAATCGAGCTAAAATAAATTTGTATAAACTAAACTAATAAATTGGCAAGAATGTGCAAACAACAGATCCAGCCGCAACTGATCATTACCTAAGTTGTTTGCTATTCAACAAAGTGTTAGAGCTCCATCGGAAAAACAAACAGCAAAGAGCCTGATCAGACGGAACATTCTGTGTCGTCTGATCTGGCTCTATGCTGTTTGCAAAAGCAACTTCAGTTGTGATATGCATTTTACGGGTTAACTTAACATTTACAAGTACTCTCCGTTATACCTTCTGGGTTTAGTGAGCGCATATTTCTCGTCATTTCGGCATTGTATGGTCTCACTTGGATCTGATGTTCCAAGATCGCTGCTGGGTATTTATCAAAGAACATATCGTTGATGGCCATGTCGAATGTGGGAATCACCTCCTGCGGATAGCTAATCAGCTGACGGTAGAGATCCGAGTCAAACTGGCGTAGATGCTCACAGTTGATGTTGAGGAAAGGTTCACCAATCACATTTATCTGTGAGAGATATAATGGCATACATACTATGATACAAATACATAGCATTTATATAGCGCAAAAATTAAATATTATTCTATTGCGCTTCACAATTACAGATGCAATTTTAAACATTTACCCATGACAATAATATATGGAAATATAAATAAAAATGTATACATATATAGATATAACTAGGATTCTAGGAATTGGATAAGAACATATTTTATCATGATATCTACACCATTACAGTATATAAGTGAGTGATTGGATTAACGATAAAAGTGGCAATATGAACCATAGACCCAAACACCGCCGTAAGAATGACAACCGTGATGTGGCAAGTACAGTGAATGGGCCGGTACAGTGATCCGCCCATCACCACACGACAGAGCTCGAACCCAAGAGAATGCCCATACAACACTTCACTCGTCAATCCAATACTTATAAAGTCGATCTTTGATTACATCACTAAGCTAGATCTTCAAAATGGAAAGAAGTTTAAGGTATACACCAGTCTTCACGACAAATGTTTCAGTCCACTGGCCGCGGATATCCAATAATACGGGAAAGCAGTCTAATCAGTGACTTCTACACATAGTCATAAAATAGCTCATGCATATTAATTAGACGAAATATATTATATTATAATACATTTATTCCAAACTTGTTTTCTTTGGATTTTATTTTAACAAGCCTGTCAAGTCATTGTTTTTGCTTGCCTGAGCCAAAATCCACCGGCCTCGGACTGGCGCTAAATTCGAAGACTGATACAATGGAGAAACTAAACATACACAAGAAGCTTAAAGGTATACAAGGGAGAAGCTTACGGTACATCAGGGAGAACGTCCGTAACTGGGCTAGGTTTCCTCTATTACATTCAAAATGAAAAATCTTTCCTCTGAGAACAGCACGAAGCAACCTGCGGTGAGTAGAACTACTGAGAACAACACTAAACAACCTACAAGTGAATAGAACCATCGAGAACAGCCCGAAGCAGCCTGCAGGTGAGTAGAACTACTGAGGAGAGCACTAAACAACCTACACGTGAATAGAACCATCGAGAACAGCACGAAGCAGCCTGCAGTGAGTAGAACTACTGAGGACAGCACTAAACAACCTACAGGTGAATAGAACCATCGAGAACAGCACCAAGCAACCTGCAGTGAGTAGAACTACTGAGGACAGCACTAAACAACCTACAAGTGAATAGAACCATCGAGAACAGCACAAAGCAGCCTGCAGGTGAGTAGAACTACGGAGGACAGCACTAAACAACCTACAAGTGAATGGAACCATCGAGAACAGCACGAAGCAGCCTGCAGTGAGTAGAACTACTGAGGACAGCACTAAACAACCTACAGGTGAATAGAACCATCGAGAACAGCACGAAGCAGCCTGCAGTGAGTAGAACTACTGAGGACAGCACTAAACAACCTACAAGTGAATGGAACCATCGAGAACAGCACGAAGCAACCTGCGGTGAGTAGAACTACTGAGGACAACACTAAACAACCTACAGGTGAATAGAACCATCGAGAACAGTACGAAGCAACCTGCGGTGAGTAGAACTACTGAGGACAACACTAAACAACCTACAGGTGAATAGAACCATCGAGAACAGTACGAAGCAGCCTGCAGAGGTGAGTAGAACTACGGAGGACAGCACTAAACAACCTACAGGTGAATAGAACCATCGAGAACAGCACGAAGCAACTTACAGGTGAATAGAACCATCAAGAACAGCACCAAGCAGCCTGCAGTGAGTAGAACTACTGAGGACAGCACTAAACAACCTACAAGTGAATAGAACCATTGAGAACAGCACGAAGCAGCCTGCAGTGAGTAGAACTACTGATGACAGCACTAAACAACCTACAGATGAATAGAACCATCGAGAACAGCACGAAGCAGCCTGCAGTGAGTAGACCTACTGATGACAGCACTAAACAACCTGCAGGTGGATAGAACCATCGAGAACAGCACGAAGCAGCCTGCAGTGAGTAGAACTACTGAGGACAGCACTAAACAACCTACAGGTGAATAGAACCATCGAGAACAGCACGAAGCAGCCTGCAGAGGTGAGTAGAACCATCGAGAACAGTACAAAGCAGCCTGCAGAGGTGAGTAGAAATACTGAGGACAGCACTAAACAACCTACAGGTGAATAGAACCATCGAGAACAGCACGAAGCAGCCTGCAGTGAGTATAACTACCGAGGACAGCACTAAACAACCTACAAGTGAATAGAACCATCGAGAACAGCACGAAGCAGCCTGCAGAGGTGAGTAGAACTACTGAGGACAGCACCAAACAACCTACAGGTGAATAGAACCATCGAGAACAGCACGAAGCAGTGAGTAGAACTACTGAGGACAGCACTAAACAACCTACAGGTGAATGGAACCATTGAGAACAGCACAAAGCAACCTGCAGTGAGTAGAACTACTGAGGAACACTAAACAACCTACAGGTGAATGGAACCATTGAGAACAGCACAAAGCAACCTGCAGTGAGTAGAACTACTGAGGACAACACTAAACAATCTACAGGTGAATAGAACCATCAAGAACAGTACGAAGCAACCTGCGGTGAGTAGAACTACTGAGGACAACACTAAACAACCTACAGGTGAATAGAACCATCGAGAACAGTATGAAGCAACTTGCGGTGAGTAGAACTACTGAGGACAGCACTAAACAACCTACAAGTGAATAGAACCATCAAGAACAGTACGAAGCAACCTGCGGTGAGTAGAACTACTGAGGACAACACTAAACAACCTACAGGTGAATAGAACCATCGAGAACAGTACGAAGCAACTTGCGGTGAGTAGAACTACTGAGGACAACACTAAACAACCTACGGCTACAGGTGAATAGAACCATCGAGAACAGCATGAAGCAGCCTGCAGAGGTGAGTAGAACTACCGAGGACAACACTAAACAACCTACAGGTGAATAGAACCATCGAGAACAGCACGAAGCAGCCTGCAGAGGTGAGTAGAACTACTGAGGACAACACTAAACAATCTACAGGTGAATAGAACCATCGAGAAAAGCACGAAGCAGCCTGCAGTGAGTAGAACTACTGAGGACAGCACTAAACAACCTACAGGTGAATAGAACCATCGAGAACAGCACGAAGCAGCCTGCAGAGGTGAGTAGAACCATCGAGAACAGTACAAAGCAGCCTGCAGAGGTGAGTAGAAATACTGAGGACAGCACTAAACAACCTACAGGTGAATAGAACCATCGAGAACAGCACGAAGCAGCCTGCAGTGAGTATAACTACCGAGGACAGCACTAAACAACCTACAAGTGAATAGAACCATCGAGAACAGCACGAAGCAGCCTGCAGAGGTGAGTAGAACTACTGAGGACAGCACCAAACAACCTACAGGTGAATAGAACCATCGAGAACAGCACGAAGCAGTGAGTAGAACTACTGAGGACAGCACTAAACAACCTACAGGTGAATAGAACCATCGAGAACAGCACGAAGCAGCCTGCAGTGAGTAGAACTACTGAGGACAGCACTAAACAACCTACAGGTGAATGGAACCATTGAGAACAGCACAAAGCAACCTGCAGTGAGTAGAACTACTGAGGAACACTAAACAACCTACAGGTGAATGGAACCATTGAGAACAGCACAAAGCAACCTGCAGTGAGTAGAACTACTGAGGACAACACTAAACAATCTACAGGTGAATAGAACCATCAAGAACAGTACGAAGCAACCTGCGGTGAGTAGAACTACTGAGGACAACACTAAACAACCTACAGGTGAATAGAACCATCGAGAACAGTATGAAGCAACTTGCGGTGAGTAGAACTACTGAGGACAGCACTAAACAACCTACAAGTGAATAGAACCATCAAGAACAGTACGAAGCAACCTGCGGTGAGTAGAACTACTGAGGACAACACTAAACAACCTACAGGTGAATAGAACCATCGAGAACAGTACGAAGCAACTTGCGGTGAGTAGAACTACTGAGGACAACACTAAACAACCTACGGCTACAGGTGAATAGAACCATCGAGAACAGCATGAAGCAGCCTGCAGAGGTGAGTAGAACTACCGAGGACAACACTAAACAACCTACAGGTGAATAGAACCATCGAGAACAGCACGAAGCAGCCTGCAGAGGTGAGTAGAACTACTGAGGACAACACTAAACAATCTACAGGTGAATAGAACCATCGAGAACAGCACGAAGCAACCTGCAGTGAGTAGAACTACTGAGGACAGCACTAAACAACCTACAGGTGAATGGAACCATTGAGAACAGCACAAAGCAACCTGCAGTGAGTAGAACTACTGAGGAACACTAAACAACCTACAGGTGAATGGAACCATTGAGAACAGCACAAAGCAACCTGCAGTGAGTAGAACTACTGAGGACAACACTAAACAATCTACAGGTGAATAGAACCATCAAGAACAGTACGAAGCAACCTGCGGTGAGTAGAACTACTGAGGACAACACTAAACAACCTACAGGTGAATAGAACCATCGAGAACAGTATGAAGCAACTTGCGGTGAGTAGAACTACTGAGGACAGCACTAAACAACCTACAAGTGAATAGAACCATCAAGAACAGTACGAAGCAACCTGCGGTGAGTAGAACTACTGAGGACAACACTAAACAACCTACAGGTGAATAGAACCATCGAGAACAGTACGAAGCAACTTGCGGTGAGTAGAACTACTGAGGACAACACTAAACAACCTACGGCTACAGGTGAATAGAACCATCGAGAACAGCATGAAGCAGCCTGCAGAGGTGAGTAGAACTACCGAGGACAACACTAAACAACCTACAGGTGAATAGAACCATCGAGAACAGCACGAAGCAGCCTGCAGAGGTGAGTAGAACTACTGAGGACAACACTAAACAATCTACAGGTGAATAGAACCATCGAGAACAGCACGAAGCAACCTGCAGTGAGTAGAACTACTGAGGACAACACTAAACAACCTACAGGTGAATAGAACCATCGAGAACAGTACGAAGCAGCCTGCGGTCAGTATAACTACAGCACTAAACAACCTACAGGTGAATAGAACCATTGAGAACAGTACGAAGCAGCCTGCGGTGAGTAGAATTGCTGAGGACAACACTAAACAACCTACAGGTGAATAGAACCATCGAGAACAGCACGAAGCAACCTGCAGTGAGTAGAACTACTGAGGACAACACTAAACAACCTACAGGTGAATAGAACCATCGAGAACAGCACGAAGCAGCCTGCAGGTGAGTAGAACTACTGATGACAGCACTAAACAACCTACAAGTGAATAGAACCATCGAGAACAGCACCAAGCAGCCTGCAGGTGAGTAGAACTACTGATGACAGCACTAAACAACCTACAAGTGAATAAAACCATCGAGAACAGCACCAAGCAACCTACAGGTGAATAGAACCATCAAGAACAGCACCAAGCAGCCTGCAGTGAGTAGAACTACTGAGGACAGCACTAAACAACCTACAGGTGAATAGAACCATCGAGAACAGCACGAAGCAGCCTGCAGAGGTGAGTAGAACCATCGAGAACAGTACAAAGCAGCCTGCAGAGGTAAGTAGAAATACTGAGGACAGCACTAAACAACCTACAGGTGAATAGAACCATCGAGAACAGTACGAAGCAGCCTGCAGAGGTGAGTAGAACTACTGAGGACAGCACTAAACAACCTACAAGTGAATAGAACCATCGAGAACAGTACGAAGCAGCCTGCAGTGAGTAGAACTACTGAGGAACACTAAACAACCTACAGGTGAATGGAACCATTGAGAACAGCACAAAGCAACCTGCAGTGAGTATAACTACTGAGGACAACACTAAACAACCTACAGGTGAATAGAACCATCAAGAACAGTACGAAGCAACCTGCGGTGAGTAGAACTACTGAGGACAACACTAAACAACCTACAGGTGAATAGAACCATCGAGAACAGTACGAAGCAACTTGCGGTGAGTAGAACTACTGAGGACAGCACTAAACAACCTACAAATGAATAGAACCATCGAGAACAGCACGAAGCAACCTGCGGTGAGTAGAACTACTGAGGACAACACTAAACAACCTACGGCTACAGGTGAATAGAACCATCGAGAACAGCATGAAGCAGCCTGCAGAGGTGAGTAGAACTACCGAGGACAACACTAAACAACTTACAGGTGAATAGAACCATCGAGAACAGCACGAAGCAGCCTGCAGAGGTGAGTAGAACTACTGAGGACAACACTAAACAATCTACAGGTGAATAGAACCATCGAGAACAGCACGAAGCAACCTGCAGTGAGTAGAACTACTGAGGACAACACTAAACAACCTACAGGTGAATAGAACCATCGAGAACTGTACGAAGCAGCCTGCGGTCAGTATAACTACAGCACTAAACAACCTACAGGTGAATAGAACCATCGAGAACAGTACGAAGCAGCCTGCGGTGAGTAGAATTGCTGAGGACAACACTAAACAACCTACAGGTGAATAGAACCATCGAGAACAGCACGAAGCAACCTGCAGTGAGTAGAACTACTGAGGACAACACTAAACAACCTACAGGTGAATAGAACCATCGAGAACAGCACGAAGCAGCCTGCAGGTGAGTAGAACTACTGATGACAGCACTAAACAACCTACAAGTGAATAGAACCATCGATAACAGCACCAAGTAGCCTGCAGGTGAGTAGAACTACTGATGACAGCACTAAACAACCTACAAGTGAATAGAACCATCGAGAACAGCACCAAGCAGCCTGCAAAGGTAAGTCAAGTAAATCTGATCAGAGGCCCCTACAACCGTAGTTATAATCTTTACAATGACAACAACCCCATTTTAACTGTACCTCTTCAAGTCTTTGTAGATAGTATGGCTGATTAATGTCCATGCCTTCAAATGTCTCATCCTCGTCCACATTCTTATCCACAAATTTCAGAATGAATCGTCGGAACTTCTCCTTACAATGACTGACCACTACGTCGGTTCCCCAGATAACCAACTGTGGCCCGGCATTGGCATCACTGGTTATCTCACTTGTGATCTTTGTACCTTCCTGTGATAGACAGATACATACATGAGATCATAGACAGATACATACACACGATCATATACAATTACATACATGAGATAATAGACAATTACATACACGATATCATAGACAATTACATACACGATATCATAGACAATTACATACACGATATCACAGACAATTACATACACACTATCATAGACAGATACATACACGATATCACAGACAATTACATACACAATATCATAGACAGATAAATACACGATATCATAGACAGATACATACACGATATCATAGACAATTACATACACGATATCACAGACAATTACATACACAATATCATAGACAGATAAATACACGATATCATAGACAGATACATACAAAAGATCATAGACAGATACATACACACACAAGATAATAGACAGATACATACATGAGATAATAGACAATTACATACACGATATCATAGACAATTACATACACGATATCATAGACAATTACATACAAGATATCATTGACATTTACATACACAATATCATTGACAATTACATACACGATTTATCATTATTTCAATTTGCATACATATATCATTCTTAATGATCCGAAAGTGCCTAACTTCATATATTCTAGTATGCACCTACTTTTTATAAATATTAAAAGAATTTGTATGGGAAACAATTGCACTTGAAAACTGTGGGAAAAGCACAAATATTTATCGTCGCCATATTTTGCCCGAGCGACGCCTCCTGAAGAGATTAGTCATTTTAGATTTTTGGAGGATAGTGCAATGTGATACAGACAGAGACCCATTCCAGAGTCTCTTCTGGTTCTTTTACGTGCACGGTGTAAAGCAACGACACAAGACCTCGGTTTAAAGTCCATTCTGAAAGACTGTTAATTTTATTAGGGTCAGACGCAGGAGATCGAACCTGCGATCCCTGGAATACCAGTCCAACATGTTAACCACTGGAATACAGATCCGTCAACCACTGGAATACAGATCCGTCAACCACTGGAATACAGATCCGTCTGTGAGAAAATCCAAGCATTTCTTTATTTATACATTCCAGGATAAAGTGTGACATTGTGTGATTTGAAAGTAGGTTAGGTGTGCCTTTAAAGACAATATTAAAATGGCCAGTTGTTGAGGGCATAAATATTTCTGAGGTAAGGTACTACTCACACTTGGTTCTGAGCCACCGATGGTTACTGTTCTCATCTTCCTCTCACTATGGATGTCTGGGCGCGACCTGATCGGAGTCTCCCCAACACCTGGGGTGTGTGGAGCACCTCGGCTACTTGGTGTTCCATAATTCAGAGGGGAGCTTAGATCAATCTCACTTGTAGGGGCTATAATATTCACATACGCATAAGGAGATAGACAAAGGAGGTTAAATGAACTAATTAGGCGTAGTATGATGCCAGACCCCCCCCCCTTAGCAACAGCTTCAGGTGCGAAAGATCCGGAGTTCGAACCCCGCTGGAGTCGTTACGATTGTGCCCTTAGGCATTTAAATTCCTCATTGCCTCTTCTCCCTCCCTCATGGCGAGTGATTCCATCAGGGAGTGATTAATTAATATACGTTGTAAGAACTTGTTTCGCAATCGAGCTAAAATAAATTGGAATAAACTAACAGCTAAATCTACAAGACATAATCATCTACGAAACAACTAATTTACATGTGTAAACTAAACGTTCATCAACACTCGTTCTTCCCGCGGACGATTGCTGTTTGGAATCAGCTTCCTGCGTCAGTCGTTCTTGTGCCAACTTTGGACAGCTTCAACTTCAAGACAGCTGTTCAACAGCCAGGACTCGTACAGGGACTTGGGACTTATTGTATAGTGTACATACAAGTTTGGATTTATCATTTTAGACTTTCGAAAAAGCAAAGTTATGAGGTCACCATTAGCGTAGGTTCAGACATCACACACTTTTAAACTCACACTTGACAAAGAATGGATGTCTGCATAGCGGAATTTGTCAAGTATCTCATCGATGTCGGAGATAAAACAGAGAGAATTTTGTACAAATACATATATATTCTTGTTTACAAAAGCAAAGTCCATAAATGGAGCAACTTATGAATCTCATCTGTCCGATAGGCAAGGAACCATTTCAATAGCGGGATACAATCACTGTGAATTGCCCAGCAGCGTTCACCACCATTAATATGTAATCATTAATGTATACGTGCATTTAATCGTAAATAACACAAAAGAACTTTACTGAAACTTCTACACATCAAGCATTGGTTTAACAGGTTAGCTATCCAGAGTCCTGTTGACACTGTGGATGCTGTAACAACTTGACTAGAATAACATTCCAACACAAAGCAAACTAGAGATGCTTACCGCCAGCTCTCGACTGTGGGGGACTTGAGAACAGCGAGGACTCTCCGGGAGCAGCAGGGGATGATGGGAGAGGAGCCATGTCACCACCAGGGGAGGCAACCCGTTGTCTCTGGGAAGGAGGGGAAGATGCTTCATTCTCTCCCTTGGAGGTCTTTGACTTACGAGCACTACGTCTTGCTGGAAAGTGATTAATACATGCCATGTATATACTCTCCATAAATCTTGTACTGTTCGACAAGACGACAACATTTAGCAGTAACAGCTTTCGTATCTCATTAAGCATCATATATCATTGGACTGACCTCACTGCGCAAATCACAGATAACCTGTGAAACGTTACAGCTCTACTAAGCACACCACCGCTGTGGTTCTGGCGAGGTTCAAACTCACAACCTATCGATTATCAGGCAGATACCATTTCCATTTCACCACGGATGCGACATTGAGTGGATGTGCAATAAAGTGGATAGCATGCTAGCTTCTCACAACAGCAAACCAGGTTCGATCCTTGGACTGGGAAGCATGATTGATAGTACAGTGGCTGCAAGATGGTTGTACAAAACTTGTTCAGCAACCGTTGCAAAATAAAACAGATTTTGGGAAATGCTAAGTGTGAGTACGGTTCTAGTAATAATGCAAAGAACAATTAACACTAATCTGATGTATGTATGTTCCATTAATGTCAAACCCCTTGCGGGGACATAGACAGGTTTTCCTGGGCAAGCCTAGCTGACCTAAGTGGTTAACCAGTACTAAGCAATGAGTATGAGGTGCCTTGCTCAATGACACTACATACGTGGCCTGACCGAGTATCGAACCCGGGACCGATCGATTCCAAATCCGACGCTTTACCACTGGACGCCACGCTGTTTATCTGCTATGGTACAACTTACATGTAGTCGATGATGTTTCCGATGTCGGACTGCTAGGCTCGTCTAGTCGTCCACGCTTGCTCCTACGACGCGGAGTTAAAGGTGAAGACATCTGAAGGTACAAAACATTAGGGGTGCATCAGATTTGGAATTTTTAAATCTGGCAATAACAGGATGTAAGAAATAAATCCTGACTGGTTTGTGTATGGTGTGCTACACAGTGAAGGGGCCATGTATGTGGAATCATGTACAGTTGCATTAGTAAGTTGTCCCGATTTACAATCATGTACACTATAACCAGATCTGATAACGGCATCCAATTATACATTTTCCGCCGATTTCTGGACTGAAATTACTCTCGAATAGATGGTGAAAAACAACATACACACTCCTTATTTTGGGGCCAAAATAGTATTATTGATTAGTGTTTTAGACAAAGCTACATTTTCGCCCTCTTTTACGACACAATTATCCATAATAGAGTTGGCTTGGACGGCATGGCCTTGTAATTAGGTTGGCTACATTAGAATCACCATTGTTAAATTTATGCACTGGTAGCCCAATCATGCCGAAATCCTATTACAGATTGGATAGTATAGTGGTATATAGGAAGACTTATACTGTATCGCTATAGAGCTAGTTTTTATAGCGACGCGCTAGAGTGTTCGCCTCCAGGTAATGGAGGATCAGGCACAACAGTTGTGGGTTCGAACCCCGACTTGGGTTTGGTTACTTTAATGGTGTCAGAAATGTTTTTCGGGTCCATGTTTGACTACAGACTCACTGATGGGTACTTCGGTTGGATAGGACTATACTCCGTTGAATTTCTGTATGAACGGTTGAGGTCTGGATTCAAAAGATATGAAGATGGGAGGAGTGTAGTGGTATATAGGGAGACTTGTACTATCTCACTATAGAGCTAGCTTTTATAGCGTCGCAGTAGAGTGTTCGCCTCCAGGTAATGGAGGATCAGGCAGTTGTGGGTTCGAACCCCGACATGGTTACTTTAGTAATTTTGAACAATCTTTACCAGGCTGGACTGATTGCCCAATTGTTAATGTGATGTGGGGCACTTTCAACTTTGCAGTGAAAACATGTGCAGAAATGTCAAAGAATGACTCGTGTACATCTCTCTACCAACGTAACCAAGAGGAGGTTATTGAAAGTATATAATATATAAGTTTGACTACCCTCAAAAAACGGATGCATTTGTAGAAGTACTGGAGTTGACCCTTACTGAACAGCTGAACGTAGACTGTTAAAAACTGTTGAGAAAGAGGGTAATTTGGACTGCAATGTTGATGAGGTTTGGCGGTAAATTGGGTCCGGGTGTTCGGATAGGTAACATATTCTGGCATCGCGTGTTAGATTAAAGCGGACAGCAATTTATTAACAGTATGCTGTGTATCTTTGCTCTCAGATGTAAGAGATCTTACCACTTTGCTTTTGTTTACAGATAGGGGATGTCACGTGTTCAAAATCCGCGGGAAATCTTGTCCACAATAAAGGCGGTGCAGTGATATTTATAATCTGTAAAATATTGTATTACATGCTATAAAGTGCGCATATGAGATCGATCAGCGCATATGGCATTTTATATATTAAATAATGTCATTGTGATTGTAGTGTTTGATGCATTTTATTCTGCATAGGTCATATCATCTGGTAAAGTATTAAATAGCTCGTAAAATGCCCTACTTTTATATTTTCAAACTTATGAAAACTCATATGTGCCATATGCGCCGATCGGTCTCATAAGCGTACTTTATAGTATGCCACATATGAGGTATGCGACCAATAAATTGATTAATTTGCACAACTACAACTAAATCACGTGCTAGCAGCTAGCAACTTTTGAAATCTATACTATTATAAGTCAAAAGCTAGTAATGGCAAGTTGTATGGGGTACAGTACAGGACATCTCGACCACAGCTTGATTTCATATGACCTTGACTTGACATTGAAAGCTTGAACGTAACGGTATGGGCTATGGCTTAATTGAATAGTCATATGGTTTAAATATATTTATTCCACTATATACATTCACAAAACAATACATGCACACACAATCAAAGAATAGGAAAGGATCAAAACGGAAGCAGAGCTTATATAGTTTCTCTCCTTGGATAGTCATATGATGTTTCCTGTAGGTGTTTCAGTAAAACTAACGCATGCATTGCTTCGTTTTGGAGTTTCACACATGCATAGTTTACTATAGAAGTCAATGGGAGTGGACACTTCGCTGACCTATCGGACAGCAGGTCTGGACCGATTACTCAAAAATTCGAATAACTGCCTTCTTACTACACTAACCCTCTATATATCCACAGAGGTACATCAAAATATATAAACACATGTTTGAGCTATTGTGTTCACAGACAGACGGACATACACATCCATAACCAATAATGAGTTCAAGCATGTACTGGTTAATATTTAATTAACCAAATTTCGTAAAAATGTGTACTTCTTTGTTCTATGACCTTGTGAGTGTTCATTGAAGATTGCCCTTTTTTCTGGTGTGTTTAACTACTTCGTGTGTGATACATTGGAGATCTACACGAGACTTCTGTAATCTAGATGTAATGTATATTTTGGATAGCCTGTTGATTTCATCTTTGAAAATGTTCCAAGACGTATTTAGAACTATGCACATTTTCAGAAAGCATTCAAAGTTATTGTTGAAGCTTTAGTATAATTAAGATATTAAATCAACCTATTAACGCGGTTAGTCGTGGAAGTCGTGGAAGTCGTGATAGCCAGTGGATGCGCGTTCAGGTGCGAAAGGTCCGGAGTTCGAGCCCCATTGGAGCCGTTACGATTGTGCCCTTAGGCAAGGCATTTAAATTCCACGTTGCCTCTTCTCTCTCCCTCGTGGCGATGGCTTCCATCAGGAATGAGGTCTCCAGAGTGATTTATATAAGTTGAAATAACTTGTTTCGCAATCGAGCTAAAATAAATTTGTATAAACTAACGCGGTTAGGGTGGTGAAGATTTACATATAAATCGATATATATATATATATATGTATATGGTCTAGGGAGTCGAGATGTCATATACCCTCTTGATTGAGTACAATGTACAGAACTAAACAATTGAACACACTTGTATCATTATGCATAGTATATTCGATTCATGTCATTATTTTGCACACGAATTGTCAATAAATGTTGAAGCAAATGGGTTGGCCCACAAGTTTTAGCAACATTGTACTGAACTCTCCCAGCAAACATTTGACGTTGTATAGAGGTTGCATAGACGTCAGACCCCAACGTTGGATTAACGTTAGATATTGGTTGTTTTTGCAAACTGGATAGACGTCAGAATACCAACGTTTATCCAACGTCGGAGATCAACTACTTTCCAACGTTGGATTTACGTTGGATATGGTTGGTTTTGCAAATTGGATAGACGTCAGAAACAACGTTTATCCAACGTCAGTGATCCAACTACTTTCCAACGTTGGATATTGGTTGGTTTTGCAAATTGCATAGACGTGCAACGATGTAATGCTGCTTTAATTCCATTGCATCCAAACATAAATAAGTTATCATCTATGCTCAGGGTTACACCCAAGCGTAAACCACAAAGTACATATATGTTTGTTTCAAGAAACAACTAAACAGAAGATGTGGTGTAGGTGTGGGGCAACAACAATGGCAACCTCATTTTATTTCATGACATATACATGCAATTCAATACATCCTCTCTCTCTCTCATGGTTATACATACAATTCAATACATCCTTTCTCTCTCATGGTTCCGCGAAAAAAATGGCGCCACAAAATGTGGCTGAATAAGTCTTTAACATTTGTAGAAGAACTATACGAGAGATATGGTGCTCTCGTATGACAATGTCCAGAACCATGAATACACGCACATAACACATCCAACATCGTATATCTCAGTTCCACGTCCGTCTCAATAATGACAAAAAATCATTATAACTGAAAATACAAGTATAATGTTAAATTCCATAATATACACAGGGGGTGGGTGGGGGGAAATAGTATGTCTTATCGTCGCCTTGTTGAGCCTTCAAATGAAATATCATGCGATATTTCCCACTCAGAAACCACGTTACACAATGTAATGCTCTATGCACAATAGAGCACGTTTTTACAGGTAAACTGTGAAACCATGTACCCGATAATGCATTTATTAAGTTTCAATTGCATTGACAGCAATGAGCAAAACAATATATGCCCTTTGGTCCAGTGATTTTGAAAATGTAGCAATAATTATAATTGGGGACAATTTTAAATGAACACATGATAAACTACGAAGAGTTCATAAATGTCCCATATTTTAAACCTCGACGGTATACTATATATATACTTAATGGTTAAACCGTAACCTGTTGATCACAGACAATATATAGCAATTAAAGGGCTCTATATGTTGTTTGCTATTCGGATGGTAATGCTAAAACACTTTAATAGCTGAATAGCACACAACATATAGATCCTGATTCAGCACACGGCAGAACTGCTGGATCTATAGATATGTTGTTTGTAAAAGCCTATTAATTTATTGAACGTACTTCCATTTGGAATTGGGTATACCGGCATGTCTTTTCTCCCACACAAAGTCTTTGGAGTTGAGTGATAAATATGTGAAATAGCTGCGTGTGTATTTGGTGAAACTGAATGTATGGGTGATAATATATAATGACCGAGACTGCGATCTTGAAGTACTTTGATTGAATGAATAATTCAAGTGCGACGGTGATCTTAGACTGGATGAGTTGCTTGATAATGACCATGTAGATCTTTGATGGATAGTGCTTCTTGATTGCGAGTGTGATGGTGACCGTAGACTGAATGAATCCCGTGACTTTGGAATAAATGAGTGTCTTGTTTGTGATTTTGACCTCGACCTCCGACTGAATGTTGGTCTGGAACGTATATCGGACCTATGACGGAATGAGTCTATAACCCTTGGTGTTTGCGATTTTGACCTAGACCGTCGATCATGTAAGTGTGTTGACTGAGATTTAGATCCTGATGAATGTGTTGACTGAGAGTGTTGACTGAGATTTAGATCCTGATGAATGTGTTGACTGAGATTTAGATCCTGATGAATGTGTTGACAGATTTAGATCCTGATGAATGTGTTGACTGAGATTTAGATCCTGATGAATGTGTTGACTGAGATTTAGATCCTGATGAATGTGTTGACTAAGATTTAGATCCTGATGAATGTGTTGACTGAGATTTAGATCCTGATGAATGTGTTGACTGAGATTTAGATCCCGATGAATGTGTTGACTGAGATTTAGATCCTGATGAATGTGTTGACTGAGATTTAGATCCTGATGAATGTGTTGACTGAGATTTAGATCCTGATGAATGTGTTGACTGAGATTTAGATCCTGATGCATGTGTTGACTGTGATTTAGATCCTGGTGTGTGTGGTGAATTTGAATGCGATTTAGATCCTGATGAGTGTGGTGAATTTGAATGTGATTTAGATCCTGGTGTGTGTGGTGAATTTGAATGTGATTTAGATCCTGATGAGTGTGGTGAATTTGAATGTGATTTAGATCCTGGTGCGTGTTGTGACTGTGATTTGAATCCTGTTGAGGGTGTTGAATTGGACTGTGATTTGGATCCCGATGCGACTGTTGATGGCAGCTTCAATTTGTTGGGTGGTGGTGGGTATTCACCTGTTGAAAAACAAGCATAGTCAGTATTGGATGGCCCCTACCAAAAGGGTTGACCTTCCATTTTTATGCAGCAGTGCAAGGCAAATACCACAAATTGTGACAAAGACATGGAAGTTTGAATGGGTTTTATGGTACTGAGACACAAAGTCATACTAATTAAGTTGGTATCTCTGCAATTTAATATTGAATACAAGGATATAATTAATGAAAACCTGTATACTATCGATAATTTCGATACTAACTTAATTGTAAGAAAAACGACTTGTTGTCAAAGGCCACTCAAGAGGGCAAACAATGAAGTAGCAATGATTTTTTTAAAGGCTAGTAATATTTTGTTTGCATGCATATTCAAAAATTTACTTACACTTTTAAATATAAAGTAGTATGCTGGCAATAGCATCATACTAGTTATCTGGCAATAGTCAAATGTACGAGTAGAGGAAGATAGTATGTATACACCAGTCGGGGATTACCGCAGGCCAGTATGTATACACCAGTCAGGGATTCCCGCAGGCCCCAATAAGGCATGTCGGCAATAACATGCCTTCATGCTAGAATACTTAAAAAAAGCATACTATCTTCTTGAATTACAAGAAATTATTTGAAAATATAACCACATTTCATGCATAACAATAGAAAACAACATGCCTTCCCAAATTTCTAGGGGAAACCATGACAAGTTATTTCTTACATGAGTTGGCCGGAACAACTTGTTTTCCTGTTTCATGCTCAATAATAACATCATTCTGCATGGCAAAATTATCCTCTGACAATATGGCAACATTTCCTTCTGAAAATATATTATATAGATTGGAAGTTCGGCATGAGTTTGATGTTCTAAATTCTGTATTTCCTCATCCTCACTGCTGCTCGCCAAGGCAAATGCCCTTGCAGCGGCATGATTTCTGTGCCAACGTCTCCAGTAAGAGTCTTTCGACATATCAGCTATTGTTTATTACTAAAAATAAATTATCAGAACCTAGGCTATATACTATATAGTGACCAACGGCTGTCAAGATGGACAATGAGCGACATTTAATAGACACTCCACAACAAACATGAGTCACTTTCATGAGTAGAAATTAATTGTGTGTATCATGAATGTGAGTCTCCAAGTTGCATCATTTATTCATGATAGCAAGGGGAATAAATGGTTGGGCCTACAAGCCAGATTGGACCACCGAAGATAGATGGAAATATTGCCGGACCGAACCGAATGTCGTCGAACCAAATCAGTTCGGTAGAACGTTGATATTTACGGAAGATCCCTTTTCTTATTTATAAATATAATATTGTTATATAATAGTCCAAATGGCAAGAATTTAATTTATTGTTTTAAAAACTATAGATCTATATACATATAAATATTCTATATTTCAAGTATTCTGTTGGTACAGTTTGTTGTGGTAAATTGAGCATGGGAAAGTCCAGTCCGGCTTGTTATGAAAGTCTGGTACTATTTACTTATGGGAAGCCATTTAAAAGTTTAAACGTATATATATTTATTTTACATCGGTTGCAACGAAAGCTGAAAGCTTATTTAATTTGCACTTGATGGCTGCATCCTGGGCTATATCAACCAGTACCACCCGGCGTAATTTTTGGGATTGTAAAAATTGTGTAGTCCAACCACGCCCCTGACAGGGTTCGAACCCGCAATCTCCGGATTTAGCAGTCCGCCGATCTACTGCTACACCACCGTTTCTCCTATGTGACAAGTAAATTTGTGTATGCAGTATACTTGTTTTTAAGCGATTGATGACACATGTTGCATTGGAAAATATCCGTTGCAGCAGATGAGCGTGACGGGTCATTTCAAATTAGTAGATTTTGTGAACAAATACCATATTTATGAATGTGAAAACAGTGGATTTAGTAAAAGTACATATTTCTGACTGATAAGGGTACCTTTAATGGGCATTTACCTGTTTCGATTCCATTACGAATACTGTTTACATATTTTGACGTCTGGATAGCTTCTGTAAACAAATGATGCTCGTGCAGGCACATTTTTACGTAAAAACATGAAATATGTAGAATTTTCAAGTGACCGAAAATAGATTGTTCCGGGATACTCTTCGGCTAAGGGTACTGGACCAGTATACACCAGCGGGAACGTGTTGCCTCGATCAGTATGTATAACGTTAAAGTTAGGTAATGATTAAAAAATAGAGTAGATCTATATATATATACCTTCAGCATATTGAACATGCCAGTCCCTAGTTGTTCTGCGTAGCTGCTTTTAAACTTTTACCACAACTTATTTTCATACCTTCTTAAATTATACTTTTAACTACTCATACTTTTAACTTCTTAGCGGTTTTTGACGCGCAACATGTCTACGTCCCCGCGAGGGATTCGACATTAAAGGAAGATAGATAGATAGAATTTTCAGTTTGTTTTAAACAACTTTCAAACAGCATGGCGCGCTCCGATGATGTATGGATTACATTCTGAGTTTGTAGTTTCGAATATCACAAATGGTAATATTGTTCCCATTTATGCCTCAAAAACAAAATTTAATTTTTTGAATATTAAGATATTAAATAATGTAATTCATTATTTATATTTCAACAGATTATGGATCAACGCAAGTGATTCGAATATGCGCATATAGTAAAATGAGGTGAAACTGAACCAATTAATCGGGAATAGGTTAGAGTGAACCAAATTATAGAGCTCTTCTACAGTATAGGTATTATAATCGCATCGGCTCGTGTGCACCTTATTCCTAGACCTACAGTAGAGCGTTAAATAGTCTTTTCAGGTGCGTAGCTACTATAAGGCCATGAATGTGCCAGAAAATGGAAAAATCAAAAACCCAAAACTGCAATAAAAATAGGGAAGGGGAGGTATGGGTATGACGAACAGTATAGGATTTCCAGCTTTGATGTGGCATATAAGAGGCGTCGCAAGTGGGGCCGTAGGGGCCGCGGCCCCAATATTTGGGCGACATGACCCCATTATTTTGCTGAGGCGGTCCCAATATGTTGACAAGATGGCTCGAGGTTGTGCGGAGATTAATCCTTACACTTGATTTGTGCCACACAAATGTATTATGGATCTAATAGCAGTGGCCAATGAGTTCGTTGGAAATAAGGAAGGACGTCTAACTACGTTCGGGAAGTTTTAGAGACAGTGTACGAGTACACATGATGACATATGTAGACAGTCTGGAACTTATGGATTATGCTGTGTGTTTGTCAGTGTCGCATTCATGATTAAATGTTGTTATTACTCAATGCACAACTGGTTAACCCAACTGTTTATGTTTGTCCTACGTAAGCACTGCGTACATGTACTTGGATATTGCCCTATACGTTCATACACACACTAAGCATGGGACTATGGAAGCAACCCACCCAAAGCCTAGTTTTGTTTTTTCAACAGTAGATCTAATTAGCCTTCAAATATAAATATTCTCCAAATCATGAAATGTTACTGCAAAACATCATTTGAACCGGTTACTTGTGCAACTTGCGGCATGCGAAATAGCGACCTATGTACCGGGAAATCGCGTCTGAGGCGTTCTGGTTTTCCAAATTTTCTTGGGGGAGGATCCCTAAATCCCCCGCCATACCATGCGGCTCGCGCATCGCGCTCGAGGCCCCAATGACAATTACCTTCCGACGCGCCTGATATTGCCATACATACATAATTATTTTTACTCCAAACTACGAAACTAGGTAACTATAGGGGTATACAATTGGGGTAAAATATCACCATCGGCATTTGCAATGCCACAGTTCGTTTTTTTCTCGGGGGAAGAGGGGAACACCCCGATCCCCCTGCAGCATCATATAAATAATCTACTCGAACACTGAATTAAAGAGTTGATGTTCATGATCAGTGTCTCGCTTTCAAGAATTTCAACAAGTCATGCATAGATTTTCATAGCCCCAAACAGCTAGGCATTAATATGCAGCTAACATCCATCCTAATGTGGCTTCAAATGTCAGGAAATCGCGTGCACAATCTAAACAAATCCCGGGGGAACATGCCCCGGACCCCCTACACAAGTCGCACTTTCTGCTGGTTAGGCCGAAGAGGTCGCATGCTCTAGAGAAGAGGTTCATCAGTGATTGGAGTTGTTCCTCTGAGTGGGCGGCAAGTGCAGCATCATCGCCAAAGAGCATGTCTCTGATGAGGACTTCTCTTGTCTTGGATTTTGCCTTCAGGCGAGTGATGTTGAAGAGCTTGCCGTCAGATCTGGAGTGAAGCTAGTCTCCTTCTGTAGCTCTCTTGAAGTGTGTCGGGGCGAGTACACAGCCTTGCTTGACGCCGCTTTTGACCTCGAATTCTGTAGATGTTTCGCCATCATACTGCACAGTACTCTGCATGCCATCATGAAATGACTTTACGATGCTGAGGAGCTTGGGTGGACAGCCAATCAGTGGTAGGATCTGAAATAGCCCTTCGTGGCTCAGCAGGTCGAACGCTTTGGTGAGGTCTATGATTAAGGCGATGTAGGTGTTGCTCTCGACATTTTTCTTGTAACTGCCTCAGTGAGAAGACCATGTCGGTTGTAGACCTCTTGGAGCAAAAGCCGCACTGCGATTCTGAATATACTTGGTCAGCTACGGCCCTGCTTTTAATACTTATATAATTATTATTCCAACCGTTAACCAATTTCCAACGTCATAACAACGTTGTAGCCTGACGTACCGATATCGGGTGTCCGACGTTGGCTAGACGTTCAATAATGGTTACCGAAGTGTCACGACCAAATTCCAACGTTGATAGAATGTTATGACAACGTTTTAGCCTGACGTTGTGTGGATGTCGTGGATCCGACGTTGGATAATGGTCACCGATGTCGCGAACAACAACGTACGTTGTACTACATAGTCTGCCGTTGTATGGATGCCGGGTGCCCGACGTTGGATAGACGTTGGATAATGGTCTCCGACGTCGCGACACAATTCCAACGTTGATCCAACGTCCATAAGTACGTTCAAGTCTGACGTTGTATGGATGTCGGGAATCCGACGTTGGATAATGGTCACCAAAATCACGACCAAATCCCAACGTTGATCCAACATCGTAACAACGTTGTAACCTGACGTTGTATGGATGTCGGGGGTCCGACGTTTGATAGACGTTGGATAATGGTCACTGACGTCGCGACCAAATTCCAACGTTGATCCAACGTTGGTATGACGTCAGGTGTTTGCTGGGCTGGATCCCTCGATTCCAAACCCGACATTCTATCATTGGATTGCGGGTGCCATTATGTGTGAAGAACCAACGATACCGTACTCTTATTTAAGTTATTATCACGAGATCATGGTACATGCTGTTCGATTCCCCGTCTGTCCCTAATAAAATTAACAGTCTTTCAGATTTGACGCTAAACCGAGGTATCATGTCGGTGCTTTATACAGTGCACGTACAAGAATCAGAGGAGACTCTGGAATTGGTCTCTGTATGTATCATTGCACTATCCTCCAAAATCTAAAATGACTAATCTCTTCAGGAGGCGTCGCTCATATGGGCAACCGGTAGCGACGATAAATAAACGTAAAACACACTCATGGTACATGCTCATTATATCAATTTGATTGGTGGTATGAGACCTAATTAATCTTAAGCGTCTCGTCGACACAGATTCCGCGCGAAATACTGTCAAAAATAAAGGCAGAAAAAAGTGAAATTCATTTCAATAATTTCGTAACTACAGACTGATAGAGAAAATAAATTGATCAACGGTATAGCAGAGCATACATGCACACGTTTCATTTCTCGTCTGTCATATTATTTATTACTGGGTCATGCTGTCATGAAGTCGATATAATATAACCAGTATTCGCGACTATTGCCATTTTAAGGTACATTTCCAGTAAAATATTTTAAACAACATTGGTTGTTTTGCATGTGACAAGACTCAGAAGACAGTTATATTTTGTTTTACAATATTCATTTGATGTTACCCTATTCTCTAGTCGTATATATATATATATATACAAAAGAACTCCCTTAGAAGTCACTGGTCAGACCCACTGTAGAATACACCTGCTCTGTATGGTATCCGTGTCCAGTGGTAGAGCGTCTTATCAGGAATCTATCGTCCCGGGTTCGATACTCGGTCAGGCCACGTATGTAGTGCCATTGAGCAAGGCACATCACACACATTGCTTAGTACTGGTTAACCACTTAGGTTGGCTAGGCTTTATCTAATCTCCTAGCAGTCTTTTATTTTTAACTCTCCACTGTACATACTATCACTTTTATTTCAATTCTTTTTATATGCGCAACCACCTGGCAAGAATGTTCAGTTTGTTGAATTTGAACAGTAACTTGTAAAAATAGAAGTTTAATCATATTTTATTGCTTATTTAATAATTTATATACAATACAATTACAAATATAAATATGATATATATATAAGCAAAATGATACAACTGCAATGCTATGCTTATACTTGAATACTTTAAGAATAAAATCTAGAAGCAAATGGGTTGAGCAACAAGTTTTACCAACATTAGCTAGTGCCCTCCCCAATAAACCAGATTGATGTTAACAAAATGACCGTAGCAATGTGTATTGTAATAACTATATTATTTTAGCATGACTGTAGCGATGTGTATTTTAATAACTATATTATTTTAGCATGATGAAAATACATGATCAGGATTTACAAGAAAAGAAAATAAAAATAAAAAAATAAATAGAGAAGCATTCTGTAACAGTCTGCTTCTGCGCCATACGCACCGTACCGTCAGCCAACCAGACCCAACCCCCACCACCAAATAGAGAATCGGCTTGGAGATTTATTAAATAATACCATTAGATAACACAATCGCGCGCTTTCTCACTTCTCCCAATAATTTTGGTCTAGTGTTAGTGTTAAATTACCATCAGTTGAAGCGAGCACCTAACAAATATCAAATGCAGCCGATAGATAACAAATTCATTGAAATTCACCTAAATATTGACTACATGAAAAAGTTTTGAATAAATGAAGGTAAATTTACTCGTAGAAATGACATTTCAGCTTGATTTTGCTATGGACAGTTGTGGCTATGGATAATTGTGGAAATCCAATGGAAATTGTCAATAGTAAGCACAAAATGAGCATTCGTATGCGGTTCATTTGGATTTATTCTGATATCACCCCTCATTAGTATTCACCGATATTAGGGTCACTGGGGAACAAACAACATACAGCATGTTTACTATATACTTGTATTTTTAATCAGCCGCGTGTGAGTAAACAAGTTATTAACCCATTCAACACCAAGTAACTAACATGGACTGGTGCATGATATTTTTAGACCAATAAATTAATAAGAAAATTACCTTTGGACCAGTTCATTTATCAAAATGGATAATTTTATCTAAAAATAGTAATAATTATTACTGGCAAAAAGTGTAGATGTGATGAGCCGTCTCATCTGGATCTACACTTTTTGTAAGTCTATTTAGAGGCCTGTAGTATTGATGAGATGAGATGTTTGCAATATTTAACAGCTTACTTGCAATATTTAACAGCTTACTTGCAATATTTAACAGCTGACTTGCAATATTTAACAGCTGACCTGCAATATTTAACAGCTGACCTGCAATATTTAACAGCTTACTTGCAATAACAAATCAGGACGCACATTCAGTTTCTTACCAAGTAGGATTCAGTGACAGTCAATGTTTTCTGTCTACTTGTCCATGGACAAGTGAAAGATTTGGAGATTTCCACACCCCTGCATTGAGATTGAAAGTCTTAAGAATATTTACACAATCTAGATTAGACCAAAGCTGGAATATGCTGTTCAATCGTAGAGTCACTATTACACGAAAGACATAGAATTGTTAAAGCATGTCCAGATATATGCTATGAGTTGGTTCCAGTGAATTAAGTTATGTGGATAGACTGATGACATTGCATATATTAGCCTGGGTGCCAGTCTGTCGATTTTTCACTTTTTAACTTCTGGCAAAATGACAGCCTGGGGAAACTTTATTTCCGATCGTAGCGCCATCTACTGACACCCTCATAAAGAGGGTGTATATTTAAAGAACGACAACTCTTCTCTACAAGATAATATCGCTAAATATAGAAACGGAATTCTATCGGAAATCATCGGAAATCGCTGAACAGGCACGATTATATACGAATGCTCCCGTAGACTCATTTACATTGCAAACATATAATTTCCCGTTTCTGTGTTATATCCATGAGATGGCGGATTTTAAATATTACGTTTAGATGGTAATGGATCGATTCGGCGTAATTGAACTAAGGACGACTTAAATATTGAGTAAATATTTCAAATCAGACGCACATTGTACTTTTTAAAACTATTTATCGTTCCGTTGACCCGTAAACACTGGCGGCCAATTATAAAGCTTTATCAACATTGCAGTGCCTCTCTTTCGATTCAAGTACCGGTACGTCATTAATTAAGTCACATGCTAATAGTCCTATTAATAGGATTAATGCTAGTCAATAATTACACAGACAATCCCCAAGTTTCCCCAGGCGTTGATATGATCAGAAAACTCAATACGGCCCAATTAATAGTGTCGGTGTTAAAATATATTTATTGGACTGACCAGGCAAAATATATCGACGCTGGTTATGCATATATATACATTTACCCGTTACCATAAACAAGCATGCAACTAGTGCTACGTCAAGGTGGGAATGGAAAAGAGAGAGGCGATTACATGGTTGCCATATACAAACCTACAAGCTGTTTCAAGACAAATATGTAGTGAGACCAGACACGTTTTTCACAAGAGTTGAAAATATCACTCGGGGAACATACCATGAAATTGTATAAACCTGCCCTACATAAAGGTATCTTGTCCAGAAAGAAACTTTAATCCATATTATTTGCTATTCAGTCAAGTGATTTAGCTCCACTATCCCGAATAGCAAACAGCATAGAGCCTGATCAGACAGCATGTTCTGTGCCGTCTGATCGGGCTCTCTGCTGTTTGCAAAAACGACATTATTGGCAGGTTAAGGGTTAAACGTTCTACAGCAGCTGCTGATAGCCCTGATAATTATGTTTATTTAAAGCCTCTATATGCATTCTTTCCCTTCAAATGGAAAACTAGAATGCAAATTCATCCTATTGTTAACATATAGTAACGGTAAGGATGATTTTGTAAATAGATATCCAGAAAATTAATGGCGCTAGTATGTATAAATGGTAATTTTCGCAAAACCCATTTGATTTGTGGGCATATCTTTAACGGTTATTTCTCGGATAGGAGGCTTGTATGTATATCTACAAATGTTAAATGATTCGTTATGGTTTACGGGTTATACAGATAGAATGGCAGACATTGTTGAAGTGAAGAAAACATTGAAAAAGTGGGAGAGCGGATTCTGGAAGGAACATGACAGGAAACCAACAAAGGTGAGTGTACGAGTAGCTTGGATTCATGAAGGAACATGACAGGTGAGTGTACGATAGCTTGGATTCATGAAGGAACATGACAGGTGAGTGTACGATAGCTTGGATTCATGAAGGAACATGACAGATGAGTGTACAAGTAGCTTGGATTCATGAAGGAACATGACAGGTGAGTGTATGATAGCTTGGATTCATGAAGGAACATGACAGGTGAGTGTACGAGTAGCTTGGATTCATGAAGGAACATGACAGGTGAGTCTATGGGTAGCTAGGATTCATGAAGGAACATGACAGATGAGGCTATGAGTAGCTTGGATTCATGAAGGAACATGACAGGTGAGGCTATGAGTAGCTTGGATTCATGAAGGAACATGACAGGTGAGTGTACTAGTAGCTTGGATTCATGAAGGAACATGATAGATAAGTGTACGAGTAGCTTGGATTCATGACAGGTGAGTGTAAGACAGCTTGGATTCATGAAGGAACATGATAGGTGAGTGTACAAGTAGCTTGGATTCATGAAGGAACATGACAGGTGAGTCTATGGGTAGCTAGGATTCATGAAGGAACATGACAGGTGAGTGTACGAGTAGCTTGGATTCATGAAGGAACATGACAGGTGAGTGTATGATAGCTTGGAATCATGAAGGAACATGACAGGTGAGTGTATGATAGCTTGGAATCATGAAGGAACATGACAGGTGAGTATATGGGTAGCTAGGATTCATGAAGGAACATGATAGGTGAGTGTACGAGTAGCTTGGATTCATAAAGGAACATGACAGGTGAGTGTATGATAGCTTGGAATCATGAAGGAACATGACAGGTGAGGCTATGAGTAGCTTGGATTCATGAAGGAACATGACAGGTGAATCTATGGGTAGCTAGGATTCATGAAGGAACATGACAGGTGAATCTATGGGTAGCTAGGATTCATGAAGGAACATGACAGGTGAATCTATGGGTAGCTAGGATTCATGAAGGAACATGACAGGTGAATCTATGGGTAGCTAGGATTCATGAAGGAACATGACAGGTGAATCTATGGGTAGCTAGGATTCATGAAGGAACATGACAGGTGAATCTATGGGTAGCTAGGATTCATGAAGGAACATGACAGGTGAATCTATGGGTAGCTAGGATTCATGAAGGAACATGACAGGTGAATCTATGGGTAGCTAGGATTCATGAAGGAACATGACAGGTGAATCTATGGGTAGCTAGGATTCATGAAGGAACATGACAGGTGAATCTATGGGTAGCTAGGATTCATGAAGGAACATGACAGGTGAATCTATGGGTAGCTAGGATTCATGAAGGAACATGACAGGTGAGGGTGGGTTCTATTTTAAATTATATACAAATTTAAAAAGGGCAGGGTGGTGGTACCCTACCATTCCACTCTGGAAAAAACCCATGATGTGTATCTGTCAATGTTGCTTGGAAAAATCAATGGGCTGCATCTTGTACGCTCAAAATAAAACAAATAAATATGATGGGCCATGATATTTGTAAATAATGAACTGAATAAATTTAAAAAAGAAAAAGATCAAAATATGATGCCATCTTACGAATCTATTTTTGTTACAACCTAAGATTATCATGTGAGCGACTTTGGGTCATTTCAATGGTTCTATTATTGTTATTCTACTTACAGCCGATGTCTATGTTTGTTGTCTAATGACCGATTTTCTATTAAATGATATTTCAGAGTGATATTGATGCTGCACCAGACAACATAAAAGGTAGTTATGAATGATATTGGTATGGTATGATTGAGATTGGTAAGGTATGAATGAGATGAGATTGGTAATGTATGAATGAGATAGGTAAGGTATGTATGAGATTGGTAAGGTATGAATGAGATAAGGAAGGTATGAATGAGATAGGTAAGGTATGAATGAGATAGGTAAGGTATGAATGAGATTGGTAGGGTATGAATGAGATAGGTAAGGTATGAATGAGATAGGGAAGGTATGCATGAGATAGGTAAGGTATGAATGGGTTAGGTAAGGTATGAATGAGATTGGTAAGGTAAGAATAATGAGATTGGTAAGGTATGAATAATGAGATTGGTAAGGTATGAATGAGATTGGTAAGGTATGAATGAGATTGGTAAGGTATGAATGAGATTGGTAAGGTGTGAAGGTATGAATGAGATTGGTAAGGTATGAATGAGTTTGGTAAAGTGTGATAATGAGATGGTAAGGTATGAATGAGATAGGTAAGGTATGAATATGAGATAGGTAAGGTATGATGAGATAGGTAAGTATGAATAATGAGATAGGTAAGGTATGAATGAGATAGGTAAGGTATGATAATGAGATAGGTAGGTATGAATGAGATTGGTAAGGTATAATGAGATAGGTAAGGTATGAATGAGATAGGTAAGGTATGAATGAGATTGGTAGGTATGAATGAGATAGGTAAGGTATGAATGAGATGGTAAGGTATGAATGAGATGGTAAGGTATGAATGAGATAGGTAAGGTATGAATGAGATTGGTAAGGTATGAATGAGATTGGTAAGGTATGAATGAGATTGGTAAGGTATGAATGAGATTGGTAAGGTGTGAAGGTATGAATGAGATTGGTAAGGTATGAATGAGATTGGTAAAGTGTGAAGGTATGAATGAGATTGGTAAGGTATGAATGAGATAGGTAAGGTATGAATAATGAGATAGGTAAGGTATGAATGAGATAGGTAAGGTATGAATAATGAGATAGGTAAGGTATGAATAATGAGATAGGTAAGGTATGAATGAGATAGGTAAGGTATGAATAATGAGATAGGTAAGGTATGAATGAGATTGGTAAGGTATGAATGAGATAGGTAAGGTATGAATGAGATAGGTAAGGTATGAATGAGATTGGTAGGGTATGAATGAGATAGGTAAGGTATGAATGAGATTGGTAAGGTATGAATGAGATAGGTAAGGTATGAATGAGATTGCATAACATACATCTTGTAGATCTTGATCTGCCATACAATAGTTAGGATAGTAGTTGATTCCTACTCATCAGAACTCCAAACCGTGGTTTATTCGCCGATAAACAACGGCAAGACAAATATTATTTCCATTCTAACATGACCCAATATAATTCTATAGACGAAGAAATGTGTGTATTATTTTGCCGGTGGAGCAAAATTGATAAGCCATAAAATAGACCGGCTCTAGCCGTTGTTTATTGCAGAAAATAATAACGGTAGATTTGTTCTTTGTTTATAGGAACAAAATATGAAGTCATGTTAGAATTATGTACATATATGTACACGAGTGTCGTGAAGCAATATAGAATTGGAATAGGAGAAATTATTTGGTAAAAGATGCAAGTTTCCATATTATATAATTCCCTGTTTTGTTTAAACATATTTTATTTTTCAATTATTTATAGCAATTTTTACATTAATATAAAATAAGAGATAAGAATGACAGACTACGTCTCATTAGTTTATACAGATTTATTTGAGCTCGATTGCGAAACAAGTTCTTGCAACTTATATTTATCACTCTCGAGACCTCATTCCTGATGGAATCCATCGCCACGAGGGAGAGAGAAGAGGCAACGTGGAATTTAAATTCATTGCCCAAGGGCACAATCGTAATGGTTCCAGCTGGGCTCGAACTCTGAACCTTTCGCATTTTAAGGCAGAAGCGAATCACGACTTCCACTAAGTTTCATTGAATTCTTCTCCTTGACTTCCCTATTACAGGTATATTATATTCCAAATATTCGTAACATACCTAAACAAAATAAAGCCTGAATGCTGTCCGGTTCAAATGATGACAGTCATGATTAGATCGCATTGGTTCACACATCTATACTGAAAGCACATGTCATGGTTTCATTGGTGCATCTATTCTATATTACATTCATAAATGATTTCCTAAATGTTTCAGAGAGCTATGTAATATACTCAAAGTTGAGAAAAGGTCAATCAGTGGTGGGAAAGACACCACCAAAGTCTGGTGATAATCTCGGCGAGAACAAAGTTCCATTGACACAGAAACTTAAATCCCCCGAAGAGAAAATGCAGCCAAAATTATCACATATGCATAATGAGGAAGGAATTGATGCTGAACCTCCACCTGACACTGAAGTTGATGATCACATCAGAGATGATCCTAATTATGGTGATGTTGAAGTGTGGGGAAGTCAGTTTGATCGGAAGGTAGTGAAAGCAGAGAGTGAAACCATCTTGAAAGAGACCGTATTGGGAAGTACACCATCGTTGTATAAACATTTGGGACAGAAGATGTATCAGCAGTCATTGAAGCTGAACAAAGGACAGGTGTGTACATAAATAAGGTTTAGAAAGGTGTGTTCTGAAATAAATGAACTCTTTCCTTCATAGAGATTTAGGTTAACCCATTCAACCCCAAGTAACTGACATGGACTGGTGCATGCTATTTTTAGACCAATAAATTAATAAGAAAATTACATTTGGACCAGTTCATTTATCAAAATGGGTAATTTTATCTAAAAATAGTAATAATTATTACTGGCGAAAAAGTGCAGATCCTGATGAGACGAGCCGGCTCATCTGGATCTACACTTTTCATAAGCCTATTTAGAGGCCTGTGGGGTTGAAAGGGTTAATATACTATTATATTTCCATACAAACGACATCCATTTAGCTATCATGCAGTGGATAAGTAGTCGCCATATCTATCCCACCTCCATAGATATTACTGGGACTACGTGAGATTCTGGCCTTTATTATGAACATTGATTTGGCTACTACATTGTCTATGTATGTCGTATTGGTAATGGCGTGAAGAGGTACTTCTATGAGGGAAAGGGTTAAGATAGGTGTATGCAGAAATAATGTTTAGACAGATGTGTTCTAAAATACCATTTAGACAGGTTAGTGCTGGAATAACGTTCCTAGACAGGTGTGTACAGATATATGGTTTACAGATAAGGTTAACAAACATTCACTTTGCAAGCCCTTGTTTCCTGTGCTTGCTGGGAGGTAGTTATTGTACTAATGTTGATACTTAGATAAAAGAGATTGAAGCACCAGGACACTTGTACATTGTTCATACCCAGCGAAACCTTTCTGTATATACCACCCACAGGACGGGTAGTCCAGCGCTCATTCTAGGGGGCGACTGGGACGAAATAGTCGCCTATAGGACCCCGACTTAACCCTTTTTTGATTTCACAATTTTCATACAAAATATTGTCCAGTAAGATACACTGGCCCATTATAATGCACTCCTTCTATTCAAAATGGTCCAATGGAAGTCGTGATAGCGCAGTGCATGCGCGTTTGCTTCAGGTGCGATAGGTCCGGAATTTGAGCCCCGCTGGAGCCGTTACGATTGTGCCCTTTGGCAAGGCATTTAACTTACCCTTTTCTCTCCCTGGTGGCTGCATACAGTCAAACCTGTGTTAGTGGTCACCGCTATTAAGCAGCCAACCTGTATTAAGCAGCCAGTTTGCAGATTCCCAATATGTTACTTTGTTATACAGTTGACCTCTATTAAGCAGCCACCTGTGCAAACCAGCCACTTTCTGTGATTCCCTTGGCTGGCTGCTTAAGACAGGTTTGACTGTATATGTATTTATAAAGATGTTTGTATTCGTACAATAAAAATATATACCACTGTAACCTATCATCACTGATGTTCGAGCCCCGCTCAGACCGTGTCTCATTTATATGAAAAAGTTGGCAGTTTCTTATGGAGGTTGGTGCACCCAAGTACTGGTTAACCGCTGGAGCCTGCCCAGGAAAGGTGTTGTTAGGTAAACTGCCCGCCAGCGATATAGCCCAAAATGGTGCTTATGCAGGCGTAAAACCCGAAATATAACAATAAAAATATACAAATTTATTTTAACTTGAATGCGAAGCAGGTTTTACAGCATTAGATCAATTGCTCGTGAGATCTCGATCCTGAAGGAATCCATCAATTGCTCGTGAGATCTCGATCCTGAAGGAATCCATCAATTGCTCGTGAGATCTCGATCCTGAAGGAATCCATCAATTGCTCGTGAGATCTCGATCCTGAAGGAATCCATCAATTGCTCGTGAGATCTCGATCCTGAAGGAATTCATCAATTGCTTGTGAGATCTCGATCCTGAAGGAATCCATCAATTGCTTGTGAGATCTCGATCCTGAAGGAATCCATCACACTGAGGGAGAGGGAAGAGATAATATATATTTAAGTGACTTGTCTGAAGACACAACCACCATGACTCTGGTGGAGCTTGAACTCTCAATCCCACTGTTAGAAGGCGCACACCATATTAATTGCACCACGGAGGGTTCCACTTGTTTTGTATTTTGACAGACAGAATGATCGAGGTGGTATATAAATGTATTTAAAGAAGACATTTGTATCTTGATTGTGTCATATTATAGGTAACAAAGCCGAGCACAAGACCATGGAGGAAGCCGGATACACCTAGGCCTGTCAAACCATATAAGCCAGACAACGAAGAGGACAATTCCGGTAGACTTTGCAATGTTTTCATTTCAAACTCACATTGGGTTCTTATTCTTATCACATCTGTAGCCACAGAGAACATTCTTATCACATCTGTAGCCACAGAGAACATTCTTATCACATCTGTAGCCACAGAGAACATTCTTATCACATCTGTTTGCCACAGAGAACATTCTTTTCACATCTGTAGCCACAGAGAACATTCTTATCACATCTGTAGCCACAGAGAACATTCTTATCACATCTGTAGCCACAGAGAACATTCTTATCACATCTGTAGCCACAGAGAACATTCTTATCACATCTGTAGCCACAGAGAACAAGTTCCTTATTTCTTGTATGTGTATACAGTCAAACCTGTCTTAAGCAGCCAGCCAAGGGAGTCTGAGAAAGTGGCTGCTTAGCGCAGGTGGCTGCTTAATAGAAGTCAACAGTATAATAAAACAACCGATTGGGAATCTGGAAACTGGCTGCTTAATACAGGTTGGCTGCTTAATGGAGGTGACCACTGACACATGTTTGACTGTAATATTAAAATTTAAACTGTTATGGTAAGGCCACTGTTTAGTATTCATTGAATTTAAACATGTTTCTTAATAAAAGTTTTAGACAATCTTTTTATAACTCTGTTTTATCTGTCAGAATACAGGTTCGGTTTCATGTAGGTTGTTTTACTGGTCAATTGTTTCTTTTTCCACAGGAACCCAAAGTGTTACAGAGATCATTGAAACAAATAATGACAGCATTGTTGAGCAAGCACAGGATGTGAAACCTGCAAACTTTGGAAAATTGTTTGAAAAAGCATTGTCTATTTCAAAGCGTACGGGCAAGTTACTGGAGACCGAAACTGAGTCAGATGTCTATCTGAACAAATATCAAACAAAATGTAAACCAAAGCAGTCATTTCTACCAAGCAGTTTGTCAAGTTTGGTCAGTAAACATAGGGAACAAATGGGGATAGAAGACAAACATTTTGAATATGAGCAGGATGACTTTATTGATACTAATAAACCTGGTATAGATGACATTGATGAAGACGTAGATAATACTGGTGATTCAGGAGGACATTCTTGGCATGTACCAGTCTCCAAATTGATAAAAGATGATGAAATGGAAGTGGGGAAGAAGTCAAAGAGAACTAACAGGCGGAAGGAAACTGAGATCACTATAGACAAGCAGAAAAAGACTGCGAGGAAGAATACCATTGTAGTGGAAATTCCTACGGTGAAGGTAGGAAATGAACATGACGATAAAGTTATTGCAATTATTCCCAAAATAAGTGACAGTGAAAAACATGATTCAAAAGTAGAGTCAAATAAATATGAAAGAGATAAAGATAAACAGTTAAATAAACTTGCCACTAATGTGAATAAAGGAGATACTTTAGACACACTTGACTTTAGTGATAGTGAAAGTGATATGCCACCAAAACAAAAGTCGACCAAAAAGAGAGCATCAAAGCAAACAGCAACTAGAAAGAGAACATCAAAATCTACTAAGAATACTTCAAACACAAGTGAACCTACCCAGAATGTATCAGATACCAATAATGTAGAAGTGGCATTGGAAACTGGTGACCATGCTGATGGTAGTAATGATGATGATGTACAAGACACAGGTACAAAGAAAAGGAAGAAGACTACCAAGAATCAACAGGCTGCAAAAAAGAGAAAAACCAATACCGGAAATGCGGTAATATAGCATATATTATTTTTGTTCTTGGAAAAAGTTTTCTGCAGCATGTTCGAGGATTTGTCAGATCCATACAGTGATGATTGCCTTGAATATACAGCATTCATAGCTTAACCCATTCAACACCAAGTAACTAACATGGAGTTGTTCATCATATTTTTAGACCAATAAATTAATAAGAAAATTATATTTTTCAATTTATCAAAATGGGTAATTTTTCTCTTAAAATAGTAATATTACTGGCAGAAAAGTGCAGATCCGGATGAGATGGCTCGCCATGAGCCGGCCGGCTCATCTGGATCTACACTTTTTGTAAGCCTATTCATATAAAAAAAACCATCTTGTTACATTCTAATAATCCAATCAGAACGCTCGTTTCAACACGAATTGCGCCGCTTTAGAAATTTTCAAAATAAATTGAAAATTCTACGAAATCTCTTTTTGACGTACATTTTTGCCGAATAAACCTACACGTTAGTGGAAACACATTTTATTGATAAAATAATATATAGAATAACATATTCACAGTTAAAACTTTTCCGTCGAAGATTTTTTTTTGTTGCTGACAACCCGTGTCCTAGTATGGAAATGTGACCTGCTATGGCCAATGTCTGTGGCAATTGTTTGCAAAGTATACATGCATGCAGCTTAAAGTTGTGTTTTATTTGAAGAACAATATAAAGACTCGGGATAGGTGTTATATTTGGACAGATTTGTACAAAATTGTTTCAGATAGGGCCATTTTACTGATCGATGCGAAATCGGACATCCCACAGAGTAGAATCCCTGTACGTAAATATATATACTAGTACCACCAAACTTGCCGAATCCCTGTGATTCAAACATCCTGGGGCAATTTATTTTGTATTGGAAGGTTTTATGATGGCTTCAAATTGTAAAAGAAAGCAACATATCGGATTTATGACAGTTTATATCATTTTTGCAAATATTATATATTTTTTCCAAATATTTGAATACTGGAATAGTATTCGGATATTCGGACGTTTGAGCAAATATTCGAATAGTCGAATGTTCATTGCCATCCCTACTTTTAAGTGATACAAAACATATTTACAAGTAGGATTAAGCACTCCAACCCCCCCCCATTCATTCCTAGTGGAAGCCATCATGTGGGAGAGGAAATATGGATTAAATTTTATTGCCTTGGTTCTGGTGGGGTTCGAGCTCCCAATCCCTGGGTTCCAAGGCACCACTATTTCCCATACACCACAGTCTCCACAGATGTCTGGAATGTCAACACTTCAGGGAGACTTTCATGTTAATGTGAATTGACCTTTCTGCCGATTTTGATTGACAAGCTGGCGTTAGCCAATTGCATCGCACCATTCGCACACACCCCCGGCAACGGTTTATCGCCGCCATCTTGTTAGACAAACAATGCATATTAGACACACTAGTAACGAGTAGACAAATTTGAAAAGGCGTGAATTTGATCGAAAATACGGGTTTAATATTGTTTTAATGATGTTGAAAATGTGTAGCTTTGGTGTGTGGGTTAGTTATAGTACAAAATTAGTCGATATCCTGGTGATCGACGTTAAATTCAACCCATTTCAAAATCCTTAGACAAATCTAAAAGTGTGTATATGAACCACAAAATACCAGACAGCTGCTTTAAAAACAATGCATCTATAAAAACACCGACTGACCCCATATAGTCATTCTTTTCTCACAAACACAGCAATCAAATTTAAGCGTGTCACACTGTTTATTGGGAGTAATCAACAACTTACCGACTAACGGTACATCACAGAGACCGCCGACTTATAATACCCGATAGGGGCCTACTGCTATTATCAAGATCAAAGTATTGCACATCGGAATTTAGCACTGATTGTGCTAATTGGTCAATTATAAAATGTGTGCACATAATTATAGTATTGATTACTACACCAAGTCATTGTTTTATCGTTCTGTTAGACAAACGAGTTATGTAGTAAAATTTTAATCAAATCTGATAACAAGTGATCGTGATCTGAAATTATGTTTTGAAAAATAATTACAAATTAATTAATGCTGTCTGTCATTGACAATGGTGAAAAGATGTAGTTACGGGCTGTGTGACAGTGATAGTAGATATCCAGATCGATTGATAGGTGACGTTAAATTCGTGCCATTTCCAAAACCTAAGACAAATCTTGAAAAAATGTCTAAGGTGGATTAAGTTGTGTGGACGACCAGCTGAATACATCCAAAATTAATGCAAACAGATATATTTGCACAAAAGTTGAAATTAATTTATTTATGCATAATAAAATATTTCGAAAAAATATATTCTGCATTAATAGATCTACCGTTCACAAGAGATATGTGAGTATAATGGTGATTAAAATTATACATGTGGTTCATACATATTGTCGTGGATGGTGGACTAGGGATCAGATAGTAGTAATAGTACCCATGCATGTGCAGAGCTGTGGGATTCCCATATTAGCTCAGTGAACGTACTGGTGTTCAGTTTTTGGGCCTAATGTTCGAGTCTTCTAGGAGGCATAGGGTCGGGTCGAGTCTCTCAAGACGGTGGCATATTTCATTTCTTTTAATGTCAAAGTTGACACGATATGGTTGTTCACTCTTCCATTGACTGCGCAAGCATTTTCCACGAACACTTAACACGTCCTCATCCGTTAAATATATCTGTACTTTAGAGAAATAACCTTCACACCTACGTCTATTATGAGATGGGCTGTTGACAAATTAATCAATTACTGGAGAATATATTATTTTTCACACCTTGATGCTGGCTTGTATGCCCGTGTTTTATCAGCTTTAGAGCTGAGCCGTGCCATATATCCAAGCCTTTGAATCATGAATAAATATCATGCTCTTCACATCAATTTCATTACAACCATGGCGTCTATTTTTCCATGCGTTTTTTGCTCTCGTCATGTTTCCAGCCGTATGCATGCTCTTAGCTGCGTTGGAATCATCGAAAATGCGGAATGATTTATTTATTCTCCCCCATTCACTTTAATTAATCTTGATTAGTGGCCTGAAACCTAGATAGATAATCACTCCTGGTATGGCAAACGCACGGTTACATAGTCCCATTCATAATTGTGTCTAATTACCTAAATAGCTAATAATAGCATTATTATAATGGGCCTGTATAGTGCAGTACTATATATATATAAAATACGAACCTGTGATTATACGAATGCACTAGTATACGAAACTACCATTAGACGAACAAGGGATTATACGAAATCACCTGAATTCACCTAAAACCCTTGCCTTCTTGCTTTCAACGAGATATTCTTATCTGGGTGAAATAAAACCGAGAAATTCGACGGAATTTTATCTAGATTAACTCGATGCAGGTCTGCGTTAGACGTCATTTTGTTAGATAGCTTGTCTCGCGTGGTTACAGCGAGCACCTGTAACTATGGGGGGCGTGCCTAAGTAGCATTTGCAGAAAGGTCAATTGTCAGAAATTGTTTAACCCTTTCCCTCATAATAAAACAGTCATATCAGGTTCTCCAGCCCAATACAGTAACTATGTAATAGCTTATCAGCTACCAATAGATAAGAAACCAATAACTATACACTCTGTCCCCATAAGGTATTTCAGGAAAAACTGATAAAATGACCCCTATCATGTTTAACCCTGTTTTCCCTGATAAAAACTTACTTTAATATATTTATGGTAAGAATAAAAAATTTAGAAAAATAAATGATGTTTTCAACGATATAATTTTTAAAAGAAACTTTTTAGTATTTACTTACCGGTAGATACGGAGGTGTAAATATTGGACATGCAGGTTTTGGAGAATAATTATTATATTCAACTATATTTGTTTATTTAATAGTTAATACCGATTCTATAATGAATTGCACTTTATAAATGTGATACAAGTTGCAAGTTAAAACTGTTTCGTCCTATTTTCTAACCAATTCATTGGACAAGGCCATGCCCCTGGATTTATTACCCTCTGTTTAGCTGGCAACATTAGCCATTCCATGCGGCTACAACACACATCCTTTGATATCAACAAGTTCCTAAGACGCCGCCCTGTGTATTTCGAACTGGATGCTTCCTGTCAAACTGTTGTCATGCCGACATTAGTCGGTAATTAGCATTAAAACCTTTGAACCCAAACTTTTATTACCCTCCGACCGATGCAGTATGTATACTATATAGCAAAAAACACCATGCTTCCATAACATTGTGACTTACATGCACTTTGATCTATAGCCGTGGTCATAGAAAACAAACTTCAAACAATAAATTGTTTCCACAGCTGACACCTGCATTTCCCCCACCCCCCCGGGGGAACCCATTTAATGCATCATAATGTCACATGATAAATGTTCTAATTCCAATCCAATTCTAATTCGTCAATATGCATGAATTGGCCTTCACCGTATAAATTTACCAGATACCTAGATGTTTTTATCCAAGCTAATGAATGGGGATTGCCCTGAGTAATTGCTATTTTTAGATTTATTTTCATTTTAACTTCCGACATTTATAGATAAATACTTGTTGGTTACTGAAACATATTTTGACTGCTTTTCTGCCGTATTAGTAGCGAAAATGATGGTTTTAAAACGGACATGTAAAACACGTACTTATCAGGTGACTGGTATAGTCGTAAATATACGTATTTATCAGGTGCCCGATAACATGTAGAAATACGTATATATCAGGTAGTGATAGCACACGTAGAAATACGTATATATCAGAGTATGGGTTAAAAACTCTGTGTTGAGACATGGAAATAAAGTTTAAAATGTGTAAATTACATCACAAAAATAAAAAAAATAAATATACAAATTCTTCCGAATACAATTAATTAAATACTAACATTGAATCAATAAACAGTGTTTTTGTGGTCTACAACGTTCTGAAAGTGAAAGTAGAATGTCATATAACAGTCATCCACGCTCCTGATTTGACGTTTATTTGTCACTGGAGTCGATACTAAATGCGTGATACTGTCTTTTAGAGATAATTTAACTAAGATTAGTCTTCAAATAAATATGGATAGGCACAAATGTTAGATAGAACAGTAAATTTGTACCATAAATCGTGTTATTCAGGATGCATGCGTTGTATTACACATGGATGTCGATCCTATTTATGTCAACAAACCGCGTATGCGACGTTTGTTTATTAGTTGAACTACTCAGTTTTTGAGGCAAATATTTGGAAAAGAATTATACCATATAATAGGAAATTACATTCTGTAGAAATTTGCGTTTACACTGATGTAATGTCGCTTCACTTAAACAATGATATTCTTGTATTATTTCTGCAGGCTGTAGATGATGAGGGGAAAGTAGAAACATCAGCAGTTGTTAGAAAGCCTGCAAGGTAGATATTTACATACACCCAATAGAACCACTTTGTAAATGTGTAGGGAACCAGTTTGTAGATGTATAGGGAACCAGTTTGTAGATGTATAGGGAACCAGTTTGTAAATGTATAGGGAACCAGTTTGTAGATGTATTTATGTCCACTTGTCAATGTCATAAACATGTACCTTGGTCCATTTAAACTACTGTCCATATTCACCTATAAGGCTTTACCACCAGATTATGGCCTCAGTGGTTTCCCGTCTTATAAGCGAGTGCTACTCTCCATATTCGCCTATAAGACTACTGCTTTACTACCAGATTATGGCCTCAGTGGTTTCCCGTCTTATAAGCGAGTGCTACTCTCCATATTCGCCTATAAGACTACTGCTTTACTACCAGATTATGGCCTCAGTGGTTTCCCGTCTTATAAGCGAGTGCTACCGTTCATATTCGCCTATAAGACTACTGCTTTACTACCAGATTATGGCCTCAGTGGTTTCCCGTCTTATAAGCGAGTGCTACCGTTCATATTCGCCTATAAGACTACTGCTTTACTACCAGATTATGGCCTCAGTGGTTTCCCGTCTTATAAGCGAGTGCTACTCTCCATATTCGCCTATAAGACTACTGCTTTACTACCAGATTATGGCCTCAGTGGTTTCCCGTCTTATAAGCGAGTGCTACCGTTCATATTCGCCTATAAGACTACTGCTTTACTACCAGATTATGGCCTCAGTGGTTTCCCGTCTTATAAGCGAGTGCTACCGTTCATATTCGCCTATAAGACTACTGCTTTACTACCAGATTATGGCCTCAGTGGTTTCCCGTCTTATAAGCGAGTGCTACTCTCCATATTCGCCTATAAGACTACTGCTTTACTACCAGATTATGGCCTCAGTGGCTTCCCGTCTTATAAGCGAGTGCTAAAACCACAAAAACATTAAAATAAATTGTGTGTTAAATGGTTTCCATAATTATGTATTAGCAAAGAAAGCAAGCACCCTGACACTGATAATTTCTTCAACTTGCACTGGCTAAATAAACATGCAATTTATACATGGTCTGTCCATTTTATCAAACCGTCTTATAGGCAAGTTCATGCCAAAACCCTCAGATTTTGAGACCAAAGCAGGTGAGATCGCCTTATAGGCGAGTATGGACTGTATCAGCTTTAACTCATTCAACACCAAGTAACTGACATGGACTGATGCGTGATATTTTCAGACCAATAAATTAATAAGAAAATTACCTTTGGACCAGTTCATTTATCAAAATGGGTAATTTTATCTAAAAATAGTAATAATTATTACTGGCAAAAAAGTGCAGATCCTGATGAGACGGCTCGTCACGAGCCGGCTCATCTGGATCTACACTTTTCATAAGCCTATTTAGAGGCCTGTGGGGTTGAAAGGGTTAAATCATCCATGATTGCATTGCATCAATAAAATATAAAACACTTATTTGGTCATTGACAGTCTTAAAAACACATTGTATCTGGGCTCATTCTAGAGGGCGACATGGGTGAAGTAGTAGCCCTTGGGACCCTGACTTCTCCCTAAAAAAAATTTAATTTTTTTTTTTTTTTAAATTTATTTGTTTTATTACAGTTTTCAGACAAAATATTGTAAATTAAGATATGTTTTGTAAAGCAGTCCTTCTATACAAATATTGTATTTAATGGTCATAATGTGTATTAACCCTATTATGTTGAAATTTATTAAAGAATACCATTAGATGACGCAACCACGTGCTATCTCACTTCTCCCAAACATTTGGGTATAGCTGGAGCCCTGTTGTATGGATTATTAATATATCATCGCATCTAGACACACGACATTGATTCCCATATGAAGCTATGAGATAGGAATATAAACACAAAGGTAACATGGAACCTGTAAACACTTTCTAGGCATAATGGACCACACCAGAATGACCCTTTGACTGGAACCTCCCAATTTGTCCTGCCCACTTTACAGGAAAACGAGACTAAGCAGTCAACTTTCCGGCAGCAGCTACGGTGACGTCAACAATTACATATTTGCATATATTATTTCCTGCCCACCTATCAAGTCAAACTCCCAAGAGTGACCTTGAACCCGAGTTATGGCCAAAAATAGTCTTATTTCAGAAGAGAGTGACCGTGAACCAGAGTTATGGCCAAAAATAGTCTGATTTCAGAAGAGAGTGACCTTGAACCCGAGTTATGGCCAAAAATAGTCTTGATTTCAGAAGAGAGTGACCTTGAACCTGAGTTATGGCCAAAAATAGTCTTGATTTCAGAAGAGAGTGACCTTCGAACCCTCTAAACATTTTACAAGAACTCTTACATGTTTTTCTCCATTTCGTGAACGTTGTAGTTTGACACAAAGTTTCATGAAAAGGAAATTTGTCAAGTTGGAAACTCGAACAAATAAATTATTCTTTTGCAGAACCAAGACAGTCTCAAACGAAAACTTTGTTAAATTGAATATGAAAGTAAAGACATATCAGCGTAAAGGTCGTCATATGACGGGGCCACAGTACAAGCGTAAGATGTGGAAAGAGAAGATGCAGGCCCGTAGTAAAAGTTACGGGGATGCCTGTTTTAAGTGTGGCCAGTCTGGACATTGGGCAAACAAGTGTCCTGGTAAGTCATGAATGGGCTGTTTTAAGTGTGGCCAGTCCGGACATTGGGCAAACAAGTGTCCTGGTATGTCATGGATGGGCTGTTTTAAGTGTGGCCAGTCCGGACATTGGGCAAACAAGTGTCCTGGTAAGTCATGGATGGGCTGTTTTAAGTGTGGCCAGTCCGGACATTGGGCAAACAAGTGTCCTGGTATGTCATGGATGGGCTGTTTTAAGTGTGGCCAGTCCGGACATTGGGCAAACAAGTGTCCTGGTATGTCATGGATGGGCTGTTTTAAGTGTGGCCAGTCTGGACATTGGGCAAACAAGTGTCCTGGTAAGTCATGAATGGGCTGTTTTAAGTGTGGCCAGTCCGGACATTGGGCAAACAAGTGTCCTGGTATGTCATGAATGGGCTGTTTTATGTGTGGCCAGTCCGGACATTGGGCAAACAAGTGTCCTGGTAAGTCATACATTGGCTGTTTTAAGTGTGGCCAGTGCGGACATTGGGCAAACAAGTGTCCTGGTAAGTCATACATTGGCTGTTTTAAGTGTGGCCAGTCCGGACATTGGGCAAACAAGTGTCCTGGTAAGTCATGAATGGGCTGTTTTAAGTGTGGCCAGTCCGGACATTGGGCAAACAAGTGTCCTGGTAAGTCATGAATGGGCGTTTTAAGTGTGGCCAGTCCGGACATTGGGCAAACAAGTGTCCTGGTATGTCATGGATGGGCTGTTTTAAGTGTGGCCAGTCCGGACATTGGGCAAACAAGTGTCCTGGTATGTCATGGATGGGCTGTTTTAAGTGTGGCCAGTCCGGACATTGGGCAAACAAGTGTCCTCGTAAGTCATGGATGGGCTGTTTTAAGTGTGGCCAGTCCGGACATTGGGCAAACGAGTGTCCTGGTATGTCATGGATGGGCTGTTTTAAGTGTGGCCAGTCCGGACATTGGGCAAACAAGTGTCCTCGTAAGTCATGGATGCCTCCTTCAGTTGCTTCCTGTTAGATTGAGATGAGTACCTGAGTATCTTATCGCGTCAAACTGTTTAGTAAATGGACTTAAACTGTTGTCCACTGCCTCAACTGGTACATGTTGCAATTATTACATACACAAATTAAGTGTTTAATAAATGTACTTTTTAATCCCAAATGATTGTGGATGATCGACTCCACGTAACGTAAGCAACATTTTGTGGTGGGATGAGCTTATATTTCTCACTTTCTCGGATTTGATTTTCTCATGCCCACATAGACCAGGAATTTTTACGTGATGGGCGGGATTTTAGCAGTCGGTGGTCGCATCAAGGAGGTGGTCTTATTGCATGTCTGTTTTATTTAAAATTTATCATCAGAATTCGAAATGATCGCTTACAGGCTGGGGTCGCTTATAGCAAGTTGGCGCTAGGTCAAGTTTGACTTGAATCAATTAAAATCATTAAATGAATGATCATATTAAAACATATCACATATCGGGCAAAAATGTACCGATAATATTTTTCTGGTATTTTACTGAAAATTTCGATGTACACAGAATTTGACATATTGTGTTGCACTTAATGACCTCAGTTAAATAAGTATCCTCTAAAGCAACGCTATTTTTGGAAGAGATTAGAGAATGCAGAGTGACACTCAATTACTGTAATTACCAGAAAATGTTGTTCAATTAAAGTAAATATACTTAGCATGATTTTAAATAAAAACAGGTGGTCAGTCTGGAAATAAATATGATAAAGAACCAGTCCAGAATATGGATTTTCCCAGCATACAGGAGGCAGCCATGATAGCTAGAGGTGTGCACGTGCAGACGTCAGAGAAGGCAGAAAACAAGACTAGTGAAGGTGTGAATGGTAAGTAACTTGTATGTGTAGATGTCTCTCCACAGGCTGTTTATCTACACTACTTGTATGTGTAGATGTCTCTCCACAGACTGTTTATCTACACTACTTGTATGTGTAGATGTCTCTCCGCAGGCTGTTTATCTACACTACTATGTGTAGATGTCTCTCCACAGGCTGTTTATCTACACTACTTGTATGTGTAGATGTCTCTCCGCTGGCTGTTTATCTGCACTACTATGTGTAGATGTCTCTCCGCAGGCTGTTTATCTACACTACTTGTATGTGTAGATGTCTCTCCGCAGGCTGTTTATCTACACTACTTGTATGTGTAGATGTCTCTCCACAGACTGTTTATCTACACTACTTGTATGTGTAGATGTCTCTCCGCAGGCTGTTTATCTACACTACTATGTGTAGATGTCTCTCCGTCAGCTGTTTATCTACACTACTTGTATGTGTAGATGTCTCTCCGCTGGCTGTTTATCTACACTACTATGTGTAGATGTCTCTCCGCAGGCTGTTTATCTACACTACTTGTATGTGTAGATGTCTCTCCGCAGGCTGTTTATCTACACTACTTGTATGTGTAGATGTCTCTCCGCTGGCTGTTTATCTACACTACTTGTATGTGTAGATGTCTCTCCGCAGGCTGTTTATCTACACTACTTGTATGTGTAGATGTCTCTCCGCTGGCTGTTTATCTACACTACTTGTATGTGTAGATGTCTCTCCGCAGGCTGTTTATCTACACTACTTGTATGTGTAGATGTCTCTCCGCAGACTGTTTATCTACACTACTTGTATGTGTAGATGTCTCTCCGCAGGCTGTTTATCTACACTACTTGTATGTGTAGATGTCTCTCCGCAGGCTGTTTATCTACACTACTTGTATGTGTAGATGTCTCTCCGCAGGCTGTTTATCTACACTACTTGTATGTGTAGATGTCTATCCGCCAGCTGTTTATCTACACTACTTGTATGTGTAGATGTCTCTCCGCCGGCTGTTTATCTACACTACTTGTATGTGTAGGTGTTTCTCCGCAGGCTGTTTATCTACACTACTTGTATGTGTAGGTGTTTCTCCGCAGGCTGTTTATCTACACTACTTGTATGTGTAGATGTCTCTCCGATGGCTGTTTATCTACACTACTTGTATGTGTAGATGTCTCTCCGCTGGCTGTTTATCTACACTACTTGTATGTGTAGATGTCTCTCCGTCAGCTGTTTATCTACACTACTTGTATGTGTAGATGTCTCTCTGCTGGCTGTTTATCTACACTACTTGTATGTGTAGATGTCTCTCCGTCGGCTGTTTATCTACACTACTTGTATGTGTAGATGTCTCTCCGCCGGCTGTTTATCTACACTACTTGTATGTGTAGATGTCTCTCCGCAGGCTGTTTATCTACACTACTTGTATGTGTAGATGTCTAGCCCCGCCCTTGTGCCCGAAATTCCTAAAAAGTGCCCGCCCTCGTGCACCTAAGGTCTCAATAAAACTTGATAAGTATTGCAATATTGCCTGAAATCCCCCCCCCCCCACAATCACCAAAGTGTTAGGCTGATGCTATAATCTGGAATACACAGGTTTACGATCAATATGCTGTGAAATGTGCTCTGTGTGAAACCTAAGGATACATTGACTTTGCTCAAGATATATTCCCGTGTTTTAACAGACTGCATCATAGCTTTCCCGCCAATGCAATGGGGCCTAGCAGGCTTGTACGTTAATTTTTGTAGTCTTATATTGATTTAATAGAAATAAAAAGGGACACCTGGGGGTCTTCCTCCACCAATGTACGGAGGGACACCTGGGGATGTTCCTCCACCAATGTATGGAGGGACACCTGGGGGGGTCTTCCACCACCAATGTTCGAAGGGACACCTGGGGTCTTCCTCCACCAATGTTCGAAGGGACACCTGGGGGGGGAGGGTCTTCCTCCACCAATATACGAAGGGACACCTGGGGTCTTCCTCCACCAATGTTCGAAGGGACACCTTGGATCTACCTCCACCAAGGTTCGAAGGGACACCTGGGGATCTTCTCTTCCACCAAGGTTTGAAGGGATACCTGGGGATCTTCTCTTCCACCAATGTTCGAAGGGACACCTGGGGGTCTCCTCCACCAATGTTCGAAGGGACACCTGGGATTACCTCCACCAATGTTCGAAGGGACACCTGGGGGTCTTCCTCCACCAATGTTCGAAGGGACACCTGGGGGTCTTCCTCCACCAATGTTCGAAGGGACACCTGGGGGTCTTCCTCCACCAATGTTCGAAGGGACACCTGGGGATCTTCCTCCACCAATGTTCGAAGGGACACCTGGGGTCTTCCTCCACCAATGTTCGAAGGGACACCTGGGATCTACCTCCACCAATGTTCGAAGGGACACCTGGGGGTCTTCCTCCACCAATGTTCGAAGGGACACCTGGGGTCTTCCTCCACCAATGTTCGAAGGGACACCTGGGGGTCTTCCTCCACCAATGTTCGAAGGGACACCTGGGGGTCTTCCTCCACCAATGTTCGAAGGGACACCTGGGGGTCTTCCTCCACCAATGTTCGAAGGGACACCTGGGGATCTTCCTCCACCAATGTTCGAAGGGACACCTGGGGTCTTCCTCCACCAATGTTCGAAGGGACACCTGGGATCTACCTCCACCAATGTTCGAAGGGACACCTGGGATCTACCTCCACCAATGTTCGAAGGGACACCTTGGATCTACCTCCACCAATGTTCGAAGGGAAACCTGGGATCTACCCCAGGTGTCCCTATGGAGGTTTATGTAGACAGTCAGTGTCCTGATGACGATGGCTCACGGAACGAAATTGCCATTACTTCACCTTATTTACAGCCACCAATTCTGTGTTGGATTGTCAATCAGCCATCTATGATTCTCTTAACCCTTTCCTTCATAGAGATTTAGGTTAATATACTATTATATCTCCATACAAACGACAGCCATTTAGCTATCATGCAGTGGATAAGTCGCCATATCTATCCCACCTCCATAGATATTACTGGGACTACATGAGATTCTGGCCTTATTATGAACATTGGTTTGGCTACTACATTGTCAATGTATGTCGTATTGGTAATGGTGTCAAGAGGTGCTTCTATGAGGGAAAGGGTTAATGTATGTCGTATTGGTAATGGTGTCAAGAGGTGCTTCTATGAGGGAAAGGGTTAATGTATGTCGTATTGGTAATGGTGTCAAGAGGTGCTTCTATGAGGGAAAGGGTTAATGTATGTCATATTGGTAATGGTGTCAAGAGGTGCTTCTCTGAGGGAAAGGGTTAATGTATGTCGTAATGGTGTCAAGAGGTGCTTCTATGAGGGAAAGGGTTAATGTATGTCATATTGGTAATGGTGTCAAGAGGTGCTTCTATGAGGGAAAGGGTTAATGTATGTCGTATTGGTAATGGTGTCAAGAGGTGCTTCTATGAGGGAAAGGGTTAATTGGCTTGTTTCCACAATATGTAGTTTTTTTCATTGTTTTATATGAGCAGCGGACGTCGTCCGGGCGCCGGATGTGACTACTGTAGATGAGGATGAAGTTGATCTTGAGATACAGTCTAGCATAGTGAGATCTCGACCAGAGGCCTACTCTGCACCTCCGGCAATGAAACCACTCGTGGAATGTGAACAGGGTGATAACGTTCCAGGTATTTGTTGCCTGCACTATTTTTAACACATTTGAGGTACAGTCTAGCATAGTGAGATCTCGACCAGAGGCCTTCTCTGCACCTCCGGCAATGAAACCACTCGTGGAATGTGAACAGGGTGATAACGTTCCAGGTATACATGAATATAAGTATTAGTTCTTGCAGCTTATATCTTATTTCCTATGAAAGTTTTACTGGTTACTGTTTACATGTTTCATTATGCTATTTCATGTTTTAATTGGTTGAGGGCCTCATGGTAGATTGACTTAATTGTTCAAATGAGTTCTCTCGTTAAATAAAGTCTTTATTATAATACTGTATATATTCAGACATCAACCTCGCCAAAAGTGAAGGACAAGTCTTGGTATCAACTATAAATATTGTATATATTCACCTGTAAGAAGACTTCTACCATAGCTGAGGGGCAGTTCTTGCTAAAATTCTTGCGCAATTGATTATATAGTTCAAAGCTTTGTGTCAAGGCCTTTCACTAGTAAGATAGTAAGATAGGTCAACCCGTGGATGAGTATGTGGAGTAACACATTGTGCTCTGTATTTCTGCAATTAAGTACGGGTTTATTTATAGAGATATATAGCTTATTTATTGGAGATAATTATCTACATTGATATACTCGTAACTAACAGTCACTAGTTCTAACCAGATAGATATCTCTACATTGATATACTCGTAACTAACAGTCACAAGTTCTAACCAGATAGATATTTCTACATTGATATACTCGTAACTAACAGTCACAAGTTCTAACCAGATAGATATCTCTACATTGATATACTCGTAACTAACAGTCACTAGTTCTAACCAGATTGATATCTCTACATTGATATACTCGTAACTAACAGTCACTAGTTCTAACCAGATAAATATCTCTACATTGATATACTAGTCACTAGTTTTAACCATATTGATATCTCTACATTGATATACTAGTCACTAGTTCTAACCAGATTGATATCTCTACATCGATATACTAGTCACTAGTTCTAACCAGATTGATATCTCTACATTGATATACTAGTCACTCATTCTAACCAGATTGATATCTCTACATTGATATACTCGTAACTAACAGTCACAAGTTCTAACCAGATAGATATCTCTACATTGATATACTCGTAACTAACAGTCACTAGTTCTAACCAGATAGATATCTCTACATTGATATACTCGTAACTAACAGTCACAAGTTCTAACCAGATAGATATCTCTACATTGATATACTCGTAACTAGCAGTCACTAGTTCTAACCAGATAGATATCTCTACATTGATATACTCGTAACTAACAGTCACTAGTTCTAACCAGATAGATATCTCTACATTGATATACTCGTAACTAACAGTCACTAGTTCTAACCAGATTGATATCTCTACATTGATATACTGGTCACTCGTTCTAACCAGATAGATATCTCTACATTGATATACTCGTAACTAACAGTCACTAGTTCTAACCAGATAAATATCTCTACATTGATATACTAGTCACTCATTCTAACCAGATTGATATCTCTACATTGATATACTGGTCACTACTTCTAACCAGATTGATATCTACATTGATATACTAGTCACTAGTTTTAACCAGATTGATATCTCTACATCAATATACTAGTCACTAGTTCTAACCAGATATATATCTATACATTGATATACTAGTCACTCATTCTAACCAGATTGATATCTCTACATTGATATACTGGTCACTAGTTCTAACCAGATAGATATATCTACATTGATATACTAGTCACTCGTTCTAACCAATTGATATCTCTACATTCTAACCATATATATATATCTAACTTGAATAAACTATTTCAGAAACGCCAGAGTTTGTGCTGAAAGGTTTGAGGAAGTTTGGATTTGAGACATTCCGACCTGGACAAGAGGCAGTGATGAGAATACTTTGTGGTAAGACTATAAATCTCTCAATTACTATATATCTCTCAATTACTATATATTCTCAATTACTATATATCTCTCAATTACTATATATCTCTCAATTACTATATGTTCTCAATTACTTAAATCTCTCAATTACTATATATCTCTCAATTACTATATGTCTCTCAATTACTATATATCTCTCAATTACTATATATATCTCAATTACTATATATCTCTCAATTACTATATATCTCTCAATTACTATATATCTCTCAATTACTATATATCTCTCAATTACTATATATCTCTCAATTACTATATGTCTCTCAATTACTATATATCTCTCAATTACTATATATATCTCAATTACTATATATCTCTCAATTACTATAAATCTCTCAATTACTATATATCTCTCAATTA
>CM026395.1:28469323-28620272 GCA_014843695.1 Archivesica marissinica | reverse complement strand
ATATACCAGCCCAATACAAGGACCAAATACCAGCCCAATACAAGGACCATATACCAGACCAATACAAGGTCCATATACCAGACCAATACAAGGACCATATACCAGACCAATACAAGGACCATATACCAGACCAATACAAGGACCAATATACCAGACCAATACAAGGACCATATACCAGACCAATACAAGGACCATATACCAGACCAATACAAGGACCAAATATACCAGACCAATACAAGGACCATATACCAGACCAATACAAGGACCATATACCAGACCAATACAAGGACCATAATATACCAGACCAATACAAGGACCAATACAAGGACCATATACCAGACCAATACAAGGACCATATACCAGACCAATACAAGGACCAAATACCAGACCAATACAAGGACCATATACCAGACCAATACAAGGACCATATACCAGACCAATACAAGGACCATATACCAGACCAATACAAGGACCATATACCAGACCAATACAAGGACCATATACCAGACCAATACAAGGACCATATACCAGACCAATACAAGGACCATATACCAGACCAATACAAGGACCATATACCAGACCAATACAAGGACCATATACCAGACCAATACAAGGACCATATACCAGACCAATACAAGGACCATATACCAGACCAATACAAGGACCATATACCAGACCAATACAAGGACCATATACCAGACCAATACAAGGACCATATACCAGACCAATACAAGGACCATATACCAGACCAATACAAGGACCATATACCAGACCAATACAAGGACCATATACCAGACCAATACAAGGACCATATACCAGACCAATACAAGGACCATATACCAGACCAATACAAGGACCATATACCAGACCAATACAAGGACCATATACCAGACCAATACAAGGACCATATACCAGACCAATACAAGGACCATATACCAGACCAATACAAGGACCATATACCAGACCAATACAAGGACCATATACCAGACCAATACAAGGACCATATACCAGACCAATACAAGGACCATATACCAGACCAATACAAGGACCATATACCAGACCAATACAAGGACCATATACCAGACCAATACAAGGACCATATACCAGACCAATACAAGGACCATATACCAGACCAATACAAGGACCATATACCAGACCAATACAAGGACCATATACCAGACCAATACAAGGACCATATACCAGACCAATACAAGGACCATATACCAGACCAATACAAGGACCATATACCAGACCAATACAAGGACCATATACCAGACCAATACAAGGACCATATACCAGACCAATACAAGGACCATATACCAGACCAATACAAGGACCATATACCAGACCAATACAAGGACCATATACCAGACCAATACAAGGACCATATACCAGACCAATACAAGGACCATATACCAGACCAATACAAGGACCATATACCAGACCAATACAAGGACCATATACCAGACCAATACAAGGACCATATACCAGACCAATACAAGGACCATATACCAGACCAATACAAGGACCATATACCAGACCAATACAAGGACCATATACCAGACCAATACAAGGACCATATACCAGACCAATACAAGGACCATATACCAGACCAATACAAGGACCATATACCAGACCAATACAAGGACCATATACCAGACCAATACAAGGACCATATACCAGACCAATACAAGGACCATATACCAGACCAATACAAGGACCATATACCAGACCAATACAAGGACCATATACCAGACTTGAATTGGGAGATCTAAAACTCTTCTCCACATTTTTGTATTAGTTGAGCAGGTTACAAAATCCCAAGATTAATCAATCTGATCTTTGAGATTGAGAACTTGAGAACTGATCAAAGTTTTGTAACTTAGCTCCAGGCAAGACAAGAGCAATGTATGTGTATAATATTGCAATGTATATGTATAATATTGTAATGTATAATATTGCAATGTATAATATTGCAATGTATATGTATAATATTGCAATGTATAATATTGCAATGTATATGTATAATATTGCAATGTATAATATTGCAATGTATATGTATAATATTGCAATGTATAATATTGCAATGTATAATATTGCAATGTATATGTATAATATTGCAATGTATAATATTGCAATGTATAATATTGCAATGTATATGTATAATATTGCAATGTATATGTATAATATTGCAATGTATATGTATAATATTGTAATGTATATGTATAATATTGCAATGTATAATATTGTAATGTATATGTATAATATTGCAATGTATAATATTGCAATGTATAATATTGCAATGTATAATATTGCAATGTATAATATTGCAATGTATATGTATAATATTGCAATGTATATGTATAATATTGCAATGTATATGTATAATATTGCAACATTCTATTTTATTCATATCAACTGCACTGCACCAGTTCTAATTACATTAATGCAATTAAACACCTGGTGGATTCAGAAAATGCAACATTAATTGCACACGTTACAGGTAACTCACTGAAACCTACTACACAAGTTACAGGTGGTGGATTCAGAAAATGCAACATAAATTGCACAAGTTACAGGTAACTCACTGAAACCTTGTTGGTGGATTCAGAAAATGCCACATAAATTGCACAAGTTACAGGTAACTCACTGAAACATACTACACAAGTTACAGGTAACACACAGAAACATACTACACAAATTACAGGTAACACACTGAAACATACTACACAAATTACAGGTAACACACAGAAACATACTACACACATTACAGGTAACACACTGATATGTATTATAAAAATTACAGGTAACACACTGGGATTTCATTATATAATCATAATAGTTATAATTATGTACAGGAATCGTGGCCCTATATTCAGAGACTACTGTATGTGTATGGACAATGCAAACTGCTACTGTATGTGTATGGACACTGCAAACTGCTACTGCATGTGTATGGATACTGCAAACTGCTACTGTATGTGTATGGATACTGCAAACTGCTACTGCATGTGTATGGATACTGCAAACTGCTACTGTATGTGTATGGATACTGCAAACTGCTACTGTGTGTGTATGGATACTGCAAACTGTTCAACTACTGTATGTGTATGGATACTGCAAACTGCTACTGTATGTGTATGGATACTGCAAACTGTTACTGTATGTGTATGGATACTGCAAACTGCTACTGTATGTGTATGGATACTGCAAACTGCTACTGTATGTGTATGGACACTGCAAACTGCTACTGTATGGATACTGCAAACTGTTACTGTATGTGTATGGATACTGCAAACTGCTACTGTATGTGTATGGATACTGCAAACTGCTACTGTATGTGTATGGACACTGCAAACTGCTACTGTATGTGTATGGATACTGCAAACTGCTACTGCATGTGTATGGATACTGCAAACTGCTACTGCATGTGTATGGATACTGCAAACTGCTACTGTATGTGTATGGATACTGCAAACTGCTACTGTATGTGTATGGATACTGCAAACTGCTACTGTATGTGTATGGACAATGCAAACTGTTACTGTATGTGTATGGACACTGCAAACTGCTACTGTATGTGTATGGATACTGCAAACTGTTCAACTACTGTATGTGTATGGATACTGCAAACTGCTACTGTATGTGTATGGATACTGCAAACTGCTACTGTATGTGTATGGACACTGCAAACTGCTACTGTATGTGTATGGATACTGCAAACTGCTACTGTATGTGTATGGATACTGCAAACTGCTACTGTATGTGTATGGACACTGCAAACTGCTACTGTATGTGTATGGATACTGCAAACTGCTACTGTATGTGTATGGACACTGCAAACTGCTACTGTATGTGTATGGACACTGCAAACTGCTACTGTATGTGTATGGATACTGCAAACTGCTACTGTATGTGTATGGATACTGCAAACTGCTACTGTATGTGTATGGACACTGCAAACTGCTACTGTATGTGTATGGATACTGCAAACTGCTACTGTATGTGTATGGACAATGCAAACTGCTACTGTATGTGTATGGATACTGCAAACTGCTACTGTATGTGTATGGACACTGCAAACTGCCACTGTATGTGTATGGATACTGCAAACTGCTACTGTGTGTATGGATACTGCAAACTGTTACTGTATGTGTATGGATACTGCAAACTGCTACTGTATGTGTATGGATACTGCAAACTGCTACTGTATGTGTATGGATACTGCAAACTGCTACTGTATGTGTATGGATACTGCAAACTGCTACTGCATGTGTATGGATACTGCAAACTGCTACTGCATGTGTATGGATACTGCAAACTGCTACTGTATGTGTATGGATACTGCAAACTGCTACTGTATGTGTATGGATACTGCAAACTGCTACTGTATGTGTATGGACAATGCAAACTGTTACTGTATGTGTATGGACACTGCAAACTGCTACTGTATGTGTATGGATACTGCAAACTGTACTACTGTATGTGTATGGACAATGCAAACTGCTACTGCATGTGTATGGATACTGCAAACTGCTACTGTATGTGTATGGACACTGCAAACTGCTACTGTATGTGTATGGACACTGCAAACTGCTACTGTATGTGTATGGATACTGCAAACTGCTACTGTATGTGTATGGATACTGCAAACTGCTACTGTATGTGTATGGACAATGCAAACTGTTACTGTATGTGTATGGACACTGCAAACTGCTACTGTATGTGTATGGACACTGCAAACTGCTACTGTATGTGTATGGACACTGCAAACTGCTACTGCATGTGTATGGATACTGCAAACTGCTACTGTATGTGTATGGATACTGCAAACTGCTACTGTATGTGTATGGATACTGCAAACTGCTACTGTATGTGTATGGACAATGCAAACTGCTACTGTATGTGTATGGACACTGCAAACTGCTACTGTATGTGTATGGATACTGCAAACTGCTACTGCATGTGTATGGATACTGCAAACTGCTACTGTATGTGTATGGATACTGCAAACTGTTACTGTATGTGTATGGATACTGCAAACTGTTACTGTATGTGTATGGATACTGCAAACTGTTACTGTATGTGTATGGATACTGCAAACTGTTACTGTATGTGTATGGATACTGCAAACTGTTACTGCATGTGTATGGATACTGCAAACTGCTACTATATGTGTATGGATACTGCAAACTGTTACTGTATGTGTATGGATACTGCAAACTGCTACTGTATGTGTATGGACAATGCAAACTACTACTGCATGTGTATGGATACTGCAAACTACTACTGCATGTGTATGGATACTGCAAACTACTACTGCATGTGTATGGATACTGCAAACTGCTACTGTATGTGCATGGACAATGCAAACTGCTACTGTATGTGTATGGACAATGCAAACTGCTACTGTATATGAATGGACAATGCAAACTGCTATTGTATGTGTATGGACAATGCAAACTGCTACTGTATGTGTATGGACAATGCAAACTGCTACTGTATGTGAATGGACAATGCAAACTGTTACTGTATGTGTGGATACTGCAAACTGCTACTGCATGGATACTGCAAACTGCTACTGTATGTGTATGGATACTGCAAACTGCTACTGTATGTGTATGGATACTGCAAACTGCTACTGTATGTGTATGGATACTGCAAACTGCTACTGTATGTGTATGGATACTGCAAACTGCTACTGTATGTGTATGGATACTGCAAACTGCTACTGTATATGTATGGATACTGCAAACTGCTACTGTATATGTATGGATACTGCAAACTGCTACTGCATGTGTATGGATAATGCAAACTGTTACTGTATGTGTATGGATACTGCAAACTGCTACTGTATGTGTATGGATACTGCAAACTGCTACTGTATGTGTATGGATACTGCAAACTGCTACTGTATGTGTATGGATACTGCAAACTGCTACTGTATGTGTATGGATACTGCAAACTGTTCAACTACTGTATGTGTATGGATACTGCAAACTGTTCAACTACTGTATGTGTATGGATACTGCAAACTGCTACTGTATGTGTATGGACAATGCAAACTGCTACTGTGTGTGTATGGATACTGCAAACTGCTACTGTATATGTATGGACACTGCAAACTGCTACTGTATGTGTATGGACAATGCAAACTGCTACTGTATATGTATGGATACTGCAAACTGCTACTGCATGTGTATGGATAATGCAAACTGCTACTGCATGTGTATGGATACTGCAAACTGCTACTGCATGTGTATGGATACCAAACCCCAAAATGCAAACTGCTACTGCATGTGTATGGATAATGCAAACTGCTACTGCATGTGTATGGATACTGCAAACTGCTACTGCATGTGTATGGATACTGCAAACTGCTACTGCATGTGTATGGATAATGCAAACTGCTACTGCATGTGTATGGACAATGCAAACTGCTACTGCATGTGTATGGATACTGCAAACTGCTACTGCATGTGTATGGATACTGCAAACTGCTACTGCATGTGTATGGATACTGCAAACTGCTACTGCATGTGTATGGATACTGCAAACTGCTACTGCATGTGTATGGATATGCAAACTGCTACTGCATGTGTATGGAACTGCAAACTGCTACTGCATGTGTATGGATAATGCAAACTGCTACTGCATGTGTATGGACAATGCAAACTGCTCAACGGGTAATTACTAAAAGTCGAGAAACTACCGCCATCATTCCATTATCTTGTGTACCCGTAGTTCCAAATATGCTATGGAAATTATGGAACCTGTTACATTTATGATGGTTATAATGATGTCGAAAGTTCTTTCAATTGAGCAGTTTCTGAGATAATTTAGCGGATAATTTCGCTGAAATAAATGAGCGCCGCTGTACAATTTCCAACCTTAGCATCATTATCTCATATTTTCAGTTTCCGCACGATTGGTATTGCGTACGTCTGTGTATTTCCATATATGTACAAACTAGTGCAGTACTCCATATATATTATTTTGTTATAATAGTATCATGAATACTGTACCTCTACATGTAAAATGGGCGTAAGCGACATTGACATACTATTTTAATGCAGACAACCCGAAAATAAATGTAAAATATAAATATTCAAAATATATTATAATCACTTCCAAGTATTCATTTCGAGAGAGAAAAATATAAATTACTAAAATATGACTGAAACATTATATGTGCTTAGTGAGATATGTGCACCTGATGTGCTTAGTGTTAGTGAGATATGTGCACCTGATGTGCTTAGTGTTAGTGAGATGTGTGCACCTGATGTGCTTAGTGTTAGTGAGATATGTGCACCTGGTGTGCTTAGTGTTAGTGAGATATGTGCACCTGATGTGCTTAGTGTTAGTGAGATATGTGTACCTGATGTGCTTAGTGTTAGTGAGATGTGTGCACCTGATGTGCTTAGTGTTAGTGAGATATGTGCACCTGATGTGCTTAGTGTTAGTGAGATATGTGCACCTGGTGTGCTTAGTGTTAGTGAGATATGTGCACCTGATGTGCTTAGTGTTAGTGAGATATGTGCACCTGATGTGCTAGTGTTAGTGAGATGTGTGCACCTGATGTGCTTAGTGTTAGTGAGATGTGTGCACCTGATGTGCTTAGTGTTAGTGAGATGTGTGCACCTGATGTGCTTAGTGTTAGTGAGATGTGTGCACCTGATGTGCTTAGTGTTAGTGAGATGTGTGCACCTGATGTGCTTAGTGAGATATGTGCACCTGATGTGCTTAGTGTTAGTGAGATATGTGCACCTGATGTGCTTAGTGTTAGTGAGATGTGTGCACCTGGTGTGCTTAGTGTTAGTGAGATGTGTGCACCTGATGTGCTTAGTGTTAGTGAGATGTGTGTACCTGATGTGCTTAGTGTTAGTGAGATGTGTGCACCTGATGTGCTTAGTGTTAGTGAGATGTGTGCACCTGATGTGCTTAGTGTTAGTGAGATGTGTGCAACTGATGTGCTTAGTGTTAGTGAGATGTGTGCACCTGATGTGCTTAGTGTTAGTGAGATGTGTGCACCTGATGTGCTTAGTGTTAGTGAGATATGTGCACCTGATGTGCTTAGTGTTAGTGAGATGTGTGCACCTGATGTGCTTAGTGTTAGTGAGATATGTGCGCCTGATGTGCTTAGTGTTAGTGAGATGTGTGCACCTGATGTGCTTAGTGTTAGTGAGATGTGTGCACTTGATGTGCTTAGTGTTAGTGAGATGTGTGAACCTGATGTGCTTAGTGTTAGTGAGATATGTGCACCTGATGTGCTTAGTGTTAGTGAGATATGTGTGCCTGATGTGCTTAGTGAGATATGTGCACCTGATGTGCTTAGTGTTAGTGAGATATGTGCAACTGATGTGCTTAGTGTTAGTGAGATGGGTGCGCCTGATGTGCTTAGTGATGTCAGTTAAAGCAGTTTTCCTGAACAACGCTATTTTAAGGACAGAAATTGCAGAGAACTGCTCAGACACAAGATCTGAATAGGGTATTATTTGATCAAATCAGTAACTCAAGTATTAGAACCTGGTGTCATTTGTGTTAATTAGTGATGCAGAGCAGTTTCCGAGATAAAACGTGCATATCAAATTTTAATTAAATGTGCATTCCATATTACAATTTCTGTTTAAACAGATCTAAGTCATTTTTTAAGCTAAATTCAACATATTCTTTGAAACTTTTTCCCCATAGAGATGCAGGCTTATAATATGTTAGTGGATCCCGCTGTCATTTACCAATCTTGCTGTCATTTACCAATCTTGCTGTCATTTACCAATCTCGTAATCAATGGATTTAAGCAGCCAGCCTAATCTACCCACATCCATAAAGATTACTAAGATATCTACTGTGTTTTTTCTGACCTTTATTATGAGCATTTCTCTTTTGACTACTCATGTGTCAATTTATGTGTTATTGGTGATGGCGTTGAGAGGCGAGTCTTTGTGGAAATGGGCTATAATAGGAAAATCAAAATCTCGAGGAGACCGTTTTTTAGTTAATTATCTCATTTTGAAGAACAAAATTGAATTTTTGGTATTTTCTCCACAGCCCTGTAATGTAAACGGACGAGCCATCGCCTTGCATTACAGCATATATGGGAAACTAACAAATTGTGATCTTGCCATCAAGTGATTCTGCACACCAGTCTATGGAGAAAGATAACAAATTTATACTTCAAAATAAGATTAATGATAAAATAATAACTTGGGGGGTTATTCCGACATAGAATTCAGCTTGAAATAGTAGGTAGAGAGGTTAGGAAGGACACCTTTTCCATTACATTGCACTTGGCATATTGAAGAAAGCAATGACGTTCAAGAAAACAATGCTGTTAAAGAAAGCAATGACGTTCAAGACAAAATTAAGTTTAAGAAAGCAATTATGTTGAAGAAAGTCACTATGTTGAAGAAAACAATTATGTTGAAAAAAATAATGACGTTGAAGAAGTCAATGAGGGTTAAAGAAGGTCAATGAAGGTTAAAGAATGGTCAATGAGGGTTAAAGAATGGTCAATGAGGGTTAAAGAAGGTCAATGAGGGTTAAAGAATGGTCAATGAGGGTTAAAGAAGGTCAATGAGGGTTAAAGAAGGTCCATGAGGGTTAAAGAATGGTCAATGAGGGTTAAAGAATGGTCAATGAGGGTTAAAGAAGGTCAATGAAGGTTAAAGAATGGTCAATGAGGGTTAAAGAATGGTCAATGAGGGTTAAAGAAGGTCAATGCGGGTTAAAGAATGGTCAATGAGAGCTAAAGATGGTCAATGAGGGTTAAAGAAGGTCAATGAGGGTTAAAGAAGGTCAATGAGGGTTAAAGAATGGTCAATGAGGGTTAAAGAAGTCAATGAGGGTTAAAGTATGGTCAATGAGGGTTAAAGAAGGTCAATGAGGGTTAAAGTATGGTCAATGAGGGTTAAAGAATGGTCAATGAGGGTTAAAGAAGGTCAATGAGGGTTAAAGAAGGTCAATGAGGGTTAAAGTATGGTCAATGAGGGTTAAAGAATGGTCAATGAGGGTTAAAGAATGGTCAATGAGGGTTAAAGAATGGTCAATGAGGGTTAAAGAAGGTCAATGAGGGTTAAAGAAGGTCAATGAGGGTTAAAGAAGGTCAATGAGGGTTAAAGTATGGTCAATGAGGGTTAAAGAATGGTCAATGAGGGTTAAAGAAGTCAATGAGGGTTAAAGAATGGTCAATGAGGGTTAAAGAATGTCAATGAGGGTTAAAGAATGGTCAATGAGGGTTAAAGAATGGTCAATGAGGGTTAAAGAATGGTCAATGAGGGTTAAAGAAGGTCAATGAGGGTTAAAGAAGGTCAATGAGGGTTAAAGAAGTCAATGAGGGTTAAAGAATGGTCAATGAGGGTTAAAGAAGTCAATGAGGGTTAAAGAATGGTCAATGAGGTTTAAAGAAGGTCAATGAGGGTTAAAGAAGGTCAATGAGGGTTAAAGAAGGTCAATGAGGGTTAAAGTATGGTCAATGAGGGTTAAAGAATGGTCAATGAGGGTTAAAGAAGTCAATGAGGGTTAAAGAATGGTCAATGAGGGTTAAAGAATGTCAATGAAGGTTAAAGAATGGTCAATGAGGGTTAAAGAATGGTCAATGAGGGTTAAAGAATGGTCAATGAGGGTTAAAGAAGGTCAATGAGGGTTAAAGAAGGTCAATGAGGGTTAAAGAAGTCAATGAGGGTTAAAGAATGGTCAATGAGGGTTAAAGAAGTCAATGAGGGTTAAAGAAGGTCAATGAGGGTTAAAGAAGGTCAATGAGGGTTAAAGAAGGTCAATGAGGGTTAAAGAAGGTCAATGAGGGTTAAAGAATGGTCAATGAGGGTTAAAGAAGGTCAATGAGGGTTAAAGAAGGTCAATGAGGGTTAAAGATGGTCAATGAGGGTTAAAGAAGGTCAATGAGGGTTAAAGAAGTCAATGAGGGTTAAAGAATGGTCAATGAGGGTTAAAGAAGTCAATGAGGGTTAAAGAATGGTCAATGAGGGTTAAAGAATGGTCAATGAGGGTTAAAGAAGTCAATGAGGGTTAAAGAAGGTCAATGAGGGTTAAAGAAGGTCAATGAGGGTTAAAGGTCAATGAGGGTTAAAGAAGGTCAATGAGGGCTAAAGAATGGTCAATGAGGGTTAAAGAATGGTCAATGAGGGTTAACGAATGTCAATGAGGGTTAAAGAATGGTCAATGAGGGTTAAAGAAGTCAATGAGGGTTAAAGAATGGTCAATGAGGGTTAAAGAAGGTCAATGAGGGTTAAAGAAGGTCAATGAGGGTTAAAGAAGGTCAATGAGGGTTAAAGAAGGTCAATGAGGGTTAAAGAAGTCAATGAGGGTTAAAGAATGGTCAATGAGGGTTAAAGAAGGTCAATGAGGGTTAAAGGTCAATGAGGGTTAAAGAAGGTCAATGAGGGTTAAAGAAGGTCAATGAGGGCTAAAGAATGGTCAATGAGGGTTAAAGAAAGCAGACGTTGAAGAAAGCAAAGACGTTGAAGAAAGCAATGAAAGCACTGATGATGAAGAAAGCACTGATGATGAAGAAAGCAATGACGTTGAAGAAAGCAATGACGTACATGATCATCATCAGGCTCAACATCATCCTTTGATGACTGTCTAATAATTGTCCAACATGCTACACTTTGTTAGCACTTCAACGACTGGTGTTCAGATTTTCTCATTAAGTGTTGTTAGTTGCTTGACTAATTGCATGCTGGTAGTTGTCACTTTATTCCACTGACAATAGTATTATCAAATCGATATGATGTCATACATGTATCGTTAATTACAGCGGTTTAGGAACAATCAGTTTCTGTTGCATGTTTGCCCATCCTGTTCATTAGGTACTTTACTGCAAAAAGATGTAAATTAATTCATGTTTGTAAGTTAGCAATATTCGTAACGGTGAGGGAGATTGCACAGAGGAAAACATTCATACGGCAAGGTTGCAGGGAGAAATATTAATTGAGGAAAATATGCACAAGGAGGTTACACAGAGAAATATATACTGCAGAAACATTAACAAGGCAAGGATGCAGGGAGAAATATTCACTGGGGGAAACCGTTGCAGGGAGAAATATTCACTGGGGGAAAAGGTTGCAGGGAGAAACATTAACTGGGGGAAAACGTTGCAGGGAGAACTATTCACTGGGGGAAAACGTTGCAGGGAGAAATATTAACTGGGGGAAAACGTTGCAGGGAGAAATATTCACTGGGGGGGAAACGTTGCAGGGAGAACTATTCACTGGGGGAAAACGTTGCAGGGAGAACTATTCACTGGGGGAAAACGTTGCAGGGAGAAATATTAACTGGGGGGAAATGTTGCAGGGAGAGACATTCACTGGGGGAAAACGTTGTAGGGAGAAATATTAACTGGGGAGAACATGCACAGAGAGATGTCACAGTGAGAATATTCACTGGGATTCCACAGAAAATAAACCGTATTAGTAAGGATTAACATGAGGGAAATTGTATTGTGAATGATTTACATGAGGGTAATTGTATTGTGAATGGTTCACATGAGGGTCATTGGATTGTGAATGGTTCGCATGAGGGTAATTGTATTGTGAATGGTTCACATGAGGGTAATTGTATTGTGAATGGTTCACATGACGGTAATTGTATTGTGAATGGTTCACATGAGGGTAATTGTATTGTGAATGGTTCACATGAGGGTCATTGGATTGTGAATGGTTCGCATGAGGGTAATTGTATTGTGAATGGTTCACATGAGGATAATTGTATTGTGAATGGTTCACATGACGGTAATTGTATTGTGAATGGTTCACATGAGGGTAATTGGATTGTGAATGGTTCACATGAGGGTCATTGGATTGTGAATGGTTCGCATGAGGGTAATTGTATTGTGAATGGTTCACATGAGGGTAATTGTATTGTGAATGGTTCACATGAGGGTAATTGTATTGTGAATGGTTCACATGAGGGTCATTGGATTGTGAATGGTTCGCATGAGGGTAATTGTATTGTGAATGGTTCACATGAGGGTAATTGTATTGTGAATGGTTCACATGACGGTAATTGAATTGTGAAAGGTTCACATGATGGTAATTGTATTGTGAATGGTTCACATGAGGGTAATTGGATTGTGACAGGTTCACATGACGGTAATTGTATTGTGAAAGGTTCACATGAGGGTAATTGTATTGTGAATGGTTCACATGATGGTAATTGTATTGTGAAATGTTCACATGACGGTAATTGTATTGTGAATGGTTCACATGACGGTAATTATATTGTGAATGGTTCACACATGACGGTAATTGTATTGTGAAAGGTTCACATGACGGTAATTGTATTGTGAAAGGTTCACATGACGGTAATTGTATTGTGAAAGGTTCACATGATGGTAATTGTATTGTGAAAGGTTCACATGATGGTAATTGTATTGTGAATGGTTCACATGATGGTAATTATATTGTGAATGGTTCACATGACGGTAATTGTATTGTGAAAGGTTCACATGATGGTAATTGTATTGTGAATGGTTCACATGATGGTAATTATATTGTGAATGGTTCACATGAGAGTAATTGTATTGTGAAAGGTTCACATGACGGTAATTGTATTGTGAAAGGTTCACATGACGGTAATTGTATTGTGAATGGTTCACATGATGGTAATTGTATTGTGAATGGTTCACATGACGGTAATTGTATTGTGAATGGTTCACATGACAGTAATTGTATTGTGAAAGGTTCACATGATAGTAATTGTATTGTGAAAGGTTCACATGATAGTAATTGTATTGTGAAAGGTTCACATGATAGTAATTGTATTGTGAAAGGTTCACATGATAGTAATTGTATTGTGAAAGGTTCACATGATAGTAATTGTATTGTGAAAGGTTCACATGATAGTAATTGTATTGTGAAAGGTTCACATGATAGTAATTGTATTGTGAAAGGTTCACATGATAGTAATTGTATTGTGAAAGGTTCACATGATAGTAATTGTATTGTGAAAGGTTCACATGATAGTAATTGTATTGTGAAAGGTTCACATGATAGTAATTGTATTGTGAAAGGTTCACATGATAGTAATTGTATTGTGAAAGGTTCACATGATAGTAATTGTATTGTGAAAGGTTCACATGATAGTAATTGTATTGTGAATGGTTCACATGATAGTAATTGTATTGTGAATGGTTCACATGATAGTAATTGTATTGTGAAAGGTTCACATGATAGTAATTGTATTGTGAATGGTTCACATGATAGTAATTGTATTGTGAATGGTTCACATGATAGTAATTGTATTGTGAATGGTTCACATGACGGTAATTGTATTGTGAAAGGTTCACATGATAGTAATTGTATTGTGAATGGTTCACATGATAGTAATTGTATTGTGAAAGGTTCACATGATAATAATTGTATTGTGAATGGTTCACATGACGGTAATTGTATTGTGAATGGTTCACATGACAGTAATTGTATTGTGAATGGTTCACATGATAGTAATTGTATTGTGAAAGGTTCACATGATAGTAATTGTATTGTGAATGGTTCACATGATAGTAATTGTATTGTGAAAGGTTCACATGATAGTAATTGTATTGTGAAAGGTTCACATGATAGTAATTGTATTGTGAAAGGTTCACATGATAGTAATTGTATTGTGAAAGGTTCACATGATAGTAATTGTATTGTGAAAGGTTCACATGATAGTAATTGTATTGTGAAAGGTTCACATGATAGTAATTGTATTGTGAATGGTTCACATGATAGTAATTGTATTGTGAATGGTTCACATGATAGTAATTGTATTGTGAATGGTTCACATGACGGTAATTGTATTGTGAATGGTTCACATGACGGTAATTGTATTGTGAAAGGTTCACATGATAGTAATTGTATTGTGAAAGGTTCATATGATAGTAATTGTATTGTGAATGGTTCACATGATAGTAATTGTATTGTGAAAGGTTCACATGATAGTAATTGTATTGTGAAAGGTTCATATGATAGTAATTGTATTGTGAATGGTTCACATGATAGTAATTGTATTGTGAATGGTTCACATGATAGTAATTGTATTGTGAATGGTTCACATGACGGTAATTGTATTGTGAAAGGTTCACATGATAGTAATTGTATTGTGAAAGGTTCACATGATAGTAATTGTATTGTGAATGGTTCACATGATAGCAATTGTATTGTGAAAGGTTCACATGATAGTAATTGTATTGTGAATGGTTCACATGACAGTAATTGTATTGTGAATGGTTCACATGACAGTAATTGTATTGTGAATGGTTCACATGACGGTAATTGTATTGTGAAAGGTTCACATGATAGTAATTGTATTGTGAATGGTTCACATGATAGTAATTGTATTGTGAAAGGTTCACATGATAGTAATTGTATTGTGAAAAGTTCATATGATAGTAATTGTATTGTGAAAGGTTCACATGATAGTAATTGTATTGTGAATGGTTCACATGATAGTAATTGTATTGTGAAAGGTTCACATGATAGTAATTGTATTGTGAAAGGTTCACATGATAGTAATTGTATTGTGAAAGGTTCATATGATAGTAATTGTATTGTGAATGGTTCACATGATAGTAGTTGTATTGTGAATGGTTCACATGACGGTAATTGTATTGTGAAAGGTTCACATGATAGTAATTGTATTGTGAAAGGTTCACATGATAGTAATTGTATTGTGAAAGGTTCACATGATAGTAATTGTATTGTGAATGGCTCACATGATAGTAATTGTATTGTGAATGGTTCACATGATAGTAATTGTATTGTGAATGGTTCACATGACGGTAATTGTATTGTGAAAGGTTCACATGATAGTAATTGTATTGTGAAAGGTTCACATGATAGTAATTGTATTGTGAAAGGTTCACATGACGGTAATTGTATTGTGAAAGGATCACATGATAGTAATTGTATTGTGAAAGGTTCACATGACGGTAATTGTATTGTGAAAGGTTCACATGACGGTAATTGTATTGTGAAAGGTTCACATGATAGTAATTGTATTGTGAAAGGTTCACATGACAGTAATTGTATTGTAAAAGGTTCACATGACAGTAATTGTATTGTGAAAGGTTCACATGACGGTAATTGTATTGTGAATGGTTCACATGACAGTAATTGTATTGTGAAAGGTTCACATGACGGTAATTGTATTGTGAAAGGTTCACATGACGGTAATTATATTGTGAATGATTCACATGATGGTAATTGTATTGTGAATGGTTCACATGATGGTAATTGTATTGTGAAAGGTTCACATGATGGTAATTGTATTGTGAAAGGTTCACATGATAGTAATTGTATTGTGAAAGGTTCACATGATGGTAATTGTATTGTGAAAGGTTCACATGACGGTAATTATATTGTGAATGATTCACATGATGGTAATTGTATTGTGAATGGTTCACATGATGGTAATTGTATTGTGAAAGGTTCACATGATGGTAATTGTATTGTGAAAGGTTCACATGATAGTAATTGTATTGTGAAAGGTTCACATGATGGTAATTGTATTGTGAATGGTTCACATGATATCGATACTTACTAAAAGTTAGGGTAAGCAATACTCCTTAGAATGATCAAGTAGCCGTGCACATTCTCGCTTGTAACCCATTCAACACCAAGTAACTCACATGGACTGGTCCATGATATTCATAAACCAATAAATGAATCAGAAAATCACATTTGGACAAGTTCATTTATCAAAATGGGTAATTATGTCTAAAAATAGTCATATCACTGGCAAAAAGTGCAGATCCTGATGAGACGGCTCGTGACGAGCCGGCTCATCTGGATCTACACTTTTTGTAAGCCTATTTAGAGGTCTGTGGTGTTGAAAGGGTTAAATAGTACTGATAATCTACTGATAATCTACTGATAATCTACTGATAATCTAATGTATGAGAGAAGGCATTTTTTCCCACAACCACCTAAATTTCACAGAGTATCAAAACGATGGATTTCTATTTTGTTCAGTAAGAAGTTTAAGAAAGGCTTCCGTAACATTATACAGGGGGTCAACTATATACAGGGGGTCTACTATATACAGGGGGTCAACTATATACAGGGGGTCTACTATATACAGGGGATCAACTATATACAGGGGGTCAACTATATACAGGGGGTCTACTATATATAGGGGGTCAACTATACTGAGTCAAACAAGAAACGATACCTGGTGTTTGTGTCTATAATTTCAACATTTATTAAGAAAATTCTTTGAAAATTCATAAGATGATAGTCCAACATGTTTGAAAGAGGAGCACATAAAGCATAATGAGCCTCCGAAACTGTCTGCTGCGTGATGACGTAATTCGTCGGACAGGGGTCTAATGGAGTTTTCACACAGACATCAATACCGAGTATGGGCACCATTTGCGTCTCTCACTGCAATGCACCGCCGTCGCATCGAACGGAAGAGTGTCTGAATATCTTGCTGGTCAATATTTGTCCACTCCTGACGCAAAACATCCCTCAGTTGGATTAACGTTACCGGCTGACGTCGTCTGACGCGGCGGTCTAACGTATCCCACAAATGTTCTATGGGTGACAAGTCTGGTCACAAAGCAGGCCACGGCAGGGTTTCAATATTGTTCTGCTCCAATAATGTGGTGGAAATCCGAGCAGTATGACACCTGGCGTTGTCCTGTTGGAACAGTGTGACGTTTCTGTTGGCGTTAAAGAATGGCACAACAACTGGCGCAAGGATCTCATCACAGTACCGCTGGGCGTTTAGGTTCCCGTCCACCACTAACAGTTCAGTGCGACTGCCGAAGGTGATACCGCCCCACGCCATAACGCTTCCGCCCCCGAACAGATCGACCTGACGTACACATGCGTCGGCGTAACGTTCACCGCGTCTGCGATATACACGCTCTCTGCCATCCGCTCGACGCAAACAGAACCGCGATTCCACTGTAACCGAGTCCAGCGAGCACATTCCGTCGTCCATTCCCACCGTACGTCACGGTGACGTCGTGTCAGGATGGGTCCAACGTATGGCCGATAGGCACGAATGCCACGTTCACCGAGCCGGTTCCTGACTGTTTGTGCACTGATGCGATTGTTGGTCATCCCAGGAGTAACGGCAGCTGTGTGCGTAGCAGGTAGGAACCGGTCACGTAAATGTGACGTCCGAATGTGACGGTCCTGTTCACGCGTCGTCACACGTGGTCGACCAGATCTTGGACGGTCGTCCACCGATCCATGTGTTCGATAACGTCGAAGTAGACGTGTTATCGTGATCTGCGTAACCCCGAGTCGATTTGTGACGTCACGCTGACGTAAACTGCCGTCAATCATGCCAATGGCACGCATTCTCTGATTGCGGTTTAGCCTAGGCATTTTGTTAGAGGTAACAATGGGTATGTACGGTGTTTTTCCTCGATGATAATGCAATACCAGTACAATAAACCGGTTTTCCGATTTGTACATGTGCAGGAAGTTGTCTTTGAGGAGCACGTGCAAATCGGAAATTCGGCGTTCCAGGATTATCGGGTGTTTATTTACCTGTGTTTATGGTTGGCTGACGTTGCAATAAGATACCCGGTACTGATACGTAATAATATATTAAACCTTTCTATGGTTTTATCCGTTTTACGTAATTTTTAGTTTGGTATCGTTTCTTTTTTGACTCAGTATATATACAGGTGGTCTACTATATATAGGGTGTCTACTATATACAGGTGGTCTACTATATATAGGGTGTCTACTATATACAGGTGGTCTACTATATATAGGGTGTCTACTATATACAGGTGGTCTACTATATACAGGGTGTCTACTATATACAGGTGGTCTACTATATACAGGGGGTCTACTATATACAGGGGGTCTACTAGGCAGATATTCCCAATTCTGAACATTAGTTGGGGGGGGGGGGGGGGGGGAAGCGCTGGAGATCATTCTGCCGAACTTTCGCTCCATAATTCAGAAATAATCAGCCCCAGATGTCACTTCATATAATTCTCAATCAAAATACATCGATCCGAAACGTCTTCAAAATTTATATTAATATAATGTAGGCATACGACCCGATACATCTTGTGAAATACATGCACAGTCATGTTCTGTACCATTACATACATATTTTATTATTTTGTTCCACAAATATTGTAGGTTATTGTACTTATGGTATTGGTAGCTTAGGAACTAGAAAACACTTTCTTGCAATTTTGTATCATTTTAATTATGATTTCTGTAAAAAATTATCCGTTTTCGTCAAGATGTTTGTGTTTGAAAAATTCTTGGCCGCTTATGTCTTTTCCGGTTTAAACGGAGAATATTACGAAAGAAACCACCGACGAATTAAAATTAAGTCAGCGTTTGAAAAAAAGGTTGGAAATTGTGATAACAGTGATAGTGGGTTCGGTTCAGGTGTGAAAGGGCCGTGTTCGCGCCCAGCAGTAGCCGTTACTATTGCGCCCTTAGACGAGGCTTTTAAATTCCACATTGCCTCTTCTCTCCCTTGTGGACATCGCTAATATTACATTCAGTTTACAGTAGTTTTGCCCATAGTTAATTACATCGCTAATGTCACAATACTACATTCAGTTTACAGTAGTTTTGCCATAGTTAATTACATCGTTAATGTCACAATACTACATTCAGTTTACAGTAGTTTTGCCATAGTTAATTACATCGCTAATGTCACAATACTACATTCAGTTTACAGTAGTTTTGACCATAGTTAATTACATCGCTAATGTCACAATACTACATTCAGTTTACAGTAGTTTGACCATAGTTAATTACATCGCTAATGTCACAATACTACATTCAGTTTACAGTAGTTTTGACCGTATAGTTAATTATCAGAATATTAGTTTTATTAACATTAAACACAGCATCACAAACTAATTATCTAATGAAACAGACATCGCACATTGTATTATACCTTAATGCATCATTATTATAACAAAATATAATAATGTACACGGCAGATGTTTGACGGGATATATACATCCTAATATTGTGCAAAACATCTAGTTAAACATTGTTAGTGACGAATCTTGTATAGACCAGTAATAGCGATTGTGTATTTTGTATCAGCTTAAACCGTTCAAACGTGGGTTTTAACTATTACAACTGTTCCAAGTCATTTAACAAATATTAAATACACAGTGCTGGTCAGTTAGTATTATTTAGAAACATATTAGATATAAAGCTGTTCGGTTAGTTATATCTTTTAATTTGTTTTATTATTTTTTTATTCAACTGTGGAATGGATTTTCAATAGCAACAGGTTTGAATTTACTTACTTAGTTTCATTTGAATCATATTAAAGCGACACTACATCAATGAAAACGCAAATGTCTGCAGAATGTAATTTGCTATTATATGGTATAATATTTTTCCAAATATTTGCCTCAAAAACTGAGTATTTCAATGAATAAACAAACGTCGTATACACGGTTTGTTGACATAACAAAATAATGTAAATACGGTCGACATTCATGCGTGACATTCATGCGTAATACAACGCGTTTATCCTGAATAACACGAGGCATGGTACATATTTACCGTAATATCTCACAGGTGTGCCTATGCATATTTATTTGTAGACTAATATTAAATGATCTCTAATCGAAAGTATCGCATGTTTAGTATCGACTCCAATGACATACAAACGTCAATTCAAGATCGCGGATGACCGTTATATGACATCGTACTTTCACTTTTGAAAGTTCGTATATCACAAAAACACTGTTTATTGATTCAAATGTAGTGTTCGAATGTATTCAGAATAATGTGTAGTAGCTATGCATTTATACATGAAAAAAATGCATTTTATTTGCTTTTTGCGATGTAATGTCGCTTTAAGTCCAGCATGTATAATATTATCATTATACTTACTGTTTAAAGCAGCATTATATCGTAATAAAGGATGTGTTTGGTAAAATATAAATACTAATGTGTGTGTGTTTACAAAAATCGAAATAGTCGCTCAGAATTGATAAAAATCCAATAAATATACACCGTCGTATACGCGAATTGTTGATCAACAAACGAACTGTAACAACAGCAGATGTAGAAACGCACGCTGGAATGTCAACATATTTTGAACATGAAATACTATCTATCTTCCTCTCATGTCGAATCCCTCGCGGGGATGTAAACATGTCCCTAAAAGGCTTAGATAACAGAGGTATGACTCGACATCTCAAGTAATTCAGTGAAAAAAGACAACGTGGGACAAATGGGGACGATGCATTCTGAATGTAAACAAGTGCGGACGATGCGTTCTGATTGTAAACAAGTGCATGACCGACCGACTCGGAAAGTCCTGCTTTCGGTTTAGAGTTTGTTTTATTGCAAAAACACTGTTTACTAATTGAACATAATTATGCAAATTATAATGTAAGAATGCGTAGCAGCATTGCTACCCATACGTAGCAGCATTGCTACCCATACGTACAATTATAATGTAAGAATGCGTAGCAGCATTGCTACCCATACGTAAAATTATAATGTAAGAATGCGTAGCAGCATTGCTACCCATACGTACAATTATAATGTAAGAATGCGTAGCAGCATTGCTACCCATACGTACAATTATAATGTAAGAATGCGTAGCAACATTGCTACCCATACGTACAATTATAATGTAAGAATGCGTAGCAGCATTGCTAACCCATACGTAGCAGCATTGCTATCCATACGTACAATTATAATGTAAGAATGCGTAGCAACATTGCTACCCATACGTACAATTATAATGTAAGAATGCGTAGCAGCATTGCTACCCATACGTACAATTATAATGTAAGAATGCGTAGCAGCATTGCTACCCATACGTACAATTATAATGTAAGAATGCGTAGCAACATTGCTACCCATACGTACAATTATAATGTAAGAATGCGTAGCAGCATTGCTATCCATACGTACAATTATAATGTAAGAATGCGTAGCAACATTGCTACCCATACGTACAATTATAATGTAAGAATGCGTAGCAGCATTGCTATCCATACATACAATTATAATGTAAGAATGCGTAGCAGCATTGCTACCCATACGTACAATTATAATGTAAGAATGCGTAGCAACATTGCTACCCATACGTACAATTTGAATTTTTCAAATATCTTTTATTTCATACGATATAGGGCTGCTCTAATCTCCTGCTATTTTTTTATTATTTACAAATACTTGTGAGAACATCTTTTAACCCATTCAACACGAAGTAACTCACATGGACTGGTCCATGATATTCATAAACCAATAAATGAATCAGAAAATCACATTTGGACAAGTTCATTTATCAAAATGGGTAATTATGTCTAAAAATAGTCATATCACTGGCAAAAAGTGCAGATCCTGATGAGACGGCTCGTCACGAGCCGGCTCATCTGGATCTACACTTTTTGTAAGCCTATTTAGAGGTCTGTGGTGTTGAAAGGGTTAAGAAATAATAATTTGTTCAATTTATTAAACGGATTTTTTATTACTGTCGAATCAGTGCCGAATTTTAAATAAACTGAAATTTTATTAATTTTCAATATTGTGGCATTAAACATAAATAAATTTGGAGCGGTTATATCCGCCTATTTCAAAGATAATTTTTCTGTGTTGTTAGTTGTAAATATGTATATAATCATAATCAATTAACCATACTGACAATGCTGATAAATTGGCCATGCATTGTTATAAATATAGAATATTAGGTTAACGTTTTATAAATATAAATTTATTAGGCAAGTTGGACGAAATATACAAGCTCAGGCTCTGTAAACTCTTGTAGTATTTCGGAGAGGAGACTAATAAATTTATATTTATCAGATATTAACCAAATATTCGATTTATCCTATCTTCTGATAAAAAAAGAAAGAAATGTTAGCGAATTAGTGGCATTACATTCCAAAAGCCCTACTTTCTAGGAAAACTAAGAAAAATATTACACATTTGTTATCTATTCACACAAAAGCCCTACTTTCTAAGAAAAATATTACACATTTGTTATCTATTCACACAAAAGCCCTACTTTCTAGGAAAACTAAGAAAAATATTACACATTTGTTATCTATTCATTTCGCTTAGAGGTACTAGGGGTTAAGTAAACCAGAGCTGATGTTTTCATTTCACTTATATTGCTTGCAAGGCTGTGTGATACAGTAATACAACACAAGATCATGTGGCATATTGCTTGCAAGGCTGTGTGATACAGTAATACAACACAAGATCATGTGGCATCAATTTTCAAAATGGTATCTGAGTATAATGCACATAAGTAACAATGCAAGAATTGATTGCTTTACGAGACTTTCGGTCGAATTGATCGCTTTTCGGTCGAATTGATCGCTTTACAAGACTTTCGGTCGAATTGATTGCTTTACAAGACTTTCGGTGGAATTGATTGCTTTACAAGACTTTCGGTGGAATTGATTGCTTTACAAGACTTTCGGTGGAATTGATTGCTTTACAAGACTTTTGGTGGAATTGATTGCTTTACAAGACTTTCGGTCGAATTGATTGCTTTACAAGACTTTCGGTGGAATTGATCGCTTTACATTGAATTTTGGTCAAATTGATTGCTTTACGTGAAATTCGGTCGAATTGATTGCTTTACAAGACTTTCGGTGGAATTGATTGCTTTACAAGACTTTCGGTGGAATTGATTACTTTACAAAACTTTTGGTCGAATTGATTGCTTTACAAGACTTTTGGTCGAATTGATTGCTTTACAAGACTTTCGGTGGAATTGATTGCTTTACAATACTTTTGGTGGAATTGATTGCTTTACAAGACTTTTGGTGGAATTGATTGCTTTACAAGACTTTTGGTCAAATTGATTGCTTTACAAGACTTTCGGTGGAATTGATTGCTTTACAAGACTTTCGGTCGAATGGATTGCTTTATGACTTTCGTCGGATTGATTGTTTTAAGTACTTTCAGTGGAATTGATTGCTTTATGAGACTTTCGGTCGAATGGATTGCTTTAAGTACTTTCGGTGGAATCTATTATCAACACAGATTCTAATTGTCCTATCAATGATAGACTATCTCCATTACAAGGAGAATATGGTAAAGTGTATTATCATTATAAGAGATAAATAATTATGCCACTGTCTGTGAAGCAGCTAGAAGATGGGTATTATATGCGGAACTTATTTCAAATAAATAGCATGCATAGCTTACTGGTGATTCTGAGAAACACTATATCTAATAGAAACAGATATTATTTTTTGGGGTTTCTACACATTTATTTTAGCTCGAATGCGAAACAAGTTCTTACAACTTATATTAATCACTCCCCGAGGCCTCATTCCTGATGGAATCCATCGCAACGAGGGAGAGGGAAGAGACATGTGGAATTTAAATGTCTTGCCTAAGGGCACAATCGTAGCGTCTCCAGGGGGGCTCAAAGTCCGGGCCTTTCGCACATGAAGTGCTACGACTGCACTATTACGACTTCTACAAATATATTCAATAATATCAGACATAATAATTATATATGAATGTATAATTAGTATCTTTGTGTATTTCATTAGCTGTTCCAAAGAACAATATAGATAGGAACATGTGGGTGGGCTGATGAAAATTCTCTTAATTACAGCATCCGGGTGTTTGATTGTTGGTGGCCACATACAAGCCATTGTTGTTAAATACTCATGTCATCTATATTATAGATAGTTCTTCAATCATGTCATCTATATTATAGATAGTTCTTCAATCATGTCATCTATATTATAGATAGTTCTTCAATCATGTCATCTATATTATAGATAGTTCTTCAATCATGTCATCTATATTATAGATAGTTCTTCAATCATGTCATCTATATTATAGATAGTTCTTCAATCATGTCATCTATATTATAGATAGTTCTTCAATCGTGGTGGGTCTGATTTATTGTTAAATGATGTAAAGATAATATAGTATGTCAATATGGATACATTGGGGGAGGGGGGGTGCATATGAGTAACTGAGGGAATATGAGAAACAGGGGGAGGGGGTATGTGAGAAACCGAGGGAGGTGGTATCTGTGAGAAACAGAGGGAGGGTGGTATGTGAGAAACAGAGGAGAGGGTATGTGAGAAACAGAGGGAGGTGGTGTGTGAGAAACAGGGGAGTGGTATGTGAGAGAAGAAGAAACAGAGGGGGGTGAGGGTGTATGTGAGAACAGAGGGAGGGTGTGTGAGAGAAACAGAGGGAGGTGTGTGTGAGAGAAACAGAGGGAGGGTGTGTTGAGTGAGAAACAGAGAAAAGGTGGTATTTGAGACACGAGGGAGGTGGTGGGTATGTGGAAAACAGAGGGAGGGTGTTGTGTGAGAAACAGAGGGAGGGTGTGTGTGAGAAACAGAGAGGTGGTAAACAGAGGGAAGGTGTATGTGAGAACAGAGGGAAGGGGGTATGTGAGAAACAGAGGGAGGTGGTATGTGAGAAACAGAGGGGGAGGGTGTGTGTGAGAAACAGAGGGAGGGTGTGTGTGAGAAAGAAACAGAGGGAGGTGGTAGGTGAGAAACAGAGGGAGGGTGTATGTGAGAAACAGAGGGAAGGTAGTATGTGAGAAACAGAGGGAGGGAGGGAGGGTGTGTGTGAGAAACAGAGGGAAGGTGGTATGTGAGAAACAGAGGGAGGGTGTTGTGAGAAACAGAGGGAATGGGTGAGGTGGTATGAAAACAGAGGGAAGGGAGTGGTATGTGAGAAACAGAGGGAAGGTGGTATATGTGAGAAACAGAGGGAGGGGGGGGTATGTGAGACACAGAGGGAGGGGTATGTGAGCAACAGAGATGGGGTATGTGAGAAACAGGGGGAGGTGGTATGTGAGAACAGTAGGATGGGGTGGTATGTGAGAAAACAGAGGGAAGGTAGTATGTGAGAAACAGAGGGAGGGTGTGTGAGAAACAGCGGGAGGGAGGGGGTATGTGAGAAACAGCGGGAGGGGGTATGTGAGAAACAGAGGGGGTATGTGAGAACAGGGAGAGGGGTGTATGGAAACAGAGGGATGGGGTAGATGGGAATGGGTAAGGAGGAACAGAGGGATGGGGTAGATGAGGAACAGAGGGATGGGGTAGATGAGGAACAGAGGGATGGGGTAGATGAGGAACAGAGGAACAGAGGGATGGGTAGATGAGGAACAGAGGATGGGGTAGATGAGGAACAGAGGGATGGGGTAGATGAGGAACAGAGGGATGGGGTAGATGGACAGAGGGATGGGGTAGATGAGGAACATGGGATGGATGGGGAGATGAGGAACAGAGGGATGGGGTAGATGAGGAACAGAGGGATGGGGTAGATGAGATGAACAGAGGGATGGGGTGAGGGATGGGGGGGGTTAGGAACAGAGGGGGACCAGGATGGTAGATGAGGGGAACAGGGATGAGGAACAGAGGGATGGGGTAGTGAGAACAGAGGGATGGGGTAGATGGGAACAGAGGGATGTGGGATGAGATGAGGAACAGAGGGATGGGTCGATAGAACAAGGGATGGGTGTAGATGAGGACAGCGGGGATGGGGTAGATGAGGAACAGAGGATGGGGTAGATGAGGAACAGAGGATGGGGTAGATGAGGACAGAGGGAGGGGTAGATGAGGAACAGATGAGATGAACAGAGGGATGGGGTAGATGAGGAACAGAGGGATGGGGGTAGATGGAACAGAGGGCTGGGGTAGATGAGGACAGAGGCGGGGGGGTAGATGAGGCCAGAGGGATGGGGTGGAGAGGAACAGAGGGATGAGATGACAGAGGGATGGGGTAGATGAGAAACAGAGGGATGGGGGGGTAGATGAGGAACAGAGGGATGGGGTAGATGAGGAACAGAGGGATGGGGTAGATGAGGAACCAGGGATGGGGTAGATGAGGAACAGAGGGATGGGGTAGATGAGGAACAGAGGGATGGGGTAGATGAGGAACAGAGGGATGGGGTAGATGAGGAACAGAGGGATGGGGTAGATGAGGAACAGAGGGATGGGGTAGATGAGGAACAGAGGGATGGGGTAGATGAGGAACAGAGGGATGGGGGTATCTGAAAGACAGTTGTCTAATGGTTAATAACAAGCATTATAAGAGAGAACTGGTAATATTTTTTATATTTCAATAATACATTGCAACCTTGGGATCACAACTGACCTACTTATAGTAGATCATAGTACAGCTGGTCATTAGACTACCATCAATATCTGGATCAGTCGTATTCAATCTGCTGCTACATTATATCAACAGAGATCACTGTGCTGATGGATCTAATGGCCCCCCTTGAATGTGTGTGCATCTATTGTATGCATTCTTTTGTCAGGTAATAAAAACACAAGTACAGAGGCTTGTTTGTACGAAGACATTTGTAAACACCACTAAACAGTCATGGAATGTTGTTGCTCTATGTGGACCTATATATGTGTATCAAGCACACACTGGGTGTAGTATATAGAACACAAACACATATATACAAATACATATATACATATATACAAACACATATATACAAATCCATATATACAAATACATATATACAAACACATATATATACAAACATATATATACATATATACAAACACATATATATACAAATACATATATACAAACACATATATACAAATACATATATACAAACACATATATACAAACACATATATACAAATCCATATATACAAACACATATATACAAACACATATATATACAAACATATATATACATATATACAAACACATATATATATATACAAATACATATATACAAACACATATATACAAATCCATATATACATATACACAAACACATATATACAAATCCATATATACAAACACATATATACAAATCCATATATACAAACACATATATACAAACACATATATACAAATACATATATACAAACACATATATACAAATCCATATATACAAACACATATATACAAACACATATATACAAATACATATATACAAACACATATATACAAATCCATATATACAAACACATATATACAAACACATATATATACATATATACAAACACATATATACAAACACATATATACATATATAGTTAATATTATATATATATTAGTAGAAAATCATGTACATACCTCCCCCAGAATTATTTTTCATCTAGATTGTGGAAGTGGGAGTAAATATGCCCTACATGAACATCAGGATTGCAGGCCATACAGATTTAAGGAGAGACCAATTTGGATTTTCTGGCTATCCTATTTTTTTTCAAGCACTGAGAGTATTCGATTGGTTATCTAATTATATCATCCCATAACAATCAATATTCAAATTGGTTATCTAATTATATCATCCAATAACAATATTCAAATTGGTTATCTAATTATATCATCCAATAACAATCAATATTCAAATTGGTTATCTAATTATATCATCCAATAACAATCAATATTCAAATTGGTTATCTAATTATATCATCCAATAACAATCAATATTCAAATTGGTTATCTAATTATATCATCCAATAGCAGCTTTTGATTTGTTATCTAATTATATCATCCAATAACAATATTCAAATTGATTATCCAATTAATCATCCAATAACAATATTTGAATTGGGCAGGGATGTAAATAGCATGACTGAGTTTTCTTTATTGAACAAGATTATGGTATATAAATGGTATGATTATGGTATATAAATGGTATGATTATGGTATATAAATGGTATGATTATGGTACATAAATGATCTGATTATGGTTTATAAATGCTCTCATTACGTTGTATATAAATGATCTGATTACAACATAAGATGGGTTTGATTACGGTATATAAAGGGTTTGATTAAAGTATATAACGGTTCTGATTACGGTATATAAAGGGTTTGATTACGGTATATAAATGCTCTGATTACAGTATATAAAGGGTTTGATTACAGTATATAAAGGGTTTGATTACAGTATATAAATGCTCTGATTACAGTATATAATGGGTTTGATTACGGTATATAAAGGGTTTGATTACAGTATATAATAGGTTTGATTACGTATATAAATGCTCTGATTACAGTATATAATGGGTTTGATTACAGTATATAAAGGGTTTGATTACAGTATATAAAGTTTGATTACAGTATATAATGGGTTGATTACAGTATATAAAGGTTGATTACGGTATATAAAGCTTGATTACAGTATATAAGGTTTGATTACAGTATATAAAGGGTTTGATTACGTATATAAATGCTCTGATTACGGTATATAATGGGTTTGATTACGGTATATAAAGGTTTGATTACTATATAAAGGTTGATTACAGTATATAAAGGTTTGATTACAGTATATAAGGGTTTGATATAAAGGGTTTGATTACAGTATATAAAGGGTTTGATTACAGTATATAAAGGGTTTGATTACAGTATATAATGGGTTTGATTACAGTATATAAAGGGTTTGATTACGGTATATAAAGGGTTTGATTACGGTATATAATGGGTTTGATTACGGTATATAAATGCTCTGATTACGGTATATAATGGGTTTGATTACGGTATATAAAGGGTTTGATTACAGTATATAATGGGTTTGATTACGGTATATAAAGGGTTTGATTACGGTATATAAAGGGTTTGATTACAGTATATAAAGGGTTTGATTACAGTATATAAAGGGTTTGATTACAGTATATAAATGCTCTGATTACAGTATATAAAGGGTTTGATTACAGTATATAATGGGTTTGATTACAGTATATAAAAGGTTTGATTACAGTATATAAAGGGTTTGATTACAGTATATAATGGGTTTGATTACAGTATATAAAAGGTTTGATTACAGTATATAAAGGGTTTGATTACAGTATATAAAAGGTTTGATTACAGTATATAATGGGTTTGATTACGGTATATAAATGCTCTGATTACAGTATATAATGGGTTTGATTACGGTATATAAAGGGTTTGATTACAGTATATAAAGGGTTTGATTACGGTATATAAAGGTTGATTACAGTATATAAAGGGTTACAAAAATGATTACAGTATATAATGGGTTTGATTACGGTATATAAAGGGTTTGATTACGGTATATAAAAGGTTTGATTACAGTATATAAAGGGTTTGATTACAGTATATAAAAGGTTTGATTACGGTATATAAAGGGTTTGATTACAGTATATAATGGGTTTGATTACGGTATATAAATGCTCTGATTACAGTATATAATGGGTTTGATTACGGTATATAAAGGGTTTGATTACGGTATATAAAGGGTTTGATTACAGTATATAAAGGGTTTGATTACAGTATATAATGGGTTTGATTACGGTATATAAATGATCTGATTACGGTATATAAATGCTCTGATTACAACATAAAATAGGTTTAATTACAAGGTCTTCTAAAATTGTAAATTTTGTCTCCTAAGTAACATTTTCAATAATATAAAATGGTTATAAATCTTTCAAATATAATTTAAAGATCCCTTGCAATCCCCTAAATAGAGTTAGTACATCTCTGCTGGATGACACAATAACAGATGTCTAATTGTCTTAGAGATCATTAAAATAACAATCTGTCAAACGTAGCACACCCCAGGGGTGTCGTAAACAATGGATACAATTTATGCTAGACAAGTCATTGTCTGTGGGTGAATTTCACATCTATATTCCAGACTAGATTATAATTTATGTTCTAGAATCAATTACCGAAACAAAATGGCACTATATAACTCTCTTTAGTAAGTCCACAGTACACAATTATGAACCGGGCAGAAAATACCAAAGACCATTTACATGGGCAGAAAATACCAAAGACCATTTACATGGGCAGCAAATACCAAAGACCATTTACATGGGCAGAAATACCAAAGACCATTTACATGGGCCGAAAATACCAAAGACCATTTACATGGGCAGAAAATACAAAAGACCATTTACATGGGCAGAAAATACAAAAGACCATTTACATGGGCAGAAAATACCAAAGACCATTTACATGGGCAGAAAATACCAAAGACCATTTACATGGGGCAGAAAATACAAAAGACCATTTACATGGGCAGAAAATACCAAAGCAGAAAATACCAAAGACCATTTACATGGGCAGAAAATACCAAAGACCATTTACATGGGCCGAAAATACCAAAGACCATTTACATGGGCCGAAAATACCAAAGCAGAAAATACCAAAGACCATTTACATGGGCAGAAAATACCAAAGACCATTTACACAAGATTATTTTGAAGGATTTTCCTATAAAGGATCACAGTCAAAACTGCATTAAGCAGCCAGTTTCCAGAGCAGCCATCTGTGCTGCAGCCACTTTCTGTGATTCCCTTGGCTGGCTGCTTAAGACAGGTTTGACTGTAAGTATGCTTGGAAACAAATTCAACATTGAAATCAATGTGCACAACACTGTTAACATGCTTCAGATTTCATCTTTTGGGCCTTAAAATCAAAAAGTATGTCAAAAGGTCATGGCCAAGGCCATCTAAGAAAAATATTATAATTTATTTGCAAAACTGTACATATGGTCCACATTTCAGGACTGTAACTTTAAACAACAATGAAGTTGGTCGAAAGGCCTTGATCAGATTTATTAACCCATTCAACCCCAAGTAACTGACATGGACTGGTGCACCCATTCAACCCCAAGTAATTCACATGGACTGGTGCGTGATATTTTCAGACCAATAAATTAATAAGAAAATTACCTTTGGACCAGTTCATTTATCAAAATGGGTAATTTTATCTAAAAATAGTAATAATTATTACTGGCAAAAAAGTGCAGATCCTGATGAGACGGCTCGTCACGAGCCGGCTCATCTGGATCTACACTTTTCATAAGCCTATTTAGAGGCCTGTGGGGTTGAAAGGGTTAACGGTCAATATTAAAATCTGAATGGAATAAGTACTGAACATGTATGTCAAATTTCACGATTTGTTTGTAGTTTAAAAACAGGAAAGTATGCTAGTAGGTCATGTTCAAGGTCATTGAATGTAAATATAGAAATATATTTGAAAAACTGTAGAAATTGCCAAAATTTCATTACTGTAACTTCAAAAATAAGAAATTATGCTTGAACAATTATTTTGAAATTGGTTAAATTTAGTACTTTCTGATTCTTAAAGTTTTAACGTTTTTAAAAAGTTTCATAGGGAAAACTAGCCTCACTCCTGGAATTGTGCATATAAGTTATCAGTAGCCTCACTCCTGGAATTGTGCATCTAAGTTATCAGTAGCCTCACTCTTGGAATTGTGCATCTAAGTTATCAGTGGACAAGTAGATCAATTGTTGGTATAAATCAAAGAAACGACTCTGAGAACACATAATTCCATTGTATGCATGCTTACTACATGAACAAATTCTGCTTAAACTAATAAATTAATTAGCGGAAGTATAAAATGTAAACATTCCGCCATGCTGGCTGGCTATGTATAAAACATTTACCAGACCAATCTCTGTCAGCAGACAGTGTTCAATCCGCAAAACAGGCAATCTGTCAAAGTTTTATTTATCTTCATTGGGCGATATATTTTTATGTCTTGGTTTACTGATCCGCCGACCCTGAGCGACGCCTCCTGAAGAGATTAGTCATTTTAGATTTTTGGAGGATAGTGCAATGATACAGACAGAGACCCATTCCAGAGTCTCCTCTGGTTCTTTTACGTGCACAGTGTACAGCACCGACACAATACCTCGGTTTAAAGTCCCTGAAAGACCCTTAATTTTACTAGGGTCATACGGGGGATCGAACCTGCGATCCTTGGATTACCAGTCCAAATACTCTAGTATCAAAATTTCTATTCATTGCCATCCTGGATCATTTGTACCATTGACATTTTTCTAAGTTTCTATTAGGCATGGAAATGGAAGAATTGACATACCCACTGTGGGTACACATAGTAAAACATAATGGAGCCAAGTTTCAATGGGCAAAATAATAACCCATTACAAAATTACTGAATAATGATCAGGCATGTATCACACTTACTATTTTAACATGACAATTTTCTTCAGCCTGTTATTAATTGTATCTGTTTAAAGCTGCAATTATATCAGGAATGATGTGCCATCAGCTGCCGGCTAATTATTTTAATTCTATCCTTTGGTAATGTACTTTGGCAGTAAACAAAATCTCCAGAAATACAGCTGGAGTCCCAATTTCTAAAGTAATATCCACAGCAGATCCTGCTTGCATCCAGATTAATTTGACAAAATTACAATATTTTCCTTTTAAATTAATATAAATTGTTGACAAATGTCAATCCCAGTCCAATTTCAAACAGGCAATAAATGACAGTTTGATACTAAATGGAACCCCCCCCCCCCACACAAAGTTTATGTCCCTTTCCAAATTCAAACAAGTTGTGAATGTCCCAGTTCAAATACAAATAAGCAAATTCGAAGAATTGATATCTCGTACTGAACTGGAGCTGGACGAGCAAATTTGTGGAGTTTTAGCTATTAGATCTGGTATTACTGGGTCAATACGGACACATTTATGGATTTTGAGTCAATTAAAGGGCAATAACTCTGCTGATACTGGGCCAATCCCCACGAAAAGTACATGTGCACTATCACACTATGGTGATACATATTTGTTTAACTTTCACAAAATTCCACCCATTGATTACTGAGAACTGCCTCTGGACGGAGGATGCAAGGACGACACCAAAACAACGACTGGGGTTACATATCCAAATCCTAATTCAAAGAGGTAACATGTGAATTTCCCAATCCTCAAGGGTATTTGCTCTTACCAACAGTATCATGTCTGTACCGGTTTTCGGACCACTAAGGTTTTTCGATGAATACCTTCCAGTTCAGTCTCTTTGACAGATGAAAGAATGTTGTTTAACCCTCTGCATGCTAGCGGCAGATAAAACGTGCCGCCTGATCAGGCTCTATGCTGTTTGCAATTCAGATAATCTCAATAAGCTTTAAGCTTTAAGCTTCCGATTAAATCCATTTTCGTTTGTATAGCTATAAAATAGATATGTACTGTACATAATGAACGAATAAATATGTTTAAACCAATTCTGATAGTGGAGCTAAGACACTTGGCTGAATAGCAAGTTTCAAATTTATTGGCATAATCAGCAACTATATTTATTGCCTTTGGCCTTTGGCCATTTACACCTATAGCAATATGGCAAAGAGATCATAAAACATGTTACATACATAAACAAATGCAATAGATTTAGGAAACAGTAGTAATTGACAGGGTATTACTATGTAATGACATAGCCTCTTTGATATACTTACAAACATTTATAAAACATTTTTTATTTTTGCATGACATGATAAGATATAAATTTATTCATTGATGGCCATGCTATGTAGTCTAAATATTTCAATCTTATTATATCTCTGTATTTTTCACAACATAATATAAAATGGTATTCTGATTCAATTACATTTTGATTGCATAATTTACATAATCTATTGTTTCTATCAATACCATTAAATCTTCCAAATTCAATTTCTAATTTACAGGACGTTAATCTTAAACATGTAAAACATTGCCGTAAACCATCACTAGAAATTTGATATAATCTTCATAACAGAATCTTGGCTTAAATTTACAATAATAATCAAGTTCCACATTGTGCTTACTGATGATGTGTTCCAGTCTGAATAGCTTGACTGAATAGCAAACACTGATCCTGATCAGCCGAGGCTAATCTGGATCTATGTTGTTTGCAAATGTGATTTAATTTACTCAGCAGGCAAAGGGTTAAGCTACATCATACAACATGTGCATTGCATTGTGTAACTATGTACTTTTGCTATAATTATTGTGTATGTAGTTTTATGCTATAGTGTTAAATATTTAAGAGGGCCATAAGGGTGATTTATTTATACAAATTTATTTAGCTCGATTGCGAAACAAGTTCTTTCAACTTATATAAATCACTCTCGAGACCTCATTCCTGATGGAATCCATCGCCACGAGGGAGAGAGAAGAGGCAGTGTGGAATTTAAATGCCTTGCCTAAGGGCACAATCGTAACGGCTCCAGTGGGGCTCGAACTCCGGACCGTTCGCACCTGAAGCGAGCGCGCATCCACTGCGCTATCACGACTTCCACGAAGGGTGATTAGTTCAGAACAGATTAGGCCACCCTCTATAAACAGGCCACCCTCTATAAACAGGCCACCCTCTATAAATAAAGAAATCTATCTAAACTTACCATCATAGTATTTAATGTGATTGACTGAACTCAAAATTGTATAACGTCTATAAAAAAATAAAACTATAATTTCACTAACGAGTGAATTCAAAATGGCGGCAAAAAAGGACCCGTTTTCCACCAATGAAATTCCATGTAATAGAAATGTGTTTTCCGGTATTTTCACTTGATTGGGACACAAGTAATCCATGAGGCATCACCTGTTAAACAACAAACAAATCTTTCTTTATATATACCTCTGCTTAACCCTTTCAACACCACAGACCTCTAAATTGGCTTACAAAAAAGTGTAGATCCAGATGAGCCGGCTCATGACGAGCCGTCTCATCAGGATCTGCACTTTTTTCAAGTAATATAATTATTTTTAGAATTTTTTTTACCCATTTTGAGAAATGAACTGATCCAAATGTAATTTTGTTATTTATTGGTCTAAAAATATCATGGACCAGTCCATGTCAGTTACTTGGTGTTGAAAGGGTTACGGGATTTCTAGGGTACACACGAATGAAATTACAGTCTACATCCGCTATGTCAAAGTCGGCTATGTCGAATTCTCCGGTTATCTCGAAGTTGGAGCAAAGTCCCGTTTCAGACACTATCATTGTACATTATATAACTGGCTCTGTTTATATCGAATTTCGTTAAGTCAAACTCGAAGTATTTTGTTCCGTCTGACGGTTGTAGACTATAAGTAATAAACAATTAATCAACAAGTACATATTTTTTGCACATTTTCCTGTTTGGCATTTTCCTGTCTTACAAACCAAGCACCTGTTACTGACAGCTATGATGTCATTCACAAATAAATTCGAAAAAAGGTTTTAAACGAAACCAGAGCGATTGACGATACATCTCTTTATCGTCATTGCCACCCAATGACCTCCTGATTTGTTTTTATTTTTAATTCACGAGGACCAGTATTACCGTATGATCTAGACTGTGCATGTACATATATACCCTAAAAGATAAAACAATCACAACCTGTCATCTGTCACTCAATCATTTTTTTCTTCTATTTTTAGATTGTGATGGACAAGTGCAACAGTACAATCTTTGACAACATATCATCCCCATCACCACTAAATGAGACGGATGCTGAATCGCATGAGGCGCGAATGGAGAAACTCATCACCTACTACACGATGGAAATTGGTGTGCCGTTAGTTTGTGCGTTTGGTATGGTTGGAAACGTGCTCAACTTCATGGTGCTGACTCGTGAAAAGATCAGCCGTTCATTAACCAAAATGGAAAAGTCAGCGCACATTGGATTAATTGGGCTGGCGATATCGGATTTTATGTTCTGCCTTCTGGCTTTCATGTATACTAGAATCAAATTTGAAGACGAGTACCGCGTGTTGGGTGCAGTACTGTATTTTGATTGGTTAGCCGGGCCACTGATCACTTTGTTTATTGTGACAAGCACCTGGCTTACTGTTGCAATGGCTGGCGAGCGGTATCTTGCCGTGTGTCATCCATTCAAAGCTAGAAAAGTGATATCCCTGAAAAAGACACGCATCATTATTGCTGCCGTGTACCTAGCATGCTTTGCATTAACCATTCCGCTAGGATTTGAACGCATTATCAAGGATCATTTAGACTGTGATGGGAAAATATACTACATGATAGAGCGGCGACCGCAATTCACCGATTCGGTTATGGGTATTCGTAGACTAGTGTGGGCAATGCTGTTTGACTTTATACCATGCATTGCGTTGCTGTATTTCAACGTCTGTCTAATATACAAGATCCATCATGCCAAGAAGCTCAGAAATGCAATGGCGCCTGCTCAGAAAAACGAGGTTCTGCTTACAAAACACCCACGTGAACTCTTTTCATATAACTCCAACAGTGCATCATCTAACAATTCCTTAAAAGGTCGTGCTCAATCTTTGCCACATTATTCACCAAAGCATCAGACACAACTGATGGCTACCGAGCAACCACATCGGACATACAGTAACAAAAGTTGGCGAAGCAGTCCTCAGGCATCGCTTTCGAGAAACGCCACACCACAAAAGAAACAAATGAAGGCAAAACGACGACAGACTGACAATGCCTTAAACAGCGTAACTGCAACGCTTGTTGCTGTGATCGTTCTTTTCCTTATTCTGGTGTCGCCATCGGAGATCCTCAAGTTTATCTACACAATGAGCACTGGAAGCAACACCCACACATATAAAATTATTCGTAGCATCACAAACTTGATGCAAGCAATCAATTTCTCCGTTAACTTCGTGCTTTATTGTGCAGTGAACAAATCATTTCGAAGTAGCTTGGCTGCTATTTTCTGCTTCTTCTGTAAGCGTGGACGTCATGCATTCAAACTCAGATCACTCGAGCGTGCCTATTGTCACAAAGTAGAATTCTCAGAATCAGACTCTTGAATCAAAATCGAAAATAGTGCAATCGCGACTATTTATTACACAGGAACACAAGCAGTGAGAGAAACCAATCCAGAGATTATATCTAGATCACTAGAGCCCTAGAAACAATCAAATGCTTTTTCATGCATATTTAATACAACAAAATGTCTTAATGTGCTCTATGTTTAGCTGGACTACATTTTTCATCATGAAATATTTACGTATTAAGCCCATTACATGTGTATATGCATGCAGCAGAAGAAGATGTGTCTGATAATATAATCAGGCCTTTAAACAAAATGTCATGTCTGGTTGACTTTCACCGTGGGACAAACACGCTCCATATTTTATTGATGTCTTTATAATTACCTGTTTAATCCATTTCCTTCTAATACATAGAGAATATTAGCTCATTGCTTCATAAATTTTAATTTGTTAAGACGACTTGGAGAAAATATACAAGGCGAGGCTCAAGTTAATCTACTGTATTGATTTGGAGACGAGTCTAATAATTTAAAATTGATAGGACAGTGACCTATGCCAAGCCTTGTATTGATTTGGAGACGAATCTAATAATTTAAAATTTATAGGACAGTAACCTATGCCGAGTTTAAAATTTATAGGACAGTGATCTATGCCGAGCCTTGTATTTTTTCGGAGACAAACCTAATAATTTAAAATTTATAGGACAGTGGTCTATGCCGAGTCTTGTATTGATTTGGAGACGAGTCTAATAATTTAAAATTTATAGGACAGTGACCTATGCCGAGCCTTGTATTGATTTGGAGACGAACCTAATCATTTAAAATTTATAGGACAGTAACCTATGCCGAGCCGTGTATTTTTTCGGAGACAAACCTAATCATTTAAAATTTATAAGACAGTAGTAACCTATGTCGAGCCTTGTATTTTTTCGGAGACAAACCTAATAATTTAAAATGTATAGGACAGTGATCTATGCCGAGCCTTGCATTGATTTGGAGACGAGTCTAATACTTTAATATTTATTCTATGTATCCTATCTTCTGATAGAAAGAAGTTTTAGAGAGGAAAGATCACTGAATAATTCTGACTTGGAAGTTTATCATACCATCTGTGAACATAATGACGTCATACACGCAGCGTTATGATGGCACGAACGGATTATTAGGCACTGACTAATAAAGCAACGTTTATTAGCCAAGCCATTTTTAACCATTATTATGCATGAAGGTAAATAGGTTTATATATATATCTCCATGCATTACCAATGGATAAAGTGAGCTTATCTACCCCCATCTCCATAGATATTATGCATGAAGGTAAATAGGTTTATATATATATCTCCATGCATTACCAATGGATAAAGTGAGCTTATCTACCCCCATCTCCATAGATATTATGCATGAAGGTAAATAGGTTTATATATATATCTCCATGCATTACCAATGGATAAAGTGAGCTTATCTACCCCCATCTCCATAGATATTATGCATGAAGGTAAATAGGTTTATATATATATCTCCATGCATTACCAATGGATAAAGTGAGCTTATCTACCCCCATCTCCATAGATATTATGCATGAAGGTAAATAGGTTTATATATATATCTCCATGCATTACCAATGGATAAAGTGAGCTTATCTACCCCCATCTCCATAGATATTATGCATGAAGGTAAATAGGTTTATATATATATCTCCATGCATTACCAATGGATAAAGTGAGCTTATCTACCCCCATCTCCATAGATATTATGCATGAAGGTAAATAGGTTTATATATATATCTCCATGCATTACCAATGGATAAAGTGAGCTTATCTACCCCCATCTCCATAGATATTATGTATAGGATATATAAGCCAAAAACGATCCAATATGTAAAATATTGGACTGTGTGAGGCGGGTAACGCTGAACATAGTGCCAATATTTTACATATTGGATCCATTTATGGCTTATATCTTATTTAAAAAACACACTTATACAACAAGATCCTACTAATTAAAATTGTTAATTTCGTTCATTTACGCGTAGGATTTAACATAATACTCTGTCTGGCCTTTTGAAAGCAGTCCAATAGTAATACTAATGGACTGCAAGTACAAAGGTTTGACATAACGGCAATGTTTTAATGCGAACTATAAGGGTCGTGTCCGTCTATCAGCGATATTCTGACCTCTATTGTGGGTGTTTTTCTCTTTGCCTGTCTATTGATGTGTCAATCAATATGGTTGTATAGAAGTGCTATTGGTGGAAATGGCGTCGCCAAAGAGTCGTTTCTATGTGGCAAAGGCTATTCTAACATGACATGGTATTTTGTTCCTATAAACAAAGAACAAAATCTGCAATAAAAAAATGGCTCGAGTCAGTCGATTTATTGGTGTTGAATTGCTTCCCCCCCCCCTCCCCACGTAAATAAATCACTTATTTATGGATGAAAATCATGTAAACAAGTTGCAGTAAAAATACAGTCGTCCATAAAACAGTGCGACAACGAGACGTGGCTAGTCAATCCTCTTTTATTCTTAGTAAAATTTGTATTCACATTACTCTGGTAGATTTAACTAATACAAACATTTAATTTATACTTTCCTATGAACTATAGAAAGTTATAAGTGAAATAAAACGTGCTAATCCACTGGTTGAAAACAGTGGAATAACACACATTTTATTTCTGACTGAAATGTCAGCGCAAATATTTTCGGTTTCAAGCAGTCAGTGACATCGTGCATGATCTCATTATGGACGTCTAAACACGACGGTCTAGTGACATTTAGCACACGATTGCATCGTTTTCTATCACAAAAACACTTTTCAGCCTAAAATAAAAAGATTACGCGTTTGTTTAAGTGAATGATGGAATTATATTTCACGCATGAACATAGAAAGCTATTATTATGGGCCCAGTAAGCCGGATTACTGGAACTCTACATGTGCATGGACCCAGTAAGCCGGATTCCTGGAACTCTACATGTGTATGGACCCAGTAAGCCGGATTACTGGAACTCTACATGTGCATGGACCCAGTAAGCCGGATTACTGGAACTCTACATGTGTATGGACCCAGTAAGCCGGATTACTGGAACTCTACATGTGCATGGGACCCAGTAAGCCGGATTACTGGAACTCTACATGTGTATGGACCCAGTAAGCCGGATTACTGGAACTCTACATGTGTATGGACCCAGTAAGCCGGATTACTGGAACTCTACATGTGCATGGGCCCAGTAAGCCGGATTACTGGAACTCTACATGTGCATGGGCCCAGTAAGCCGGATTACTGGAACTCTACATGTGTATGGACCCAGTAAGCCGGATTACTGGAACTCTACATGTGTATGGGCCCACCAAGCCAGATTCCTGGAACTCTACATGTGGATGGACCCAGTAAGCCGGATTACTGGAACTCTACATGTGAATGGGCCCAGTAAGCCGGATTCCTGGAACTCTACATGTGAATGGACCCAGTAAGCCAGATTACTGGAACTCTACATGTGTATGGACCCAGTAAGCCGGATTACTGGAACTCTACATGTGAATGGGCCCAGTAAGCCGGATTCCTGGAACTCTACATGTGTATGGACCCAGTAAGCTGGATTACTGGAACTCTACATGTGAATGGGCCCAGTAAGCCGGATTCCTGGAACTCTACATGTGGCTGGACCCAGTAAGCCGGATTACTGGAACTCTACATGTGAATGGGCCCAGTAAGCCGGATTCCTGGAACTCTACATGTGGCTGGACCCAGTAAGCCAGATTACTGGAACTCTACATGTGAATGGGCCCAGTAAGCCGGATTCCTGGAACTCTACATGTGGCTGGACCCAGTAAGCCGGATTACTGGAACTCTACATGTGTATGGACCCAGTAAGCCGGATTACTGGAACTCTACATGTGTATGGGCCCAGTAAGCCGGATTACTGGAACTCTACATGTGTATGGGCCCAGTAAGCCGGATTACTGGAACTCTACATGTGAATGGACCCAGTAAGCCGGATTACTGGAACTCTACATGTGTATGGGCCCAGTAAGCCGGATTACTGGAACTCTACATGTGCATGGGCCCAGTAAGCCGGATTACTGGAACTCTACATGTGTATGGGCCCAGTAAGCCGGATTACTGGAACTCTACATGTGCATGGGCCCAGTAAGCCAGATTACTGGAACTCTACATGTGCATGGGCCCAGTAAGCCGGATTACTGGAACTCTACATGTGTATGGACCCAGTAAGCCGGATTACTGGAACTCTACATGTGCATGGGCCCAGTAAGCCGGATTACTGGAACTCTACATGTGCATGGACCCAGTAAGCCGGATTACTGGAACTCTACATGTGAATGGACCAAGTAAGCCGGATTCCTGGAACTCTACATGTGGCTGGACCCAGTAAGCCGGATTACTGGAACTCTACATGTGTATGGACCCACCAAGCTGGATTACTGGAACTCTACATGTGTATGGACCCAACAAGCTGGATTACTGGAACTCTACATGTGTATGGGCCCACCAAGCCAGATTCCTGGAACTCTACATGTGGATGGACCCAGTAAGCCAGATTACTGGAACTCTACATGTGAATGGACCCAGTAAGCCAGATTACTGGAACTCTACATGTGTATGGACCCACCAAGCTGGATTACTGGAACTCTACATGTGTATGGACCCAACAAGCTGGATTACTGGAACTCTACATGTGTATGGGCCCACCAAGCCAGATTCCTGGAACTCTACATGTGGATGGACCCAGTAAGCCAGATTACTGGAACTCTACATGTGTATGGACCCAGTAAGCCGGATTACTGGAACTCTACATGTGTATGGACCCAGTAAGCCGGATTACTGGAACTCTACATGTGTATGGGCCCACCAAGCCAGATTCCTGGAACTCTACATGTGGATGGACCCAGTAAGCCAGATTACTGGAACTCTACATGTGTATGGACCCAGTAAGCCAGATTACTGGAACTCTACATGTGTATGGACCCAGTAAGCCGGATTACTGGAACTCTACATGTGTATGGACCCAGTAAGCCGGATTACTGGAACTCTACATGTGTATGGACCCAGTAAGCCGGATTACTGGAACTCTACATGTGTATGGACCCAGTAAGCCGGATTACTGGAACTCTACATGTGGATGGACCCAGTAAGCCAGATTACTGGAACTCTACATGTGGATGGACCCAGTAAGCCGGATTACTGGAACCCTACATGTGTATGGACCCAGTAAGCCGGATTACTGGAACTCTACATGTGTATGGACCCAGTAAGCCGGATTACTGGAACTCTACATGTGGATGGACCCAGTAAGCCAGATTACTGGAACTCTGTGTATGGACCCAGCAGGTTGGATTCCTGGAACTCTTGTGTATGGACCCAGCAAGCTGGATTACTGGAACTCCCTGCATGGACCCAACACGCTGGATTCCTGGAACTCTATGCATGGACACACCAAGCTGGACTCCTGGAACTCCCTGCATGGACCCAACAAGCTGGATTCCTGGAACTCATGTGTATGGACCCAGCAAGCTGGATTCCTGGAACTCCCTACATGGACCCAACAAGCTGGATTCCTGGAACTCAATGCATGGACCCAACAAGCTGGATTCCTGGAACTCTGCATGCATGGACACAACAAGCTGGATTCCTGGAACTCTGCAAGCATGGACCCAACAAGCTGGATTCCTGGAACTATGCATGCATGGACACAGCAAGCTGGATTCCTGGAACTCTGCATGCATGGACACAACAAGCTGGATTCCTGGAACTCTGCATGCATGGACACAACAAGCTGGATTCCTGGAACTCTGCATGCATGGACACAACAAGCTGGATTCCTGGAACTCTGCATGCATGGACACAACAAGCTGGATTCCTGGAACTCTGCATGCATGGACACAACAAGCTGGATTCCTGGAACTCTGCATGCATGGACCAAGCAATCTAGAATAATTAGCATGTCTCTAAAACTGACAACATCTACCAATTCAAGTTGAATTTGAATGAACACCCGTCAGCCTTATTTACATTACAAGGAAATTGAATATTTCTGACAAGGATCAGACTAATTGATGCTGCATGTGTTCATTGTTGTCATCTTGCTGCACCCTGGGAGTCAATCCTGGCATTAGCTGAACAGAACGTAATAAATTATTTTTCACTTTTAATATAATCTATGAAGAACTATGTATCTGTTGAATGTGAATTCAATTTTTTTTAAATTATATGGAAAATCATTTTATTTACCATCTGCTCAAAGCAAAAAATTAGGCATACATTATAATGAATGGTCGGAGACACGTCTCCTTTCTGCTCTCATGGGACACACTTATAAGTTTATGGCTGCATTTAGGAATGTGCGAAAATCATAATCCTTTCTGCTCTCATGGGACACACTTATAAGTTTATGGCTGCATTTAGGAATGTGCGAAAATCATAAACAGGTATTGTATGTGGTGCATCATGGGCACTAAAACGTCATAAAGTACAAAATAGAATGACAGGAATAGAACGTCTTTTGTAAGAACACACTTAATAGGCTATACTCACATCATTTTATTCCTGCGAATTTCCATAGCAGCCCAGACAAATAGAATGCTGAATAATCATGGCGGCTATCTATATATGCAACTGTGTCCGATAATCCATTCTAGGATCGAAAACGTAGTGGGGAATTTCCCCCCTCCCTTCCAAAAAATGGGGGAAGTTGAAACAAGAAGGCCATGATGGCGCTGTATCGATCACCTGACTGCATTTTTTACCCTGGAGTCACCATTGTTTGAAGAACTTGTGTTATTTTTAGACTGTGGCCATCTTTCATTCGCGACAACCTCCATTTTTAACAAATCTGAAAAGGATACACCCATGGACAGTGAAATTTGACTACCATTGGTCAAGCAGTATGGGTGAAGAAGAATTTTGAAATCTAAAATAAATGAACAATCTTTTGTCCTTTCGGCAGCCATCTTGGATAACAAAATAATCTGTTTTTGATGAAAATTAAAGTTATCATACAAGTTAAGTTTCTTGAACATTGGCGCTGATCAGATTGTGAGGAGAAGAAGAAGTATGAAATCTCTCATAAAAGGTTGACCTTTTGACCTTTCTATGGTCATCGTAGATGACGTAATTATTTGATTTTGTTGATAATTGCAATTGGATATAATTATGACATGACCATATTCGCTCAAAAACAAAATTTGACCCCTACTTGACCTCACGGGTCACCCTCAATTTTGATCCCTGGGTCACCATTTGAACAACTTTGAAAGATCATTACTACCAATATTTGTCAAACTCGTGAGAAGACGATCATTTAAGAATTTGTGCTATAGATGGCTGCCATCTTGGATTTCAGGGGCTTTTTTATGAAAAAGGCTTCACTTAAGGATCGCACAAGTAAAGCTTCTTGAACATTGGCTGATCAGTTCGTGAGAAGAAGATGTTTGAATTCTCTCGACATTTCGACTGCGTAATTATCCGATTTTGATGAAAATTGCACAAGATTGATTGCCTCATCGATACCTTCGTTTTGATATAGACATTGATCATGATGATGATGTACAGCCAGTGATGATGATGAGGATGTACAGCCAGTGATGATGATGATGAGGATGTACAGCCAGTGATGATGATGATGATGTACAGCCAGTGATGATGAGGATGTACAGCCAGTGATGATGATGATGATGATGTACAGCCAGTGTTGATGATGAGGATGTACAGCCAGTGATGATGATGATGAGGATGTACAGCCAGTGATGATGATGATGATGTACAGCCAGTGTTGATGATGATGATGTACAGCCAGTGTTGATGATGATGTACAGCCAGTGATGATGATGATGATGATGATGATGATGAACAGCCAGTGATGATGATGATGTACAGCCAGTGATGATGATGATGATGTACATCCAGTGATGATGAGATGTACAGCCAGTGTTGATAGTACAGCCAGTGTTGATGATGATGTACAGCCAGTGATGATGATGAACACCAGTGTTGATGATGATGATGTACAGCCAGTGTTGATGATGATGATGTACAGCCAGTGTTGATGATGATGTACAGCCAGTGATGATGATGATGATGATGATGATGATGAACAGCCAGTGATGATGATGATGTACAGCCAGTGATGATGATGATGATGTACAGCCAGTGATGATGATGATGTACAGCCAGTGTTGATGATGATGATGAAAAGCCAGTGATGCTGATGATGTACAGCCAGTGCTGTTGATGATGATGAACAGCCAGTGATGATGATGATGATGAACAGCCAGTGTTGATGATGATGATGTACAGCCAGTGATGATGATGATGATGATGATGATGATGATGTACAGCCAGTGATGATGATGATGATGATGATGAACAGCCAGTGATGATGATGTACAGCCAGTGATGATGATGATGATGTACAGCCAGTGATGCTGTTGAGGATGTACATCCAGTGATGATGATGATGATGATGATGATGATGATGATGATGATGATGATGATGATGTACAGCCAGTGATGCTGTTGAGGATGTACAGCCAGTGATAATGATGATGATGATGATGTACAGCCAGTGATGATGATGATGTATGCCGAGTGATGATATCATTAGATCAATAAAATGATGATGATATTTGGCAATACACATACTGCCATTAGTGTGGAGTACGCCTATCATTCAGTGATGCAGACAGTGATCAATGGAGTTCTCATTAATAGCATTTTCTGACAAACTCATCTATATATTACATTAACCCATTCAACACTAAGTAACTGACATGGACTGGTACAAGCAATTCTTAAACCAATAGATTAATAAAAAAATTGGAAGTCATGATAGTGCAGTGGTAGTGCGTTCGCTTCAGGTGCGAAAGGCCTGGAGTTTGAGCCCCACTGGAGCTATTACGATTGTGCCCTTAAGCAAGCAAGGCATTTAAATTCCACGTTGCCTCTTCTCTCTCCCTCGTGGCCATGGAGTCTATCAGGAATGAGATCTCGCGAGTGATTAATATAAGTTATAAGAACTTGTTTCGCAATCGAGCTATAATTACATTTGGACTAGTGCATTTATCAAAATGGGGAATTTTGTCTAAAAATAGTAATATTACTAGCAAAAAGTGCAGATCTGGAACTACACTATATGACTATATAGAGTTAGGCAGTGTTGAAAGGGTTAACAAAGTGACCTGCACTTTTTTCAAGTAATATAACTATTTTTAGAAAAATAATTACCCATTTTGATAAATGAACTGATCCAAATGTAATTTTGTCATTAATTTATTGGTCTAAAAATATCATGGACCAGTCCATGTCAGTTACTTGGTGTTGAATGGGTTAAACAAGAAAACTACCCGTACGGATATTAGTCCTCTACCAAGTATTGCTTTTACATAATATTAGTTTAAACTTTATTTGATTGCGAAGCAAGTATTAACAACTTATATTAATCAAGTATTAACAACTTATATTAATCAAGTATTAACAACTTATATTAATCACTCTTGTTGGCGTGGATTAAAGCATAAAATTAATATGGTCATTCGTGTGGGAGGAAACCAGAGAAAACCCACCTGTCCGATCTGGCGACCACCGTACCACCTCACATACTTCCCGGTCCAAGGATCGAACCCGTGTTGCATTGGTGAGAAGCGAAGCGCGCTAATCGGACATATATTGAAACGGTAGTGTGACACTGAGTGGCACGAGAATAGACATTAAGGTAACTTTAGCATCAATGCAACAAGAAAGTATTTCCAAGTTTGAAGTAACTTTCTTATCAAACAAGTAACTTTCTTATCAGCATACTCTCTATGTTCTGCCAATACTCTTAACTCATCCAGCCTTTGAGCCATCAAATGGCGGCGTAGATAAGATAAGCCGCTTTCCGAGAGCCGCTATCAGACTGATAACACACCAGCTTTCCGTGAGACGAATATCGGCGGCGCATTATACTGAACTCTGAATTCCGAGCGACGTTTTCTAACGTCGCATTTCATTGGCTTAATATCGGCGGTTTCTTGTGCTATTTTCGAAATAAACCAATGAAAATTAAGTTTACAAAAGAATAATCTAACATCCGGGCAAGTTTTCGAGAGAAAAAAATCCCGAGATTTAAAACAGCAAAATAAAATATTTCCGTGTACAAAAACGAACAAAATTTGGCAATTTTTGTAAAAATGGCTGCCGATTCCAACGAAAATATGGACATTGACGATATGTTGCGATCGGACAGTGATGAGAGTGACTTTTCCGGATTTAATTCGGACGCTCTACCGAGCGATTTCAAGTAAATCTAATCATTTATCTACAGTTGAGCAACATAATCATTGGACAATTTACATGTACATAAATTTTGAGTTCGACCAACAATCCATCCATAGTAAATTAGTGCAAGAGTAGGCCTACATGTAAATACATCAATATATCTATTATTATTGTGTTGTAAATAGTGTAAATATAATGTGTGTGAATTTCATTGGATTAATAAGTGAAATGGGTAATAAATGAATTCTTCCTCCGTAAGTAATGTTTCATATTCACCCTGTTCAACCCTGTTTTGCATGATTTTACTTACTAATGATTTTATATAAAATATGGGGATTGTAAAAATAATGAATCAACAAGACATAGGTGAACATTTTAATTTATTCAGCATTAGAACATGAAAGATACATGCATTCAAAGTTAGCAAGTTTAGTAACAATTCTAAATGAAACATTCTGATAAATCATCAATATTGATAAATTGCTCCAGGAATACAGGACTAAACTACTGATATCTGCTGTAGGAGTTAGATAAGAACTGGCTAACAGGAGCTTATCAGTAAATCAACACCAGGGCTGAATGAGTTAACACAGTTATCTGAGTTATCCTACTAATGTGGCATTCCATGTTTGAAGTAACTTTCTTATCAGCATACTCTCTATGTTCTGCCAATACTCTTAACACAGTTATCTGAGTTATCCTACTAATGTGGCATTCCATGTTTGAAGTAACTTTCTTATCAGCATACTCTCTATGTTCTACCAATACTCTTAACACAGTTATCTGAGTTATCCTACTAATGTGGCATTCCATGTTTGAAGTACCGGTAACCATCTTATCAGCATACTCTCTATGTTCTGCCAATACTCTTAACACAGTTATCTGAGTTATCCTACTAATGTGGCATTCCAAGTTTGAAGTAAATATCTTTAGTAATGAGAAATATTAGAGGTGATAAAAACTTTTAACCCTGCGGACACATAGACAGACGGACGAATGGAGGGTACAGCTATAGTGTGCGGTAACTTGTCCTACCTAATGTTGCATGTCCCTACAAAGAAATATTTCAAGTATATGTATTTCAATTTATAAAAAAAACTTTTAGGAATGAAGACACTTATTTTGTAAGCTAAAAAGGGACATTACTGTGTACATTTTTTTGAAAGAGTTGAGTGCCTTGCCCTAATAATGACCCATGACCCCATAAAGATTTATTTGAAGTTTGAAGTAAATGTCTTTTGTAATGGTGAAGCTAGTTGACTTGTTAAACACTTTAAACTTGAATGTTTATTTTAAAAGGAGCATAACTGTGAAAATAATGTTGAAATAAATGATGTAACTTGCCCTACCTACTACAGTGGCTTGTCACAATAAACAATTATGTAACTTGCCCTACCTACTACAGTGGCTTGTCACAATAAACAATTATGTAACTTGCCCTACCTACTACAGTGGCTTGTCACAATAAACAATTATGTAACTTGCCCTACTACAGTGGCTTGTCACAATAAACAATTAATCCAAGTTTGAAATAAATATCTTTAGGAATGGGAAGGATATTTGAGTTTATACAAACTTTAATCTCTGGAACACAGACAGACGGACAGCGGGTAAACCCATAGTCCCCTCCGATGAAACAGACGGACATCGGGTGAACCTACAGTCCCCTCCGATGAAACAGACGGACAGAGGGTAAACCTATAGTCCCCTCCGATGAAACAGACGGACAGAGGGTAAACATATAGTCCCCTCCGATGAAACAGACGGACAGAGGGTAAACATATAGTCCCCTCCGATGAAACAGACGGACAGAGGGTAAACCTATAGTCCCCTCCGATGAAACAGATGGACAGAGGGTAAACATATAGTCCCCTCCGATGAAACAGACGGACAGATGGTAAACCTATAGTCCCCTCCGATGAAACAGATGGTAAACCTATAGTCCCCTCTGATGAAACAGATGGTAAACCTATAGTCCCCTCTGATGAAACAGATGGTAAACCTATAGTCCCCTCCGATGAAACAGACGGACAGAGGGTAAACCTATAGTCCCCTCTGATGAAACAGATGGTAAACCTATAGTCCCCTCCGATGAAACAGACGGACAGAGGGTAAACCTATAGTCCCCTCTGATGAAACAGACGGACAGATGGTAAACCTATAGTCCCCTCCGATGAAACAGATGGTAAACCTATAGTCCCCTCCGATGAAACAGACGGACATCGGGTAAACCTATAGTCCCCTCTGATGAAACAGATGGTAAACCTATAGTCCCCTCTGATGAAACAGATGGTAAACCTACAGTCCCCTCCGATGAAACAGACAGACAGTGGGTAAACCTACAGTCTCCTCCGATGAAACAGACGGACAGCGGGTAAACCTACAGTCCCCTCCGATGAAACCGACAGGGGACTAATAAACATGGTTATTTCTATGATTCTCCCAGTCCAAGTTTTATCAAATTGTAAATGGTGATTGAGAGCAGATGTTGTTTGAACATGATGTTATGCATGCAGACAGACATACCTCACAGGACATATGACTAGAACATAGATGAGTTAAGTGGATTATAGCCAAATTTAGTTGATTTTCAGAACATTCTAGAATGCCCACTTTGATTACCAATCTTGCAGACACCCAGCTTTTTACTTCATTATTTGTTCAGGAGAACAATTAATTATCAGCAATTAACATTGTCAGCTTTAACTATGTAAATTGACAATGAAATGCTGCAAAGTGACTTATTTAAGAAGCTAAAAGGGGAATAATTTCTCATCAGCTAATGGAATCATTGCTCTTAAATACAAAAACATTGGCCAGTAAGATGTCATCACAGGTTTTATGTGTTATATTCTGTAATGGTGAATACACAGGAACAAACAGTTATTCTCTTCCAAGGCTGTTAAAGGCCTCGACACAGGAACATTCATTCTCTTCCACTGCTGTTACAGCCCCGACACAGGAACGTTCATTCTCTTCCACTGCTGTTACAGGCCCGACACAGGAATGTTCATTCTCTTCCACTGCTGTTACAGGCCCGACACAGGAACATTTATTCTCTTCCACTGCTGTTACAGGCCCCAACACAGGAACATTCATTCTCTTCCACTGCTGTTACAGGCCCCGACACAGGAACATTCATTCTCTTCCACTGCTATTACAGCCCCGACACAGGAACGTTCATTCTCTTCCACTGCTGTTACAGCCCCGACACAGGAACATTCATTCTCTGCCACTGCTGTTACAGCCCCGACACAGGAACGTTCATTCTCTTCCACTGCTGTTACAGGCCCGACACAGGAACATTCATTCTCTTCCACTGCTGTTACAGCCCCGACACAGGAACATTCATTCTCTTCCACTGCTGTTACAGGCCCGACACATGTTCAAAGTGTGCCCCCCTCACTAAATAGTGTGCCCCCCATAAAGTTGGTATATATATCAAGCTACATAATTAGTACAAAAATAGATTACGTCTTATCAAAGTCCACAGATTTACACACGCAACCACAGACAAAGTCCACAGATTTACACACGCAACCAAAGACAAAGTCCACAGATTTACACACGCAACCAAAGACAAAGTCCACAGATTTACACACGCAACCAAAGACAAAGTCCACAGATTTACACACGCAACCACAGACAAAGTCCACATATTTACACACGCAACCAAAGACAAAGTCCACAGATTTACACACGCAACCAAAGACAAAGTCCACAGATTTACACACGCAACCAAAGACAAAGTCCACAGATTTACACACGCAACCAAAGACAAAGTCCACAGATTTACACACGCAACCAAAGACAAAGTCCACAGATTTACACACGCAACCACAGACAAAGTCCACATATTTACACATGCAACCACAGACAAACAAAGATTACAAGAATAGATTACGTCTCATCAAAGTCAGCAGATTTACACACGCAACCACAGACAAACAAACAAAGATTACAAGAATAGATTACGTCTCATCAAAGTCCACAGATTTACACACGCAACCACAGACAAACAAACAAGGTTTCCTCACACATGATGACCACATTTATGCTCTCATTTGCACCATATGCTCTCATTTGCACCATATGCTCTCATTTGCACCAACGAGAGTGATTAATATAAGTTGTTAAAGCTTATTTCGCAATTGTTGTAAAATAAATAAAGTTTAAGCTTTAAATATTACGAAAACATAATTGCATAAAATGGCTGATTTGTCCATTTTTTCTACATAATATGGGTTAAAACAAGGCATTGTCATTATTTTCAATTCAGTCACACTGAGGAAAATGAGGAATTTGCCTTGGTTAGAATTTGGCAAGTAACGGCAGGTATATAGGAAAACTGATAAAACTGATAAAACTGCCTTCAGAATGCACAGACAAACATACTCACAAATAATTCCGGGAGGGGTGGAGGTATTTTCAAATTCTGGCTACAGCACTGCAATTGGTTACCTAGTTTTTGACAGAGATGGCGAAGTATCGAAAGGAACCAACTGCTCATCAAAATATTATTTGCGAGAACATTTAACAACAATTTATGGGCTGGGATGGGCTGGGCTGGGCTGGGCTGGGATGGGCTGGGCTGGGTGGAATGGGCTGGGATGGGCTGGGATGAGATGGGCTGGGATGGGCTGGGCTGGGAGGGATGGGCTGGGCTGGGCGGGATGGGATGGGATGGGAGGGATGAGGTGGGCTGGGCTGGATGGGTGGGGGGCTGGGCTGGGTGGGCTGGTGGGCTGGGGTGGGCTGGGCTGGGCTGGGCTGGGCTGGGCTGGGCTGGGCTGGGCTGGGCTGGGCTGGGCTGGGCTGGGCTGGGCTGGGCTGGGCTGGGCTGGGCTGGGCTGGGCTGGGCTGGGCTGGGCTGGGCTGGGCTGGGCTGGGCTGGGCTGGGATGGGATGGGCAGTGTTCAATCTATATATTTTAAAAACTAATAAGGCGTTTATAGCGTTACTCGTTCAGGTATTGCGCAATAATTATATCACAGCTGCATCCATTGTGGACGTAACTCAATGCAATAATTATATCACAGCTGCATCCATTGTGGACATAACTCAATGCAATAATTATATCACAGCTGCATCCATTGTGGACATAACTCAATGCAATAATTATATCACAGCTGCATCCATTGTGGACGTAACTCAATGCAATAATTATATCACAGCTGCATCCATTGTGGACGTAACTCAATGCAATAATTATATCACAGCTGCATCCATTGTGGACATAACTCAATGCACTAATTATATCACAGCTACATCCATTGTGGACGTAACTCAATGCAATAATTATATCACAGCTGCATCCATTGTGGACATAACTCAATGCAATAATTATATCACAGCTGCATCCATTGTGGACGTAACTCAATGCACTAATTATATCACAGCTGCATCCATTGTGGACATAACTCAATGCAATAATTATATCACAGCTGCATCCATTGTGGACATAACTCAATGCAATAATTATATCACAGCTGCATCCATTGTGGACGTAACTCAATGCACTAATTATATCACAGCTGCATCCATTGTGGACGTAACTCAATGCAATAATTATATCACAGCTGCATCCATTGTGGACGTAACTCAATCGGTTTACTTTAGTTTTTTATCACTATTTCAAGGTGCGTGCGACGTCATGATTACGATTCCCTTTGTACGACATAAGATATAGATATAAGCGACTCTCGGAACAGCAGGACTAAATAATCACAACACATAAGTTGCAAAATAATCACTATTATTTATATGCATTCCTGATCGAAAGTTGCCGACTGCCAATTCATTCATATGACAACTTACATTTTCGTCAATTCTGGACATACCGAGGCAGTTAGTACAGCTACAAAAATCTGTAACACTCGTCAGACTAGTCTGTTTGAGGATAGTGCAATGATACAGACAGACAGAGACCCATTCCAGAGTCTCCTCACGTTCTTTTACGTGCACTATGTAAAGCATAGACACAAAACCTCAGTTAATAGACTGTTAATATTATTAGGGTCAGACGAGGGAACGAACCTGCGATCCCTGTATTCGCAGTCCAACGTGTTAATCACTGTCTGTCACTTGAATGGATTCACAGTCATTATTTCTACACTTGGCAACAGGCCAGGAATAAACGTGATTGTAACACAATTTCGCTGAACCTGTGGGAGAATATTATATACATTGCGAGCACTGTATCGCCTTGTATGGAAACTGTTATGATGACATAACACTGTAACAAAAGTGGCAGCCGGCTATACCGCTGTTTGTATCATTAATTTAGTCATTTTAAATTGCTGTACAATGTCGGTTTCAGATAAATACTGCACTTTTAAATTATTATGAAAGCAGTTCCGAAAAGATATAAATTAAACTTGCTTAATTTGTTGCAGGAGATGAAAATGCTGTTGACGTTTTTCCTATAATGATTTTCCTTTCATACTTGGATGAACCTCCATTATTGACAATTGTTGTTTGTGCGGGTTTTACGCCTTCATTAGCACCATTTTGGGCTATATAGTCGGCAGGCAGTTTACCTAACAACACCTTTCATGGGCAGGCTCCATCGGTTAACCAGTATTTGGTGCACCAACCTCCGCAAGAAACTGCCAACTTTTTCAAATAAAGAGACACAGTGACTGAGTGGGGCTCAAACCAGTGACCATCAGTGATGATATGTTACCGAAACCGAAAGCGGTCCATTTTTGACAATGTAAAATATTTAATAATCACAACTTATTTTTTCCACTGTCAATATTTATCCTTCAGCAACAAGATTCATACATATATAGTAGGGATGGCAACGAATATTCGAATATTCGCTCGGACGTCCGAATATCCGATTACTATTCGAATATTCGGGAAAAATATTATATATGAAGTAAACTGTCCGATACGTTGTTTTCTTTTGAAACCGTCATAAAACAGTCATATTCAAAAGAAATCGCCCGGGATGTGTGAATAAATTATGTTAATTGACACTCTACCATATAATCAGATAATTACAGTAGGTGCTAAGGTAGGTAGCGTTTCATTATGATGTCAAAACTGTTTAGCTGAGAAAATTCTTTTGAAATATATACAGACAGTTTGCAATAACAACCACCCCCATGTATCTTACATTTTTAATTAACTGCTCAATATTACAAAAAAGTACTACTTAACCCTTTCAACCCCACAGGCCTCTAAATAGGCTTATGAAAAGTGTAGATCCAGATGAGCCGGCTCGTGACAAGCCGTCTCATCAGGATCTGCACTTTTTTGCCAGTAATAATTATTACTATTTTTAGATAAAATTACCCATTTTGATAAATGAACTGGTCCAATGGTAATTTTCTTATTAATTTATTGGTCTGAAAATATCACGCACCAGTCCATGTCAGTTACTTGGGGTTGAATGTGTTAAAGTACGATTTTTATTATATTGTCCTCAAAAATGCAAATTTGTGTATCGAATATTCGAATAGTAAAATCGCTAATCATTGCCATCCCTAATATATAGTAATATTTGTTGAGCACCGTATATTTGCTGTAAACTTGTTTGTTAGGTTTTTACGGCAGTATAGTACAAAAGAAGACAAACTTCAAGAAACAATTTTATCAGAGGTGAATCTCCAATAATATGCACTTGTCCACTTGACATTGAAGATGTAGAGACAGTCTCAAGTCAATTGGATGAAAACAATGAGCTGTTCCGAGAAGAGATAAAGGTTTAGATGTACTAGACAGTAATATAGCAGTAGTGGAGGGGGTCCTTAGGGGTAGTGAGGTCGTTTGCTTCATATTCTCCCAGAAGCACCAAATTTGGCATAAATGTTGCCCATGCTATGCAAATTAATTTCAGAAAATTATAATATTATGGGACTTGAATGTTCTACTTGTCATTTGATGCTGGATTTTAGTTTATACAAATTTATTTTAGCTCGATTGCGAAACAAGTTCTTTCAACTTATATTAATAACTCTCGAGACCTCATTCCTGATGGAATCCATCGCCACAAGGGAGAGAGAAGAGACAACGTGGAAATTAAATGCCTTGCCTAAGGGCACAATCGTAACGGCTCCAGCGGGGCTTGAACTCCGGACCTTTCGCACCTGAAGCGAACGCTCTACCACTGCGCTATCATGACTTCCACTAGTGGATGAAAACAAGGTGCTGTTGCCATTATGGTTTGGATGTACTATATTGGGATATTGTAAATTATAAAAGAGTGTATTACTGCAGAAAAAATATGTATTACTGCAGAAAAATATGCATTACTGCAGAAAAATATGTATTACTGTAGAAAAATATGTATTACTGCAGAAAAATATGTATTACCGTAGAAAAATATGTATTACTGTAGAAAAATATGTATTACTGCAGAAAAATATGTATTACTGCAGAAAAATATAAATATGTATTACTGCAGAAAAATATGTATTACTGCAGAAAAATATGTATTACTGTAGAAAAATAATATGTATTACTGTAGAAAAATATGTATTACTGCAGAACAATATGTATTACTGTAGAAAAATATGTATTACTGAAGAAAAATATGTATTACTGCAGACAAATAATATGTATTACTGCAGAAAAATATGTATTACTGCAGATACATATGTATTACTGTAGAAAAATATGTATTACTGTAGAAAAATATGTATTACTGCAGAAAAATATGTATTACTGTAGAAAAATAATGTATTACTGTAGAAAAATAATGTATTACTGCAGAAAAATATGTATTAAATATGTATTACTGCAGAAAAATATGTATTACTGCAGAAAAATATAAATATGTATTACTGCAGAAAAATATGTATTACTGCAGAAAAATATGTATTACTGTAGAAAAATAATATGTATTACTGTAGAAAAATATGTATTACTGCAGAAAAATATGTATTACTGTAGAAAAATATGTATTACTGAAGAAAAATATGTATTACTGCAGACAAATAATATGTATTACTGCAGAAAAATATGTATTACTGCAGATACATATGTATTACTGTAGAAAAATATGTATTACTGTAGAAAAATATGTATTACTGCAGAAAAATATGTATTACTGTAGAAAAATAATGTATTACTGTAGAAAAATATGTATTACTGCAGAAAAATATGTATTAAATATGTATTACTGCAGAAAAATATGTATTACTGCAGAAATATAATATGTATTACTGCAGAAATATAATATGTATTACTGCAGAAAAATATGTAGAAAAATATGTATTACTGCAGATACATATGTATTACTGTAGACAAATAAATATTACTGCAGAAAAATAATATGTATTACTGCAGAAAAATATGTATTACTGCAGATACATATGTATTACTGCAGATACATATGTATTACTGTAGAAAAATATGTATTACTGCAGAAAAATATGTATTACTGTAGAAAAATCATATGTATTACTGCCGAAAAATATGTATTACTGCAGAAAAATATGTAAAATATGTATTACTGCCGAAAAATATGTATTACTGCAGAACAATATGTAAAATATGTATTACTGCAGAAAAATATGTATTACTGCAGAAAAATATATCACATGAAAGTCCTGACTACATACATTTGTCCACCTGATGTTAAAGAAGGATGGACTTGAGACTATAGTGTACATACAGAACTGCCTTATTCCAATTACAAATGTGGGCATAACTCATGAGAAGAGTTACCTGTCCTGAAAGTCTGTACAATATGCGCTTGTCCACATGATGGTGAATATTTACACAAAGTGTCATGCGCTTGTCCACATGATGATGAATATTTACACAAAGTGCCAAGCGCTTGTCCACATGATGGTGAAGATTTACACAAAGTGCCAAGCGCTTGTCCGCATAATGGTGAAGATTTATACAAAGTACCATGAGCTTGTCGTGTTTAAAATTGTTTTCTGAACTTACTTTAGTCAAATAAATTGGTGTCAAAATGTAAAGTTACAATGAAGCAATAGCATCCTAGCTTCTAACTCCCCGTCCATAACAGAACCAAATCCATTGTTTACACTGACAGCAGTAACATAAATGTCAAGGTCGACGAAAATGGGACCAAAGGAAGTTTAAATGCCGAAAAGATACACAGGTTCTGCTTGCCAGCAGTTATCCTCAACTGACACTCCAGAGATATGTCGAATCCCCTATAGATCTTACTGACCCCTCCACAGAGTTATGTCAAATCCCCTATAGATCTTACTGACCCCTCCACAGAGTTATGTCGAATCCCCTATAGATCTTACTGACACTCCACAGAGTTATGTCGAATCCCCTATAGATCTTACTGACCCCTCCACAGAGTTATGTCGAATCCCCTATAGATCTTACTGACCCCTCCACAGAGTTATGTCAAATCCCTAATAGATCTTACTGACACTCCACAGAGTTATCTCGAATCCCCTATAGATCTTACTAACACTCCACACAGTTATGTTGAATCCCCTATAGATCTTACTGACCCCTCCACAGAGTTATGTCAAACCCCTATAGATCTTACTAACACTCCATAGAGTTATCTCGAATCCCCTATAGATCTTACTAACACTCCACAGAGTTATGTCGAATCCCCTATAGAGATCTTACTAACACTCCACAGAGTTATGTCGAATCCCCTATAGAGATCTTACTAACACTCCACAGAGTTATGTCGAATCCCCTATAGACCTTACTGACACTCCACAGTGTTATGTCAAATCCTCTATAGATCTTACTGACACTCCACAGAGTTATGTCGAATCCCCTATAGAGATCTTACTAACACTCCACAGAATTATGTCGAATCCCCTATAGATCTTACTAACACTCCACAGAGTTATGTCGAATCCCCTATAGACCTTACTGACACTCCACAGTGTTATGTCGAATCCCCTATAGATCTTACTGACACTCCACAGAGTTATGTCGAATCCCCTATAGATCTTACTAACACTCCACAGAGTTATGTCGAATCCCCTATAGACCTTACTGACCCCACATAACTCTGTTGAGTCAGTACAAACCCAAAAACTAATAATCGTGCGTGTGTGAGGGTGGGCATACATGGATTAACATTTTATTCTTTAAAACAACATTCATGCAATATTTTTACAACAATTTCACATTAAATATTTACAGACTTGTGAAATATGGACAGTTTCATTTAGTCAGTTAGTAGATTTCTCACACAATCGGCTAATGCAGATAGACTGTTTCTCTTCCTGTGTGAGACAAGCAACATGAATTATAAGGCTTCCATCACTCAGATCTTCCCTGATGGACATTCTGATTGCTAGTTTATGCACTGAATGACCACATCAACTGATCATTAATATTAGCAGCGTGGAATGATTGGGTCATAACGAGTCATTCTGGTCCCCAATGGTATGGAAATGTCACATTATGCATTCTGGCTATATATTTTGCACAATATAACTATATAATAATGTTAAAAACAACATTACGGTTATGTGTAAAACCGATGTCAGTGGACAGTTTTACAATCCGCGACGCAGGTAATTTGTAAACATTTTATTTTACATATGTTTACAAATAGATTATTCCATTCAGCGCACCGCACCGATGGATCATCTTCTAATCATCTTCTTCGAACTTCAAGTAATAAAAATTTCAATAAGATAAGCAAATCAAAGTACGATAGATCGGACAAAGACTATGACCAAAAACCCGAATGGTGGGGGTGGGTTTGTTGATTCCTGGATTGCAGAATGTGTGATACTGTCGTTTAGAGATAATTTAAATCGTCTTAGTCTAAAATAAATATGCATATGCACAAATTGTGAGAAATAATGTTTATGCTTGTTTGTTTTTCGGGTTTAATGTTACACAAACAGCTCCAGCTATTGATGGAGGAAGACACTGGTATACTGTTAGGAGACACGACTGTCAATCAACTGTTACGAGACACGACTGTCAATCAACTGTTACGAGACACGACTGTCAATCAACTGTTACGAGACACGACTGTCAATCAACTGTTACGAGACACGACTTTCAATCAACTGTTACGAAACACGACTGTCAATCAACTGTTACGAGACACGACTGTCAATCAACTGTTACGAGACACGACTGTCAATCAACTGTTACAAGACACGACTGTCAATCAACTGTTACGAGACACGACTGTCAATCAACTGTTACGAGACATGACAGTCAATCAATGGTATACTGTTATGAGACACGACTGTCAATCAATGGTATACTGTTACGAGACACGATTGTCAATCAACTGTTACGAGACATGACTGTCAATCAATGGTATACTGTTACGAGACACGACTGTCAATCAATGGTATACTGTTACGAGACACGATTGTCAATCAATGGTATACTGTTACGAGACACGATTGTCAATCAATGGTATACTGTTACGAGACACGACTGTCAATCAATGGTATACTGTTACGAGACACGACTGTCAATCAATGGTATACTGTTACGAGACACGATTGTCAATCAATGGTATACTGTTACGAGACACGACTGTCAATCAATGGTATACTGTTACGAGACACGATTGTCAATCAACTGTTACGAGACATGACTGTCAATCAATGGTATACTGTTACGAGACACGACTGTCAATCAATGGTATACTGTTACGAGACACGATTGTCAATCAATGGTATACTGTTACGAGACACGATTGTCAATCAATGGTATACTGTTACGAGACACGACTGTCAATCAATGGTATACTGTTACGAGACACGACTGTCAATCAATGGTATACTGTTACGAGACACGACTGTCAATCAATGGTATACTGTTACGAGACACGACTGTCAATCAATGGTATACTGTTACGAGACACGACTGTCAATCAATGGTATACTGTTACGAGACACGACTGTCAATCAATGGTATACTGTTACGAGACACGATTGTCAATCAATGGTATACTGTTACGAGACACGACTGTCAATCAATGGTATACTGTTACGAGACACGACTGTCAATCAATGGTATACTGTTACGAGACACGACTGTCAATCAATGGTATACTGTTACGAGACACGACTGTCAATCAATGGTATACTGTTACGAGACACGACTGTCAATCAACTGTTACGAGACACGACTGTCAATCAATGGTATACTGTTACGAGACACGATTGTCAATCAATGGTATACTGTTACGAGACACGACTGTCAATCAACTGTTACGAGACACGACTGTCAATCAATGGTAACTGTTACGAGACACGACTGTCAATCAATGGTATACTGTTACGAGACACGACTGTCAATCAACTGTTACGAGACACGACTGTCAATCAACTGTTACGAGACACGACTGTCAATCAATGGTATACTGTTACGAGACACGACTGTCAATCAACTGTTACGAGACACGACTGTCAATCAATGGTAACTGTTACGAGACATGACTGTCAATCAATGGTATACTGTTACGAGACACGAATGTCAATCAACTGTTACGAGACACGACTGTCAATCAACTGTTACGAGACACGACTGTCAATCAATGGTATACTGTTACGAGACACGACTGTCAATCAATGGTATACTGTTACGAGACACGACTGTCAATCATAACTGTTACGAGACACGACTGTCAATCAATGGTATACTGTTACGAGACATGACTGTCAATCAACTGTTATGAGACATGACTGTCAATCAATCAATGGTATACTGTTATGAGACACGACTGTCAATCAACTGTTACGAGACACGATTGTCAATCAATTTGTATACTGTTACGAGACACGACTGTCAATCAACTGTTATGAGACATGACTGTCAATCAATGATATACTGTTATGAGACACGACTGTCAATCAACTGTTACGAGACACGACTGTCAATCAATGGTATACTGTTACGAGACACGATTGTCAATCAATTTGTATACTGTTACGAGACACGACTGTCAATCAATGGTATACTGTTATGAGACACGACTATCAATCAACTGTTACGAGACACGACTGTCAATCAATGGTATACTGTTCCGAGACACGATTGTCAATCAATGGTATACTGTTACGAGACAAGACTGTCAATCAACTGTTACAAGACACGATTGTCAATCAATGGTATACTGTTACGAGACATGACTGTCAATCAACTGTTACGAGACACGACTGTCAATCAATGGTATACTGTTACGAGACATGACTGTCAATCAATGGTATACTGTTACGAGACACGAATGTCAATCAACTGTTACAAGACACGATTGTCGATCAACTGTACACGATTGTCGATCAATTGTTCCGCGACACGATTGTCAATCAATGGTATACTGTTACGAGACACGACTGTTAATGGTATGCTGTACTGATACAGGACTGTTAATCAATGGTATACTAAACACTTAATCATAACACTAAATGAGACAGACAACTGTAATCTGAGCCAAGACTTACCAAAACCTTGGACGCTGTAAGTAATGGTGCACATCAACACTGATTAGTATTGGCATATTATCCATCAAAACAGTAACCAGCAGCAACTTCATATTATAAGTCGATGAACTTGTTCCAGTCATATATAAGAAATGATGACAAACTGACATTATTCTTGGCTTAGTAAACTTTCGATATTGTTATCACTTAATTGACAGTCAATCTTGATGAATAAAAGATTCGTATCTTCAATAATGCTAATCACATATGATGCGAAATGTGACAGAAGTGCTCTTACGCGTCATAATTCACCAACGATTAATGATACTATCTTAAGCTTGACATCAAATTGAACCACATAATGGAACACAATCCAATTGATGAAATATTAACATGGAGATACAACACCTAGTCAAATATCTTTGTTTGTTTTATGTTTATTTATCGTCGTTACCGGTTGCCCGTATGAGTGACGCCTGATGAGATTAGTCATTTTAGATTTTTGGAGGATAGTGCAATGATACAGACAGAGACCCATTCCAGTCTCCTCTGGTTCTTTTACATGCACGGTGTACAGCACCGACACGAGACCTCGGTTTAATGTCCCATCTGAAAGACTGTTAATTTTATTAGGGTCAGACGGGGGATCGAACCTGGGATCCCCTGATTACCAGTCCAGCGTGTTACCACTGGACTACAGATCCGTCTGTGAGGGTATGATCATCTGCTCAAATCTGCTCTAGTCAAATCTGTCAATCTCAACATCTTATCAAGGGAATCTCATAATTAGCTGCACAACACATCAGTTGGTAATTGGTTGTTTGCAAAGCTTGTTAAAGTTATTTATTGTGAACAATCAATAACAAATTGTTTTTGATGCTTTTTATTTTGAAATAATCTATTTTCTATCTAGATTTTCTATTTTTATCTTAATTTAAAGCAACATTACATCGCAAAAAGCAAATAAAATGCAGTTTTTCACGTATAAATGCATTGCTACTACAAATTCTTCCGAATACATTCGAACTCTAACATTGAATCAATAAACAGTGTTTTTGTAGATTGAAAGTATGATTTCATATAACAGTCATCCATGCTCCTGATTTGTTTGTCATCGGAATCAAAACTAAACGCGAGATAATGTCGCTTAGAGATCATTGAACTAAGAATGGTCTACAAATATATAGGAACAAATGTGAGATATAACGGTAAATCTGTACCATAAATCGTATTATTCAGGATACACTAGTTGTATTACGCATGTATGTTTACATTAATTTATTATGTCAACAAACCGCATATACGACGTTCATTTATTAGTTGAACTACTCAGTATTTGAGGCAAATATTTGGACACAAATATATAATAGGAAAATACATTCTGTAGAAACATTTCTAACTTTGAATGATTTTCCACACACAATGTACATATTTATTCGCGGCATGTATGGGACATCCTAATGAACGCCCGTTTTTGAAAATTCAAAACTTACCCGGATGAAGGTAAATATAAAATCTCAACAAATTTTTAATGATAATTCCAATTCTAGCACTTATTTATAGATCCAAGAACAGATAGATCACACTTTAAATATTTGTTTATAAAGCAAATTAATCAAACTGTTCATGTTCTATGTTCATAAACAGTTATAATGAAAACATCTCAAATACATATATTCCAGTTCTATCAAAAACACGTGTTCACCAAGATCATTCTAAAAATAAACACACTGTCATACACAACGCAATGGCTTCTAAAAAATTTCGAAAAAGAACCAATGAACATTTTGAACATAATAGCATGAACACACAATCTGTAATGAAGTTTGAAGAAGAACCAATGAACATTTTGAACATAATAGCATGAACACACAAACACACAATCTGTAATGAAGTTTGAAGAAGAACCAATGAACATTTTGAACATAATAGCAGGAACACACAATCTGTATGGAAGTTTGAAGAACCAATGAACATTTTGAACATAATAGCAGGAACACACAATCTGCAAGGAAGTTTGAAGAACCAATGAACATTTTGAACATAATAGCAGGAACACACAATCTGTAATGAAGTTTGAAGAAGAACCAATGAACATTTTGAACATAATAGCATGAACACACAATCTGTAAGGAAGTTTGAAGAAGAACCAATGAACATGTTGAACATAATAGCAGGAACACACCACAATCTGTAAGGAAGTTTGAAGAAGAACCAATGAACATTTTGAACATAATAGCATGAACACACAATCTGTAATGAAGTTTGAAGAAGAACCAATGAACATTTTGAACATAATAGCAGGAACACACAATCTGCAAGGAAGTTTGAAGAACCAATGAACATTTTGAACATAATAGCACGAACACACAATCTGCAAGGAGGTTTGAAGAACCAATGAACAGTTTGAACATAATAGCAGGAACACACAATCTGTAAGGAGGTTTGAAGAACCAATGAACATTTTGAACATAATAGCAGGAACACACAATCTGTAAGGAGGTTTGAAGAACCAATGAACATTTTGAACATAATAGCACGAACACACAATCTGCAAGGAGGTTTGAAGAACCAATGAACAGTTTGAACATAATAGCACGAACACACAATCTGCAAGGAAGTTTGAAGAAGAACCAATGAACATTTTGAACATAATAGCATGAACACACAATCTGTAAGGAAGTTTGAAGAAGAAGCAATGAACATTTTGAACATAATAGCACGAACACACAATCTGTAATGAAGTTTGAAGAAGAACCAATGAACATGTTGAACATAATAGCAGGAACACACAATCTGCAAGGAAGTTTGAAGAACCAATGAACAGTTTGAACATAATAGCATGAACACACAATCTGCAAGGAGGTTTGAAGAAGAACCAATGAACATTGTGAACACAATAGCATGAACACACAATATGTAAGGAAGTTTGAAGAAGAACCAATGAACATTTTGAACATTATAGCAGGAACACTCAATCTGTAAGGAAGTTTGAAGAAGAACCAATGAACATTTTGAACATTATAGCAGGAACACACAATCTGCAAGGAGGTTTGAAGAAGAACCAATGAACATTTTGAACATAATAGCAGGAACACACAATCTGTAATGAAGTTTGAAGAAGAACCAATGAACATTTTGAACATAATAGCACGAACACACAATCTGCAAGGAAGTTTGAAGAACCAATGAACAGTTTGAACATAATAGCAGGCACACACAATCTGTAAGGAAGTTTGAAGAAGAACCAATGAACATTTTGAACATAATAGCAGGCACACACAATCTGCAAGGAGGTTTGAAGAAGAACCAATGAACATTGTGAACACAATAGCATGAACACACAATCTGTAAGGAAGTCTGAAGAAGAACCAATGAACATTTTGAACATAACAGCAGGAACACACAATCAGTTGCTGATTATCGAACAGAATAAAACTGATACAAATTGTGATTAAGTTTGACGAACATCTGCTCAATATGGAGGACAAAACATTGACAACAACAACAGCGAGTAATTCTGAATAGCAACAAAGTGATTTTACTGTGACCAAGAGTATTCCATATCACTAAATATCTACTATATCCTATCATCATTCTTTGTGCAAAATAATCTCAATTTTCATCAAAAATATCTTTCTAGAAGCCAGGAACAACACAAAACTGAGAAACAGAATCTTTAAACAGGACACATCCTACACACAACATTGAAATAAATCACATTTTTCATTTCGTTTCATCAGAACAAAATAAATTTGTAGAAATTTTCAATTGCTATATTTCCAAGAACTCTCTAAAAATTACATTCACAATGAGTGATCAGTCAACTCAAAACAGGCGAAAATTGTAAATTACATTCTGCATATTGAAACAAGATAGCTCTCTGTCTAAGAGATCCAAAACAAATCGGATCATATATCCCATTAAATAGCTAGCATACATAAACAAAACTATGAAATGCCATCATATACAACCAACTAAACATAAAAACCTACCATAATTCTTCCCCATACATGAAAATTATGACAATTTTGAAAAAAAATCCAAATTTACTTTAAATAATCTATCACCATGACATGTCAAATACAGAAATAATACATTGACATGTTTCCATAAATCTGGAGTAGTGTAGCAACCCTCTGTCATTTTACAGTCACATCATACCCTAATGAAATATAAGACAGAACATAAATATAATACAACTGGGGAAGACTTTGACAGGCTGGCTCACTCAGACAGTACAAGAGTATCACACCAATATAGATAGTATGCCTGTGCATAATCAACACATCTCTCGTGCATAATCAACACATCTCTCTGCTGCCGGTAACTGTCAAATTAGCATTGTCTTCTGGGGAGGGTCCTCTATTTCACAAGAAAACCAACATAAGGCACATACAGTCAAACCTGTCCTAAGCAGCCAGCCAAGGGAATAACAGAAAGTGGCTGCTTAGCAGAGGTCAAATGTATAATGAAACAACATAATGGGAATCCGGAAACTGACTGCTTAATACATGTTGGCTGCTTAACCCTTTCCTTCATAGAGATTTAGGTTAATATACTATTATATCTCTATACAAACGACAGCCATTTAGTTATCATGCAGTGAATAAGTAGTCGGCATATCTATACTACCTCCATAGATATTACTGAGATTCTGGCCTTTATTATGAACATTGGTTTGGCTACTACATTGTCAATGTATGTCGTATTGGTAATGGCATCAAGAGGTGCTTCTATGAGGGAAAGGGTTAATAGAGGTGACCACTAACACAGGTTTGACTGTAGTTACATGCATGTGGCAGTCGTGAAATCTGGTCTACGAGTTTAAAACATGTACATCAGTCAGCTACAAAAATATATGTATAAATTATTGGCTGCACTTATCTCTGGAATGTTCCATGGAACAGGCAGTTAGGGCACCCAAACTAAGTTTGTTACGAAATATCCCTGACTTACCTACCATCTTTGTTATTGTATACTGCGAACATTGATTACTAAATTTGTTGTAGAATGTGTGCGCGTTACACACGAGTACAGTCATCATGAAGTATTCTTAAAATATATTTTATTTGTTTCTTTTATGAGGAATATTACAATGCAATTTTTGAAAGCAAATAAAACTAATGTATTAAAAATGGTTTGCAGCACTCTTTGGTAAATAGGTAAAAGCATTTAGAAGTTTAAAGATGTATGGACAGAATTGAGAAGGTGTTGAGAAATTTGAGCAGGTGTTGAAAAGTTTGAGGTGTTGCAATTTTGAGAAATTAATTGTTGCCCAGTGCGTATTTAATACAATGCCATAGAAGCTGTCATTAGAACAGACGGATCTGTAGTCCAGTGGTAACACGCTGGACTGGTAATCCAGGGATCGCAAGTTTGATCCCCCGTTTGACCCTAATAAAATTAACAGGCTTTCAGTTGGGACTTTAAAGTGAGTGAGTATTATTTGGTTTAACGGCGCATCAGCACAGTTCAGGCTATATCGCGTCGGGTTAAGTATATAGTATACAAGATATCTACAATTAAAAATATTATGTAGATAACATACTGTATGTATTAAAATTGTAATGACGAAAGTCAATTGCAACACAATTTATCAAGCTGTAAAAATGATAATAAAACGTCAGTTGTAAAACTTACAATTTATGGAAAAGATGTGATTCTTTTAAAAATGCAATAATGTATTTAAAATCAACAGTGTCGAAAAGCTCCTTCATTGTCACAACTGTATAATATTTTCGACGAATGAGTGAATTTACACAGTGAATTAAGATGTGTTCAACATATATATAGGAATGGCATGGTATACACCATGGTGGATCCTCTCTTTTCAATAAAAATGAGTGTGTAAAACGGGTATGTCCACCTCTCAACCGTGACATAGCTGTTTCCTCTCTACGGTTGGAGTGATAAATAAAAGATGATTTGCCAATGTTTGGCTTAATTGGTTGTAGTTTATTGAATTGTATGTTATTCCAAGTGGTTTTCCACATTGAAGTAATGTAAGAAAGAATCGATTGCCTAGCATCAGTGTATGGTACATGTATTTTAGAATTTATACAGTCTAGTTTAAGTGCATCTTTTGTACTTTGATCAGCCATTTCATTGCCACGAATACCAATATGACTTGGTATCCAGCAATATATAACATGTTTAGTTGATGTAATATCTGTGTGCTTAATAATTTGTGAATAAGGGGTTTTTTAACGTTCATGTTGTCTACTGATTGTAGTACAGATAAAGAATCTGAAAGGATCATAAATTGTCTATCAAGTGATGCATCAGCAAAATTTAAAGCTAAATCAATAGCCTCTACTTCTGCTGAAAATATAGACGCATGATCAGGTAGTCGTAATTTAGAATTATGTAATTTACTGACAGCAGCACAGCCAACTTTGTTGCCGGCTTTAGATCCATCTGTGTATATTGGTGGTTCGATCCCCCATCTGACCCTAATAAAATTAACAGGCTTTCAGTTGGGACTTTAAACCGAGGTCTCGTGTCGGTGCTGCACAAGAACCAGAGGAGACTCTGGAATGGGTCTCTGTCTGTATCATTGCACTATCCTCCAAAAATCTAAACTGACTAATCTCTTCAGGAGGCGTCGCTCATATGGGCAACCGACGATAGATAAACGTAAAACACACACACATGTCATTAGACAAGCGGTAACATTCGCTGACTGATATCTTATCACTCAGAATAACACTCAGAATTGTCAAATCTCAGTTATTGTCACATTACTTAAAATTCAGAAAGCCCTGCACTGCTGGAGAGAAGCTCTCCATTATCAAGTATGTAGAGGCTTGCGGCAATCGGTAGACAGTACGGCATCGGGGAATTATGAGAACCATGCACTTACGCACGCAGGTCCACACGATTGTTTTCGTTTTGTACGGGAATACAAAAATAATAGAGCACGATTATATTTCAGAACCATGCAAAGGGTAGGTGCGCGCTATAAATGATAGCGTGGTATACATAGCAAATTACGGTACTTTCATTTCTTTGTTTATATCACAGTGATACATGGTGTAGCACCGAAAATGAGAAAATATCAGCGTTACACACGAAAATGATGTGCATACACTGTCACCGTGAGTATTCTGGACAGACAGACAGACAGACAGACAGACAGACAGACAGACAGACAGACAGACAGACAGACAGACAGACAGACAGACAGACAGACAGACAGACAGACAGACAGACAGACAGACAGACAGACAGACATACTTCATTTGGCGAATACATTATCATAAAGATGAGTAAATGTTTTATAGGTCACTAGACTTACTCGACGAGCAGCCCGAAACAAATACTTTAACCCATTCAACATCAAGTAACTGACATGGACTGGTCCATGATATTTTTTAGACCAATAAATTAATAAGAAAATTACATTTGGATCAGTTCATTTATCAAAATAGGTACTTTTATCTATAAATATTAATATTACTGGCAAAAAGTGCAGATCCTGATGAGACGGCTTGTCACAAGCCGGCTCATCTGGATCTACACTTTTTTGTAACCCTATTTAGAGGTCTGTCGTGATGAAAAGGTTAACCACGTGTTGTTTCTAAATTTATTTGTGTGCATGCTGTTTTATAATAATAAAAATAATAAAGTCTTTATTTACAGTCTTTATTTACAATTGTCCAATGGTCCCTGTAGTCCTCTACTATATATATACATAACATTATAACAACATACTGAGTACACAATGCATTTTCTGTGTCCTGAAGGTTGTCGACTATCAAATCACTCATATACTTTCGTCAATTGTGGGCATAATGAGTATGTACAGCTACAAAAGTCTTGAATACTCGCCAGAATTGATTTGTGGTCAACGATGCTGTTGCTGGCTGCTTCTATGTGTATTTAATTCATTCTCCATATATTCTGGTTGCTGTTGCTGGCTGCTTCTATGTGTATTTAATTAATTCTCCATATATTCTGGATGCTGTTGCTGGCTACTTCTAAGTGTATTTAATTCATTCTCCATATATTCTGGATGCTGTTGCTGGCTACTTCTATGTGTATTTAATTCATTCTCCATATATTCTGGATGCTGTTGCTGGCTACTTCTAAGTGTATTTAATTCATTCTCCATATATTCTGGATGCTGTTGCTGGCTACTTCTAAGTGTATTTAATTCATTCTCCATATATTCTGGATGCTGTTGCTGCTACTTCTATGTGTATTTAATTCATTCTCCATATATTCTGGATGCTGTTGCCTGGCTGCTTCTATGTGTATTTAATTCATTCTCCATATATTCTGGATGCTGTTGCTGCTACTTCTATGTGTATTTAATTCATTCTCCATATATTCTGGATGCTGTTGCCTGGCTGCTTCTATGTGTATTTAATTCATTCTCCATATATTCTGGATGCTGTTGCTGGCTACTTCTAAGTGTATTTAATTCATTCTCCATATATTCTGGATGCTGTTGCTGGCTACTTCTAAGTGTATTTAATTCATTCTCCATATATTCTGGATGCTGTTGCTGCTACTTCTATGTGTATTTAATTCATTCTCCATATATTCTGGATGCTGTTGCTGGCTACTTCTGTGTATTTAATTCATTCTCCATATATTCTGGTTTAGAAATGGCCACCGCCTATATCGATGTTATATGCAGCACTCGTTTTTGGTTTAAGATTATTATGAATACATTTCTGAATAGATATCAACGTGCTTAACCCATTCAACACCAAGTAACTGACATGGAGTGGTCCACGATTATATTTAGACCTATAAATTAATAAGAAAATTACATTTGGACCAGTTCATTTGTCAAAATGGGTAATTTTGTCTAAAAATAGTAACATTACTGGCAAAAAGTGCAGATCCTGATGAGATGGCTCGTACAGACGGATCTGTAGTCCAGTGGTTAACACGTTGGACTGGTAATCCAGGGATCGCAGGTTCGATCCCCCGTCTGACCATAATAAAATGAACCAGTCTTTCAGATGGGACGTTAAACCGAGGTCTCGTGTCGGTGCTTTACACCATGCATGTAAAAGAACCAGAGGAGATTCTGGAATGGGTCTCGGTCTGTATCATTGCACTATCCTCCAAAAGTCTAAAATGACTAATCTCTTCAGGAGGTGTCGCTCATATGGGCAACCGGTAGCGACGATAAATAAACGTAAAACACACACAAAGATGGCTCATAAATAATTAATTTTAATCGCTTGTATTTCTCTCAATATGTTTACTCTTTACACCCAGGTATACATTTATAACCGTCGATGTCCGGTAAGCTTCAAAATCTTACACCCAGGTATACATTTATAACCGTCAATGTCCGGTAAGCTTCAAAATCTTACACCCAGGTATACATTTATAACCGTCGATGTCCGGTAAGCTTCAAAATCTTACACCCAGGTATACATTTATAACCGTCAATGTCCGGTAAGCTTCAAAATCTTACACCCAGGTATACATTTATAACCGTCAATGTCCGGTAAGCTTCAAAATCTTACACCCAGGTATACATTTATAACCGTCAATGTCCGGTAAGCTTCAAAATCTTACACCCAGGTATACATTTATAACCGTCAATGTCCGGTAAGCTTCAAAATCTTACACCCAGGTATACATTTATAACCGTCAATGTCCGGTAAGCTTCAAAATCTTACACCCAGGTATACATTTATAACCGTCAATGTCCGGTAAGCTTCAAAATCTTACACCCAGGTATACATTTATAACCGTCAATGTCCGGTAAGCTTCAAAATCTTACACCCAGGTATACATTTATAACCGTCAATGTCCGGTAAGCTTCAAAATATATAACTTTGCTGGATAAAACTTCTAGGAAATATATACCTCTGCTGGATATAACTTCTAGGAAATATATAACTCTGCTGGATCAAACTTCTAAGAAATATATAACTCTGCTGGATCAAACTTCTAGGAAATATATAACTCTGCTTGATATAACTTCTAGGAAATATATAACTCTGCTGGATCAAACTTCTAGGAAATATATAACTTTACAATGCCGATAAGTCCATGACTTAGTGTACTGACAAATATGCGCTGAGATCACAAATTAAGTTTGTGACAAGCTCGTGAACATGTGTGTGACAAGCTCTTGAACATGTGTGTGACAAGCTTGTGAACATGTGTGTGACAATCTTGTGAACATGTATGTGTGACAAGCTCGTGAACATGTGTGTGACAAGCTTGTGAACATGTGTGTGTGACAAGCTTGTGAACATGTATGTGTGACAAGCTTGTGAACATGTGTGTGACAAGCTCAAGAACATGTGTGTGACAAGCTCGTGAACATGTGTGTGACAAGATTGTGAACATGTGTGTGACAAGCTCTTGAACATGTGTGTGGCAAGCTCTTGAACATATGTTTGACAAGCTTGTGAACATGTGTGTGACAAGCTTGTGAACATGTGTGTGACAAGCTCTTGAACATGTGTGTGACAAGCTTGTGAACATGTACAAGGTCATGAATATGTGTGTGACAAGCTTGTGAACATGTGTGACAAGGTCATGAATGTGTGTGACAAGCTAGTGAACATGTACAAGGTCATGAATATGTGTGTGACAAGCTTGTGAACATGTGTGTGACAAGGTCATGAATGTGTGTGACAAGCTTGTGAACATGTGTGTGACAAGCTCTTGAACATGTGTGTGTGACAAGCTCTTGAACATATGTTTGACAAGCTTGTGAACATGTGTGTGACAAGCTTGTGAACATGTGTGTGACAAGCTCTTGAACATGTGTGTGACAAGCTTGTGAACATGTACAAGGTCATGAATATGTGTGTGACAAGCTTGTGAACATGTGTGACAAGGTCATGAATGTGTGTGACAAGCTAGTGAACATGTACAAGGTCATGAATATGTGTGTGACAAGCTTGTGAACATGTGTGTGACAAGGTCATGAATGTGTGTGACAAGCTTGTGAACATGTGTGTGACAAGCTCTTGAACATGTGTGTTGACAAGCTTGTGAACATGTGTGTGACAAGCTCTTGCACATGTGTGTGATAAGCTTGTGAACATGTGTGTGACAAGCTCAAGAACATGTGTGTGACAAGCTCAAGAACATGTGTGTGACAAGCTCGTGAACATGTGTGTGACAAGCTTGTGAACATGTGTGTGACAAGCTCTTGAACATGTGTGTGACAAGCTTGTGAACATGTGTGACAAGGTCATGAATATGTGTGTGACAAGGTCATGAATGTGTGTGCCAAACTTATGAACATGTGTGTGACAAGCTTGTGAACATGTGTGTGACAAGGTCATGAATATGTGTGTGACAAGCTTGTGAACATGTGTGTGACAAGCTTGTGAACATGTGTGTGACAAGCTTGTGAACATGTGTGTGACAAGGTCATAAATATGTGTGTGACAAGGTCATGAATATGTGTGTGACAAGCTTGTGAACATGTGTGTGACAAGGTCATAATATGTGTGTGACAAGCTTGTGAACATGTGTGTGACAAGCTTGTGAACATGTGTGTGACAAGCTTGTGAACATGTGTGTGACAAGGTCATGAATATGTGTGTGACAAGGTCATGAATATGTGTGTGACAAGGTCATGAACATGTGTGTGACAAGCTTGTGAACATGTGTGTGACAGGGTCATGAATATGTGTGTGACAAGCTTGTGAACATGTGTGTGACAAGGTCATGAATATGTGTGTGACAAGCTTGTGAACATGTGTGTGACAAGCTTGTGAACATGTGTGTGACAAGCTTGTGAACATGTGTGTGACAAGGTCATGAATATGTGTGTGACAAGCTCGTGAACATGTGTGTGACAAGCTTGTGAACATGTGTGTGACAAGCTCTTGAACATGTGTGTGACAAGCTTGTGAACATGTTGTGACAAGGTCATGAATATGTGTGTGACAAGGTCATGAATGTGTGTGACAAACTTATGAACATGTGTGTGACAAGCTTGTGAACATGTGTGTGACAAGGTCATGAATATGTGTGTGACAAGCTTGTGAACATGTGTGTGACAAGCTTGTGAACATGTGTGTGACAAGCTTGTGAACATGTGTGTGACAAGGTCATAAATATGTGTGTGACAAGGTCATGAATATGTGTGTGACAAGCTTGTGAACATGTGTGTGACAAGGTCATGAATATGTGTGCGACAAGGTCATGAACATGTGTGTGACAAGCTTGTGAACATGTGTGTGACAAGCTCTTGAACATGTGTGTGACAAGCTTGTGAACATGTACAAGGTCATGAATATGTGTGTGACAAGGTCATGAATGTGTGTGACAAGCTTGTGAACATGTGTGACAAGGTCATGAACATGTGTGTGACAAGCTAGTGAACATGTACAAGGTCATGAATATGTGTGTGACAAGCTTGTGAACATGTGTGTGACAAGGTCATGAATGTGTGTGACAAGCTTGTGAACATGTGTGTGACAAGGTCATGAATATGTGTGTGACAAGGTCATGAATATGTGTGTGACAAGCTTGTGAACATGTGTGTGACAAGCTTGTGAACATGTGTGTTACAAGCTTGTGAACATGTGTGTGACAAGCTTGTGAGCATGTGTGTGACAAGCTTGTGAACATGTGTGTGACAAGGTCATGAATATGTGTGTGACAAGCTTGTGAGCATGTGTGCAACAGGGTCATGAATATGTGTGTGACAAGGTCATGAATGTGTGTGTGTGACAAGCTTGTGAACATGTGTGTGACAAGCTTGTGAACATGTGTGTGACAAGCTTGTGAACATGTGTGTGACAAGGTCATGAATATGTGTGTGACAAGCTTGTGAACATGTGTGTGACAAGGTCATGAATATGTGTGCGACAAGGTCATGAACATGTGTGTGACAAGCTTGTGAACATGTGTGTGACAAGGTCATGAATATGTGTGTGACAAGGTCATGAATATGTGTGTGACAAGCTTGTGAACATGTGTGTGACAAGGTCATGAATATGTGTGCGACAAGGTCATGAACATGTGTGTGACAAGCTTGTGAACATGTGTGTGACAAGCTTGTGAGCATGTGTGTGACAAGCTTGTGAACATGTGTGTGACAAGGTCATGAATATGTGTGTGACAAGCTTGTGAACATGTGTGCAACAGGGTCATGAATATGTGTGTGACAAGGTCATGAATATGTGTGTGACAAGCTTGTGAACATGTGTGTGACAAGGTCATGAATATGTGTGTGACAAGGTCATGAATATGTGTGTGACAAGCTTGTGAACATGTGTGTGACAAGGTCATGAATATGTGTGCGACAAGGTCATGAACATGTGTGTGACAAGCTTGTGAACATGTGTGTGACAGGGTCATGAATATGTGTGTGACAAGGTCATGAATATGTGTGTGACAAGCTTGTGAACATGTGTGTGACAAGGTCATGAATATGTGTGTGACAAGGTCATGAACATGTGTGTGACAAGCTTGTGAACATGTGTGTGACAAGCTTGTGAGCATGTGTGTGACAAGCTTGTGAACATGTGTGTGACAAGGTCATGAATATGTGTGTGACAAGCTTGTGAACATTGTGTGTGACAAGCTTGTGAACATGTGTGTGACAAGGTCATAAATATGTGTGTGACAAGGTCATGAATATGTGTGTGACAAGCTTGTGAACATGTGTGTGACAGGGTCATGAATATGTGTGTGACAAGGTCATGAATATGTGTGTGACAAGCTTGTGAACATGTGTGTGACAAGGTCATGAATATGTGTGCGACAAGGTCATGAACATGTGTGTGACAAGCTTGTGAACATGTGTGTGACAGGGTCATGAATATGTGTGTGACAAGGTCATGAATATGTGTGTGACAAGCTTGTGAACATGTGTGTGACAAGGTCATAATATGTATGTGACAAGCTTGTGAACATGTGTGTGACAAGCTTGTGAACATGTGTGTGACAAGCTTGTGATCATGTGTGTGACAAGGTCATAAATATGTGTGTGACATGGTCATGAATATGTGTGTGACAAGGTCATGAACATGTGTGTGACAAGCTTGTGAACATGTGTGTGACAGGGTCATGAATATGTGTGTGACAAGCTTGTGAACATGTGTGTGACAAGCTTGTGAACATGTGTGTGACAAGCTCAAGAACATGTGTGTGACAAGCTCAAGAACATGTGTGTGACAAGCTCGTGAACATGTGTGTGACAAGCTTGTGAACATGTGTGTGACAAGCTCTTGAACATGTGTGTGACAAGCTTGTGAACATGTGTGACAAGGTCATGAATATGTGTGTGACAAGGTCATGAATGTGTGTGCCAAACTTATGAACATGTGTGTGACAAGCTTGTGAACATGTGTGTGACAAGGTCATGAATATGTGTGTGACAAGCTTGTGAACATGTGTGTGACAAGCTTGTGAACATGTGTGTGACAAGCTTGTGAGCATGTGTGTGACAAGCTTGTGAACATGTGTGTGACAAGGTCATGAATATGTGTGTGACAAGCTTGTGAACATGTGTGTGACAAGGTCATAATATGTATGTGACAAGCTTGTGAACATGTGTGTGACAAGCTTGTGAACATGTGTGTGACAAGCTTGTGATCATGTGTGTGACAAGGTCATAAATATGTGTGTGACAAGGTCATGAATATGTGTGTGACAAGGTCATGAACATGTGTGTGACAAGCTTGTGAACATGTGTGTGACAGGGTCATGAATATGTGTGTGACAAGCTTGTGAACATGTGTGTGACAGGGTCATGAATATGTGTGTGACAAGCTTGTGAACATGTGTGTGACAAGCTTGTGAACATGTGTGTGACAAGCTCAAGAACATGTGTGTGACAAGCTCAAGAACATGTGTGTGACAAGCTCGTGAACATGTGTGTGACAAGCTTGTGAACATGTGTGTGACAAGCTCTTGAACATGTGTGTGACAAGCTTGTGAACATGTGTGACAAGGTCATGAATATGTGTGTGACAAGGTCATGAATGTGTGTGCCAAACTTATGAACATGTGTGTGACAAGCTTGTGAACATGTGTGTGACAAGGTCATGAATATGTGTGTGACAAGCTTGTGAACATGTGTGTGACAAGCTTGTGAACATGTGTGTGACAAGCTTGTAAACATGTGTGTGACAAGGTCATAAATATGTGTGTGACAAGGTCATGAATATGTGTGTGAAAAGCTTGTGAACATGTGTGTGACAAGGTCATAAATATGTGTGTGACAAGGTCATGAATATATGTGTGACAAGCTTGTGAACATGTGTGTGACAAGGTCATGAATATGTGTGCGACAAGGTCATGAACATGTGTGTGACAAGCTTGTGAACATGTGTGTGACAAGCTCTTGAACATGTGTGTGACAAGCTTGTGAACATGTACAAGGTCATGAATATGTGTGTGACAAGGTCATGAATGTGTGTGACAAGCTTGTGAACATGTGTGACAAGGTCATGAACATGTGTGTGACAAGCTAGTGAACATGTACAAGGTCATGAATATGTGTGTGACAAGCTTGTGAACATGTGTGTGACAAGGTCATGAATGTGTGTGACAAGCTTGTGAACATGTGTGTGACAAGGTCATGGATATGTGTGTGAAAAGCTTGTGAACATGTGTGTGACAAGGTCATGAATATGTGTGTGACAAGGTCATGAATATGTGTGTGACAAGCTTGTGAACATGTGTGTGACAAGCTTGTGAACATGTGTGTTACAAGCTTGTGAACATGTGTGTGACAAGCTTGTGAGCATGTGTGTGACAAGCTTGTGAACATGTGTGTGACAAGGTCATGAATATGTGTGTGACAAGCTTGTGAGCATGTGTGCAACAGGGTCATGAATATGTGTGTGACAAGGTCATGAATGTGTGTGTGTGACAAGCTTGTGAACATGTGTGTGACAAGCTTGTGAACATGTGTGTGACAAGGTCATAAATATGTGTGTGACAAGGTCATGAATATGTGTGTGATAAGCTTGTGAACATGTGTGTGACAAGGTCATGAATATGTGTGCGACAAGGTCATGAACATGTGTGTGACAAGCTTGTGAACATGTGTGTGACAGGGTCATGAATATGTGTGTGACAAGGTCATGAATATGTGTGTGACAAGCTTGTGAACATGTGTGTGACAAGGTCATGAATATGTGTGCGACAAGGTCATGAACATGTGTGTGACAAGCTTGTGAACATGTGTGTGACAAGCTTGTGAGCATGTGTGTGACAAGCTTGTGAACATGTGTGTGACAAGGTCATGAATATGTGTGTGACAAGCTTGTGAGCATGTGTGTGACAAGCTTGAACATGTGTTGACAAGGTCATGAATATGTGTGTGACAAGGTCATGAATATGTGTGTGACAAGCTTGTGAACATGTGTGTGACAAGGTCATGAATATGTGTGCGACAAGGTCATGAACATGTGTGTGACAAGCTTGTGAACATGTGTGTGACAAGCTTGACATGTGTGTGACAAGCTTGTGAACATGTGTGTGACAAGGTCATGAATATGTGTGTGACAAGCTTGTGAACATGTGTGTGACAAGCTTGTGAACATGTGTGTGACAAGGTCATAAATATGTGTGTGACAAGGTCATGAATATGTGTGTGACAAGCTTGTGAACATGTGTGTGACAAGGTCATGAATATGTGTGCGACAAGGTCATGAACATGTGTGTGACAAGCTTGTGAACATGTGTGTGACAGGGTCATGAATATGTGTGTGACAAGGTCATGAATATGTGTGTGACAAGCTTGTGAACATGTGTGTGACAAGGTCATGAATATGTGTGTGACAAGGTCATGAACATGTGTGTGACAAGCTTGTGAACATGTGTGTGACAAGCTTGTGAGCATGTGTGTGACAAGCTTGTGAACATGTGTGTGACAAGGTCATGAATATGTGTGTGACAAGCTTGTGAGCATGTGTGCAACAGGGTCATGAATATGTGTGTGACAAGGTCATGAATATGTGTGTGACAAGCTTGTGAACATGTGTGTGACAAGGTCATGAATATGTGTGCGACAAGGTCATGAACATGTGTATGACAAGCTTGTGAACATGTGTGTGACAGGGTCATGAATATGTGTGTGACAAGGTCATGAATATGTGTGTGACAAGCTTGTGAACATGTGTGTGACAAGGTCATAATATGTATGTGACAAGCTTGTGAACATGTGTGTGACAAGCTTGTGAACATGTGTGTGACAAGCTTGTGAACATGTGTGTGACAAGGTCATAAATATGTGTGTGACAAGGTCATGAATATGTGTGTGACAAGGTCATGAACATGTGTGTGACAAGCTTGTGAACATGTGTGTGACAGGGTCATGAATATGTGTGTGACAAGGTCATAATATGTGTGTGACAAGCTTGTGAACATGTGTGTGACAGGGTCATGAATATGTGTGTGACAAGGTCATGAATATGTGTGTGACAAGCTTGTGAACAGGTGTGTGACAAGCTCATGAACATGTGTGTGACAAGCTTGTGAGCATGTGTGTGACAAGCTTGTGAACATGTGTGTGACAAGCTCATGAACATGTGTGTGACAAGCTTGTGAGCATGTGTGTGACAAGCTTGTGAGCATGTGTGTGACAAGCTTGTGAACAGGTGTGTGACAAGCTCATGAACATGTGTGTGACAAGCTTGTGAACATGTGTGTAACAGGGTCATGAATATGTGTGTGACAAGGTCATGAATATGTGTGTGACAAGCTTGTGTACATGTGTGTGACAGGGTCATGAATATGTGTGTGACAAGGTCATGAATATGTGTGTGACAAGCTTGTGAACAGGTGTGTGACAAGCTCATGAACATGTGTGTGACAAGCTTGTGAGCATGTGTGTGACAGGGTCATGAATATGTGTGTGACAAACTTGTGAACATGTGTGTGGCAGGGTCATGAATATGTGTGCGACAGGGTCATGAACATGTGTGCGACAGGGTCATGAACATGTGTGCGACAGGGTCATGAATATGTGTGCGACAGGGTCATGAACATGTGTGCGACAAATTTGTAAACACATGACTTATGATGGTAGCAACATATTTACTACAATTATTTACAAATAACCTAAATTGTATCCAATCAAGAGAGACTTATATTGTTGATTGGATGGAATACTGTCTCATTTCTAAGATGGTCAATGTGCCAACATGCACATAAACACCAGCTCTATAATAGCACACCAAATGGACTGGCTTACTCCATAATAATTGTAACATGATGAACAGCAGATTATAAGCTTCAAGAATTAAATTGACAGCCTACTAATTATTCTGGCTGGAAATAAGCTCATTACCATGCATGAACAGCCAGCCTCTCGCCAGGGGCAGCAGTCCAACTAAATCATAATAGTGAATTCTGCCAGAAACTTTGAAAAACTAGGTTACATTCCCCAAGGTACACTGACCTAACATATATCTAATCCAACTGGCTACATTCCACAATATATATATATTGACACTATCTCTCCCTCCCTCCCCTCCCTCTCTATCTCTCTCTTTCAACAAACTCCAATATTTACTGACCATACAGCTATCTCTCTTTCTCACCTCTAACTAGTCAGTTACATTCCCTGAGGTACACTGACCATACAGCTATCTCTCTTTCTCACCTCTAACTAGTCAGTTACATTCCCTGAGGTACACTGACCATACAGCTATCTCTCTTTCTCACCTCTAACTAGTCAGTTACATTCCCTGAGGTACACTGACCATACAGCTATCTCTCTTTCTCACCTCTAACTAGTCAGTTACATTCCCTGAGGTACACTGACCATACAGCTATCTCTCTTTCTCACCTCTAACTAGTCAGTTACATTCCCTGAGGTACACTGACCATACAGCTATCTCTCTTTCTCACCTCTAACTAGTCAGTTACATTCCCTGAGGTACACTGACCATACAGCTATCTCTCTTTCTCACCTCTAACTAGTCAGTTACATTCCCTGAGGTACACTGACCATACAGCTATCTCTCTTTCTCACCTCTAACTAGTCAGTTACATTCCCTGAGGTACACTGACCATACAGCTATCTCTCTTTCTCACCTCTAACTAGTCAGTTACATTCCCATTACATGTGATGCAATGTGTCTCTGTGATGCAAGGTGTCTCTGTGTCTCTGTGATGCAAGGTGTCTCTGTGATGCAAGGTGTCTCTGTGAGATGCAAGGTGTCTCTGTGAGATGCAAGGTGTCTCTGTGGTACAAGGTGTCTCTGTGATGCAAGGTGTCTCTGTGGTACAAGGTGTCTCTGTGATGCAAGGTGTATCTGTGGTGCAAGGTGTCTCTGTGGTACAAGGTGTCTCTGTGATGCAAGGTGTCTCTGTGGTACAACGTGTCTCTGTGGTACAACGTGTCTCTGTGGTACAACGTGTCCCTGTGGTACAATGTGTCTCTGTGGTACAACGTGTCTCTGTGGTACAACGTGTCTCTGTGGTACAACGTGTCTCTGTGGTACAAGTGTGACCATCTTGTAACTGAGTGGTTGTGAGCCACGGCAGTCGTGTGGTCATGTAGAGCCCAGTGAGAACCACGGCAGTCGTGTGGTCATGTAGAGCCCAGTGAGAACCACGGCAGTCGTGTGGTCATGTAGAGCCCAGTGAGAACCACGGCAGTCGTGTGGTCATGTAGAGCCCAGTGAGAACCACAGCAGTCGTCTGGTCATGTAGAGCCCAGTGAGAACCACGGCAGTCGTGTAGAGCCCAGTGAGAACCACGGCAGTCATGTAGAGCCCAGTCAGAACCACGGCAGTCATGTAGAGCCCAGTCAGAACCACGGCAGTCGTGTGGTCATGTAGAGCCCAGTGAGAACCACGGCAGTCGTGTGGTCATGTAGAGCCCAGTGAGAACCACGGCAGTCGTGCGGTCATGTAGAGCCCAGTGAGAACCACGGCAGTCGTGTGGTCATGTAGAGCCCAGTGAGAACCACGGCAGTCGTGTAGAGCCCAGTGAGAACCACGGCAGTCGTGTGGTCATTAGGCAAGACACTTATATCTGCATTGCCTCTTCTCTATCCCATGATGTCTCGAGAGCAATTAAAGTAGAAACGCTGACATTGCAATGCCCACAGAAAAGAGAGTACAGACTTCCTACAAGTAAATCAAGTTTTCTTATGTAATTGGCCATTCAGGCATCTCGAGGAAGTTTTTTCTGAAGTGATAACTGTTTTTTTCCCAGATTAACCCATTTCATTCTGGATACATTTAAAGGCTTTTGCAAACAACATAGATCCAGATCAGCCGCAGCGTGATGCTGCATGCTGATCAGGATCTATGTTGTTTGCTACATAGCCAAGTGTCTAAGCAAGATCATCTGAATAGCAAACAGCATAGAGCCTGATCAGACGGTACGTTCTATGGTATCCAGAATGAAATGGGTTAATAGATAAAATATACCAAGTACTACATAACTGCAGAATTCCGTGTACAGTGCTTTGCTATCTCTGCTTGCATAAAGTGACAACTACAGCCGGATCATCAAATAGGTGTGAACATTTGTTTCCAAACATATTATATATTGTTTGTTGGATCCCCATGTGGTAATTAATGGATATGCTATTCCGCCTTATAAACCAATTTCTCCGTGGCAGAGTGGTTACGGACTTCAAATCACATGCACCCCCACTGCTGAAGGTTTGAATGCAGTGGATGCGTGTTCGCTTCAGGTGCGAAAGGTCCAGAGTTCGATAATAGAGGTGACCACGAACACAGGTTTGACTGTACATACATTATTTCAATTGCTTCCAATGTGCATACAAGATGCTTGAAGTGCCGCATTGCACTCATTGTAAAATAAATAAAGTTCATACTTTAAATGCATGGCATCTGTTCATATTTGGATATGGTGGAAGTCGTGATAGCGCAGTGGATGCGCGTTCGCTTCAGGTGCGAATGGTCCGGAGTTCGAGCCCCGCTGGAGCCGTTACGATTGTGCAAGGCATTTAAATTCCACGTTGCCTCTTCTCTCTCCCTCATGGCGATGGATTCCATCAGGAATGAGGTCTCGAGAGTGATTAATATAAGTTGTAATAACTTGTTTAGCAATCGAGCTAAAATAAATTTGTATAAAAAAAGAAGAAGAAAAAGGTTTGAATTGCACTGGGGGTGGGTGTCAAATTCTTTTATGTGAGGAAGCTATCCAGCTAGCTTGTGGAAGGTTGGTGGTTCTATCCTGCTGAGCAGTATTCAGGAATGGGCACCTGGCGTCTTCTTACAAAAACAATAGCTGGAGAGTACGAATATGATTACCCCACCCCCCCTTGATTCCCCCCCCCCCCCACAAAGTAAAACTACAAATTGTTTATTGGAAGCTGTAATAGATATAGTGTCCGGCCTCATGACTAAGGTGTTTCGAGCTAGATTCCTGCAAAACTATGGAGGCTGTGTACTTAACCCTTTCAACACCACAGACCTCTAAATAGGCTTACAAAAAGTGTAGATCCAGATGAGCCGTCTCATCAGGATCTGCACTTTTTGTGCAAGTAGTATTACTAATTTTAGAATGGTCCGAATGTGATTTTCTGATTCATTTATTGGTTTAAGAATATCATGGACCAGTCCATGTGAGTTACTTGGTGTTGAATGGGTTAAGCAAGACTTAAATCCACATTGCACTATCTCTATGCCTGCCCCATAACGATATATTCCATAGCTATACTAACAGTAATTAGTCTCAAATTGCTAGAAATTGTTTCACAATACATGTACAGCTACATTCAAACCTGTCTTAAGCAGCCAGCCAAGGGAATCATAGAAAGTGGCTGCTTAGCACAGGTGGCTGCTTAATAACAACATATTGTGAATCTGGAAACTGGCTGCTTAATACAGATATGTTGCTTAATAGAGGTGATCACTAACACAGGTTTGACTGTATAATAGAGGTGACCACTAACACTGGTTTGACTGTATAATGGAGGTGATCACTAACACAGGTTTGACTGTATAATGGAGGTGATCACTAACACAGGTTTGACTGTATAATAGAGGTGACCACTAACACAGGTTTGACTGTATACTGAAGGTGACCACTAACACAGGTTGGACTGTATAATAGAGGTGATCACTAACACAGGTTTGACTGTATAATAGAGGTGACCACTAACACAGGTTTGACTGTATACTGAAGGTGACCACTAACACAGGTTGGACTGTATAATAGAGGTGATCACTAACACAGGTTTGACTGTATAATAGAGGAGGTTTGACTGTATACTAAAGGTGACCACAGGTTTGACTGTATAATAGAGGTGATCACTAACACAGGTTTGACTGTATAATAGAGGTGACCACTAACACAGGTTTGACTGTATAATAGAGGTGACCACTAACACAGGTTTGACTGTATAATAGAGGTGACCACTAACACAGGTTTGACTGTATAATAGAGGTGACCACTAACACTGGTTTGACTGTATAATAGAGGTGATCACTAACACAGGTTTGACTGTATAATAGAGGTGACCCTAACACAGGTTTGACTGTATAATAGAGGTGATCACTAACACAGGTTTGACTGTATAATAGAGGTGATCACTAACACAGGTTTGACTGTATAATAGAGGTGACCACTAACACTGGTTTGACTGTATAATAGAGGTGACCACTAACACAGGTTTGACTGTATAATAGAGGTGACCACTAACACTGGTTTGACTGTATAATAGAGGTGATCACTAACACAGGTTTGACTGTATAATAGAGGTGATCACTAACACAGGTTTGACTGTATAATAGAGGTGATCACTAACACAGGTCTGATTGCAATAACAATATTTATCAGTTAAACAATGTCTTACAATCATGTTTTCTTTCCAATTTAGCACCATGGTCTGCATGAGGAACTCAAATCCTGCTATATTTATTTGCCTCACTGCACTGAAGTGCACGGCCTGTATGTAATAGCATTGTTTGTTTACCAATATTAGGAGGAGTGTGTGATGTGGACTTTATTGCCAGATTATTGTGTGGCTAGTTTCATATCAGTCTAGGTATTGACCCGAGCCTGATTGATATTCAGCCCGAGACCGAAGTCCGATTGATATTCAGCCCGAGACCGAAGCCTGATTGATATCAGCCCGAGACCGAAGCCTGATTGATATTCAGCCCGAGACCAAAGCCTGATTGATATTCAGCATATTCAGCCCGAGACCAAAGCCTGATTGATATTCAGCCCGAGACCAAAGCCTGATTGATATTCAGCCCGAGACCGAAGCCTGATTGATATTCAGCCCGATACCGAAGCCTGATTGATATTCAGCCCGAGACCAAAGCCTGATTGATATTCAGCCCGAGACCAAAGCCTGATTGATATTCAGCCCGAGACCAAAGCCTGATTGATATTCAGCCCGAGACCAAAGCCTGATTGATATTCAGCCCGATACCGAAGGCTGATTGATATCAGCCCGAGACCAAAGATAGAAGCTTGATTGATATTCAGCCAGAGACCGAAGTCTGATTGATATCAGCCCGAGACCAAAGATCAAAGCCTGATTGATATCAGCTTGAGACTGAAGATCAAAGGCTGATATCAAGCTACCGAGTGTCGATACCTAGGCTGATAGGAAACTAGCTACATAATAACATCTTTATTACTTTGATCTGAATTTGGAAATCCTGATAATCATTATCCATTTAACCCTTTCGCCGCCATAGGAGACTTTCGTCGACAGCCTGGCAGAGCGCCATAGGCGACTTACCTCGACAATTGAGTGGTGTATAACCTTACGAGTGATTTTTACGTCGTATATATTCCATACACCGCCGGATGTACAATATATTATCAGAAAGAGGCTATGAAAACATTTTCGCTTTTATTTGGTGAAATTTTTTGAAATATTGACAAAATAAGCTTGGTTAGAAGTGTGGAAAGATAATAAACATTTTGCATCAATCCAAAATGGCTTCCTTGAGAAAGAGGGGTCGATATACATGCCGAAAAGTACTGGATATGATAGTAAATGATAGCGACAGTGAAGGACCAGCAATGGAAAGTGACTCGGAAATATCACAAACTAGTTCTGGCGCCAATGATTTACCTTCTGGACGTTCATCTTCTTCAACGAGCGATATATCAGGTGTGTTTTTTTTGTCATTTTCAAAACGAAAGTAGATTTTATTTTCTGAACGAAAATAGATTGTAGATGATTCTCCATATTATTATATTATCTACAGCAGATTAGACTCCCGGACTCGTTAGTCCGTTTTATGTTGCTGCTAATTATAAAAAATAACTTTTATCTTCAAACACAACAACAACAAAAAGTAGTATATCGTTTTCACTGCATCTCGATCTCACTGCATCTCGATCTCACTGAATCTCGATCTTTTGATGTTCAATAATCAACATAATTGATGGGTCATGTTACTAAAACAGAAATAGTATGTACTGCATGCATACTACATGTATAAGTGAAAGTTATTCTGATATATTCATTATATATATTTCAGATTCTGACGATGAGATACCTCTTCCAATAGCCGTCCAGCCAGCTCGCGGTCGAGGTGCGCAACGTCGTGGAAGGCAACCGAGACGTGTTCATGCACAAGGGCGTGGACGAGCACGTGGACGTCGGTTACATGATCGTGGTGCTGGCGATGCAGATCCTATTCATCATCGAGCTGTATCTGTAAATGGTGTGGATTTTGAATGGGGCACGTATGATTGGGAGGACCCTTATGTAAGCGATTGGCTACCAGCATTCTCTGGGACACGAGGCGTCCTTGTTGATACAACAGACTTTAATCCTGTTCAATACTTCAAATTATTCTTTCCGGAGGAAGCATTTGAACTAATTAGCAATGAAACAAATAGATATGCAGAACAGTTTTTTGATAAACCTCAGGAGTTGCCAACATCATCTCGCTTCCATAAATGGCTGGACACAGATGTCGAGGAAATACAGGCTTACATAGCGCTACAAATATGTATGGGCATGTGCCAGAAAAATGATCTTGAGGAGTACTGGTCTAAGTTCTGGCTTACAACAACACCATTCGGGGAGATCATGTCAAGGAATCGTTATGAAATTATCACATCATTCCTACATTATGCAAATAATGAAATGGATCGCCCAGTTCGAAATGATGCAGAGTATGACCCTCTGTGGAAGATTAGACCGCTTATGCAGATCTGTGAACCACGGTACTTACAAGTGTATGGACCACGATGCGAGTTGTCCATTGACGAAAGTATTGTGAAATTCAAAGCCAGGGTGAGCTTTCGTCAATATCTTCCTGCGAAGCCATATAAATGGGGAATAAAACAATTTGTGTTATGTGAAAGCAAAACAGGGTATGCATTGAGGTTCCTTACGTACACTGGGAAAGGATCACTAGTACCGGAAAATGGATTTACTATTACAGAAAGCATTTGCCTGTCATTGTTAGATGGGTTCGAAAACCATGGCCATAAAGTATACACAGACAATTACTATACTTCCCCGTCCCTATATCATGAATTACACAGCAGAAATATTGGAGCCAGTGGCACTGTAAAAGCTGGTCGCAAAGGAATGCCAACAGCCATTCACCCCACAGACTTGCCCTGATAAAGGGAGATGCCCCTGTATTTATGCGGGCAAACAATATGGTAGCTTGTGCGTGGCACGATACCAAACGTGTCCATTTTTTATCAACAACTGAGACAAACAACACTATGGATAAAAGAGTTCGACAAAGGAATGCTGATCATGGATATCGTGTTGTTGAAAAACCAGTAGTTGCCGAGACATATAATCAACACATGGGGGGAGTAGACATTTTGGATCAGAAATTGGTAACTTATGCTTACCCTCATAAAAGTTCCAAGTGGTATGCAACAATATACCATAGAATTCGGGAAGTCGCGTTGGTCAATGGATACATTTTGTATTGTCAAGATGCTGGAGATGAGGCGGTATCTCCAAAGGTATTTCGGGAGAGTGTGGTGTCCGGACTTCTGGAAAACTATGTTGTATTGATGTGGTAGTGTTAATCCTCTCTGTATTCCAAATTTGAAGAAGTTATCTCAAATAATAAACAAGTTATGACAATTCCAATCAAGCATCAGTTATTTTCTTGTAGACTGCTAAATATATTTGGCGCTGGCAGGAACTTTTCACTATATATTTGGCGGCGAAAGGGTTAACAGGAATAAATCACAATTAATGAAATAGATACACGAAAACGATTGAAATATTACCAAGAAACTACAAACATCTATTATGTGTCAAATGTGACATGCAGAGACGCTACAGGAAGTAAACGAACTAGCACCAAGTGTGCATGTGTTATTTTCTCAGGAACTAGTTAAATACGAGTGCGTGGCCGTATCAAATCAGATACTGCGGGCTGTTGTCTAATGTTGCTAAAACTTGTTGCCCAAACCATTTGTATTTTCATGCTATGTATTGTATCTTTATGTGTATGACATAATTATGTACTATTGATTTGCAATAAAATATGGTTAAACAAATTCAAATCAGAATTTCTCAGGAACTAGTTAGATTCGAACGTGTGACCGTATCTAACCAGAAAATGTGCAACAACCTTTAGAACCACCTTGGACTCCTAGCCATCCGGACCATCAACAACTAGAACATCCCCTTGGAAGATAATTAATCGCTTTGGAAGATCTACAACTTTAAACATAACTTTGAGATTCTAAGACACCGATACACATCAATGCAGTCCTACATCGAATAATCGGTGCCGAGAACGTTTTGCTAACAAAACTGATACATCTTCACCAGTCAGTGTCGGCAATAATGTAGTAATCTTCGACATTACTTTCATTTAAAATTGTAAGTTATTTGCAGAAGGTGGTTTTAAAACACTTTCAGAAATAGTACTGTAGATCTGTAAATACTCTGCTACAATTAAGTAACGATATTTCTCTATTTTCCATTCGGGTCACTTTTGATTATTTTACACTCTATAAACGACATCATTCAAATGTTAACAATTAATATTTCTTTTAAAAATAAAAGAAGTTTCTATTTGTGACTCGTCACGCACAAGAGGTACCAGTTTACACAAATTTATTTAAGCTTGATTGCGAAACAAGTTCTTACAACTTATATTAATCGCTCTCGAGACATCATTCCATCGCCACAAGGGAGAGAGTAGAAGCAACATGGAATTTTAATGCATAAGGGCACAATAGCACAATAGTAACGGCTCCAGCGGGGATCAAACTCGGGGCTTTCACACCTGAAGCGATAGATGTACCACTGCGCTACCACGACTTCCACAAGAGATACTGTCTAGAAGAATGGCACCAACGTCAGAAAATGAGCCTCTTTGTAAATAATATTTGTTGTAGTCCAGTTCAATTTAATAGCGTTATCGTAACAGTTATAAGCATCTTTATGATATGTAAAAATACTGTTTCTTGAAATACTGTTTCTCTTCAATATATGAAAAGCTCAATTTTAAAATTACTTTTTTGCATTTACATTTATTTTTACCATTCTAAATGAACATAAATATGCTCAGTGATGCCATTGCATGTATATAGGTCAATAATTTATTTTGTTTTGTAAATATTAAATTAGAATTATTATTACTACATTGTCATCTGCTAATATACCCATTACCCATGCATGTCTATTACTTGAACATCTGCTAATATACCATGCATGTCTATTACTCGAACATCTGCTAATATACCATGCATGTCTATTACATGAACATCTGCTAATATACCATGCATGTCTATTACTTGAACATCTGCTAATATACCATGCATGTCTATTACTCGAACATCTGCTAATATACCATGCATGTCTATTACTCGAACATCTGCTAATATATCATGCATGTCTATTACTCGAACATCTGCTAATATACCATGCATGTCTATTACTCGAACATCTGCTAATATACCATGCATGTCTATTACTCGAACATCTGCTAATATACCATGCATGTCTATTACTTGAACATCTGCTAATATACCATGCATGTCTATTACTCGAACATCTGCTAATATACCATGCATGTCTATTACTCGATCATCTGCTAATATACCATGCATGTCTATTACTTGAACATCTGCTAATAGACCATGCATGTCTATTACTTGAACATCTGCTATTATACCATGCATGTCTATTACTCGAACATCTGCTAATAGACCATGCATCTCTATTACTTGAACATCTGCTAATATACCATGCATGTCTATTACTCGAACATCTGCTAATATACCATGCATCTCTATTACTTGAACATCTGCTAATATACCCATTACCCATGCATGTCTATTACTCGAACATCTGCTAATATACCATGCATGTCTATTACTCGAACATCTGCTAATATACCATGCATGTCTATTACTCGAACATCTGCTAATATACCATGCATGTCTATTACTTGAACATCTGCTAATATACCATGCATGTCTATTACTTGAACATCTGCTAATATACCATGCATGTCTATTACTCGAACATCTGCTAATATACCATGCATGTCTATTACTCGATCATCTGCTAATATACCATGCATGTCTATTACTTGAACATCTGCTAATATACCATGCATGTCTATTACTCGAACATCTGCTAATATACCATGCATGTCTATTACTTGAACATCTGCTAATATACCATGCATCTCTATTACTTGAACATCTGCTAATATACCCATTACCCATGCATGTCTATTACTCGAACATCTGCTAATATACCATGCATGTCTATTACTCGAACATCTGCTAATATACCATGCATGTCTATTACTTGAACATCTGCTAATATACCATGCATGTCTATTACTTGAACATCTGCTAATATACCCATTACCCATGCATGTCTATTACTTGAACATTTGCTAATATACCATGCATGTCTATTACTTGAACATCTGCTAATATACCATGCCTGTCTATTACTTGAACATCTGCTAATATACCCATTACCCATGCATGTCTATTACTTGAACATCTGCTAATATACCATGCATGTCTATTACTCGAACATCTGCTAATATACCATGCATGTCTATTACTCGAACATCTGCTAATATACCATGCATGTCTATTACTTGAACATCTGCTAATATACCATGCATGTCTATTACTCGAACATCTGCTAATACACCATGCATGTCTATTACTCGAACATCTGCTAATATATCATGCATGTCTATTACTCGCACATCTGCTAATATACCATGCATGTCTATTACTCGCACATCTATTTGGTGGTGTTTGTGATGCTTTGTACCCATGCATTTCTTGTTCTACTTGTATTATACTTTCATGTCTTCAAGACATTATTCTAGACTAGAATCCATTAAGTTTGGAGTGGCCTCCGTGCTGAGTGATTATCGTCGTTGATTTCAAATTACTTGCCATCATCGCTGTAGGTTCGAATCCCAAACAGGGTGCGATGAATTATTTACTGTGAGGAGGCTATCCAGCTGGCTTGTAGGTCAGTGGTTCTACATGGGTGCCAGAAATACTGCTTGAAGGGGCATCCAGGGTCTTCCTCCACCAATAACAGCTGGAGAAGCACTATGTAACATAAGCTGTTGGACTTTAAACCCAATAAATATGCTATATAACATAAGCTGTTGGACATTAAACCCAATAACTGTGCTATATAACATAAGCTGTTGGTGCCACTTTAAACCCAAAAACTGTGCTATATAACATAAGCTGTTGGACATTAAACCCAATAACTGTGCTATATAACATAAGCTGTTGGACATTAAACCCAATAACTGTGCTATATAATTGGTGCCACTTTAAACCCAAAAACAAACAAACAAAAACTAAGCTTGGAAGAAAATCAGGCACATAAGTTTGACACAGAATCGGTTCAGTAATTTCTTATGATCAGCAGATGCTATGAGATAGCGATTCAATATAACTGATCAATTTAGACTTGAGGAATGATATTTTCGTGTGTAAGACGACAATCAATCAAAATATTCACATTAAAAAAAGTGTTTCACAATAATTGGAAAACAGTTCTGACTTCATTACAGAATTTAACACATTATCTACAATGAGGACCACTTTAATAGCCATTTTGTCATAAATGGTGGACATAGTAATTATATTGAGCATGTTGCTGCTCACCCTAGTACCCTAGTAATGGAGGAGTACTATACGAAATAAATGAGTTACACATTTACATATAAACAACATGGCAGAAGTCAGGAAAGGTGGTGGCAGAACAGAAAATGTTCATAACTAATCCAGCTCTTCTTGGAATCTAATAACGGCATATAATCAAGTTTTGGAGAATAAGAACAACATGTTGTCTTGAACAAGTTGTTTTTCACACAAATATATAGATTGGACCTTATTCTGTGAAACCCATTTCCATAATTTCAAGATACAGAATATATTTTGCATTGTTGCAATTCTGGGATGCAATTTATGGTTCTGGTCAATAGAAGGCAATACCTCGCACACACAAAGTCATGCAATACTGTTCCTGTGTGTCTAGGGAAATATGCAGACTATTTGATTAAATTTAGAAATTTGGTTTATATGTTCTGATATTATTGGTTGAGATATTGAATTAGGCAGCATCGGCAGAAACAGGATGCATATTAACTATGAGGGTGCATAACATGTTACAGTACTGACACTTTGTGACATTTTATCAATGAATTATATATAACCCAGAAATGCATGAAACTTGAAATGCATGAAACAAGACGTGAAACTTGAAATGCATGAAACAAGACGTGAAACCAAAATGCATGACACAAGACATGAAACCAAAATGCATGAAACAAGACATGAAACCAAAATGCATGAAACAAGACGTGAAACCAAAATGCATGAAACAAGACGTGAAACCAAAATGCATGAAACAAGACGTGAACATGAAACCAAAATGCATGAAACAAGACATGAAACGCATAAAAAACAGATCAGACACAATATATCATACCAATATTTGACCTTTAACCTCCAAGTGTGACCTTGACCTTAGTGATAGAGACCGGGGTGGGGTCATCGGCGCGACACATCATGTTCATATCGGAACATATTTACTATACTATTTCAGAATCCCCTCAGCACTGATGACAAATTTACAGATCGGACACAATATATCATACCTTGACCTTTTAACCTCTATGCGTGACCTTGAACTTTGAAGTAGAGTCACGGATCATGGACTCGGGTAGAACATAAACTATGATATAGTAGTATTCTAGAGCAGAAGTTTAAAATATCGAGACAGGTAAATCATAACATCCTCCTGAAAATTATAAAACATTTCACTCGTCATGGAAACACCGGAACATGCACCAGCTAAAGGATGAAAGATTCTGAGAAGTCATGCACACAACAATATTTACAGAAATATGTCATATTCAAGGACGAATGATAGGGGAGGGGGAAATATGTCATATTCAAGGACGAATGATAGGGGAGGGGAAATATGTCATATACAAGGACGAATGATAGGGGAGGGGGGAAATATGTCATATTCAAGGACGAATGATAGGGGAGGGGGAAATATGTCATATTCAAGGACGAATGATAGGGGAGGGGGAAATATGTCATATTCAAGGACGAATGATAGGGGAGGGGAAATATGTCATATTCAAGGACGAATGATAGGGGAGGGGGAAATATGTCATATTCAAGTGATGAATGATTGTAAGGGGGATTTGCTTGGATATGCTGACTTGACAATTATTCACTGTGGCAGTCTCCCACTAGTGCAGCAGTCTCCCGGTAGTGCGTGCAGCAGTCTCCCGGTAGTGCAGAAGTCTCCCACTAGTGCAGCAGTCTCCCAGTAGTGCAGCAGTCTCCCGGTAGTGCAGCAGTCTCCCGGTAGTGCAGCAGTCTCCCAGTAGGGCAGCAGTCTCCCACTAGTGCAGCAGTATCCCAGTAGTGCAGCAGTCTCCCGGTAGTGCAGCAGTCTCCCGGTAGTGCGGCAGTCTCCCACTAGTGCAGCAGTCTCCCACTAGTGCAGCAGTCTCCCAGTAGTGCAGCAGTCTCCCGGTAGTGCAGTAGTCTCCCACTAGTGCAGCAGTCTCCCGGTAGTGCAGCAGTCTCCCACGAGTGCAGTAGTCTCCCGGTAGTGCAGCAGTCTCCCGGTAGTGCAGCAGTCTCCCACTAGTGCAGCAGTCTCCCGGTAGTGCAGCAGTCTCCCACTAGTGCAGCAGTCTCCCGGTAGTGCAGCAGTCTCCCACTAGTGCAGCAGTCTCCCGGTAGTGCAGCAGTCTCCCACTAGTGCAGCAGTCTCCCGGTAGTGCAGCAGTCTCCCACTAGTGCAGCAGTCTCCCGGTAGTGCAGCAGTCTCCCACTAGTGCAGCAGTCTCCCGGTAGTGCAGCAGTCTCCCACTAGTGCAGCAGTCTCCCACTAGTGCAGCAGTCTCCCGGTAGTGCAGCAGTCTCCCACTAGTGCAGCAGTCTCCCGGTAGTGCAGCAGTCTCCCACTAGTGCAGCAGTCTCCCGGTAGTGCAGCAGTCTCCCACTAGTGCAGCAGTCTCCCACTAGTGCAGCAGTCTTCCATAGTGCAGCAGTCTCCCGGTAGTGCAGCAGTCTCCCACTAGTGCAGCAGTCTCCCGGTAGTGCAGCAGTCTCCCACTAGTGCACAGCAGTCTCCCACTAGTGCAGCAGTCTCTCGGTAGTGCACCAATCTCCCACTAGTGCAGCAGTCTCCCACTAGTGCAGCAGTCTCCCACTAGTGCAGCAGTCTCCCGGTAGTGCACCAATCTTCCACTAGTGCAGCAGTCTCCCACTAGTGCAGCAGTCTCCCAGTACACTAGCATACCCTAGTCCAAATATTTAGACTTGACAAATGTGACATTTTACTATCTAGGCATTTTTCAAAGTCTAAACGCTAAACCTCAATTATGCGTAGCATATTTTATATTCTAAAAAATTGTTTTTATAAATTAAAATTGTTAACAAGATGAAAACACTACCGTTGTTTGAATTCTGCACAGTCTATAAGTCTCTTGACACAATATTATACATGAAATCAACGTTTAAATTTCATGGCAGAGTTTCGCCATTCCAAATCGGCCATTTTGAATATTTGATTATTGTGAAAAACAAAAATAGAAATCGAAATAGACGAAACTGTTTACAAGATTTATCATATTATATTACGGTGAACCAAATAAGATTTTGTTTAATATCCAACTGTTCATACGCATGAAATGTACTAAATAATAAATCATTCGGATTTCTTTTGTGAAGACTGCGCAGCAAAAATGGGAGAATTTCACCTGTCGACTTCAAACAGCTAAATGACATGCACAACGGTAATACAATATATTTTTAAAGTTCTTAATATCTAATTTAGGATTATTCTTAACCCATTTCATTCTGGATACCGTTCAAACAGTATTTGCAAAGAACATAGAGCCAGATCAGCCGCCATGGAACGTGCTGTCTGATCAGACTCTATGCTGTTTGCTATTAAGATGATCTTGCTAAGACACTTGGCTATGTAGCAAACAACATAGATCCTGATCAGCACGCAGCATCACGCTGCGGCTGATCTGGATCTATGTTGTTTGCAAAAGCCTTTAAATGTATCCAGAATGAAATGGGTTAACACCAATGCACACATTTATAACCGTTCATGTCTGAAAAGCTTCAATATATTGGTCAGAAATCCCGCCATCTTATCAGGGCGGAAAGTGCTATGCGAAAATGAGCTTTAACGATAAGACCTCGAAATAACAGAGAAAAAATGTATGTAGAGGTCTTATTTATAGGACTATAGCGTAACCTTATAATAGGCCACATAAATCGGCTTTCACTTCCAGCAGTAAATAACAGTATATGGGTCAGTGAGTCTATGTAAACAGGAAATGAAGTCATTAATTTTGCAACAATGTTATTTCCTGTTCAGCAAATCTGACATGGGTGTATAATATTACTGATCTATGTTGCTCATCAACTCAAGGAAACATGATTACTGATCTATGTTGCTCATCAACTCAAGGAAACATGTATAATATTACTGATCTATGTTGCTCATCAACTCAAGGAAACTCTGAACAGTACATGGATGTATAATATTACTGATCTATGTTGCTCATCAACTCAAGGAAACATGTATAATATTACTGATCTATGTTGCTCATCAACTCAAGGAAACATGTATAATATTACTGATCTATGTTGCTCACCAACTCAATGAAACATGTATAATATTACTGATCTATGTTGCTCACCAACTCAATGAAACATGTATAATATTTGATCTATGTTGCTCATCAACTCACTGAAACATGTATAATATTACTGATCTATGTTGCTCATCAACTCAAGGAAACAAATTCTGAACAGTACATGATATCTGATATCTGAACAGTACATGATATCTGAACAGTACATGATATCTGATATCTGATCCGTACATGATATCTGAACAGTACATGATATATTATATCTGAACAGTACATGATATCTGATATCTGAACAGTACATGCTATCTGATATCTGAACAGTACATGATATCTGATATCTGAACAGTACATGATATCTGATATCTGAACAGTACATGATATTTGATATCTGAACAGTACATGATATCTGATATCTGAACAGTACATGATATCTGATATCTGAACAGTACATGATATCTGAACAGTACATGATATCTGATATCTGAACAGTACATGATATCTGATATCTGAACAGTACATGATATCTGAACAGTACATGATATCTGATATCTGAACAGTACATGATATCTGAACAGTACACAAGATCTGAACAGTACATGATATCTGAACAGTACATGAGATCTGAACAGTACATGATATCTGAACAGTACATGAGATCTGAACAGTACATGAGATCTGAACAGTACATGATATCTGAACAGTACATGATATCTGTACATGAGATCTGAACAGTACATGATATCTGAACAGTACATGATATCTGAACAGTACATGATATCTGAACAGTACATGAGATCTGAACAGTACATGATATCTGAACAGTACATGATATCTGAACAGTACATGATATCTGAACAGTACATGATATCTGAACAGTACATGAGATCTGAACAGTACATGATATCTGAACAGTACATGATATCTGAACAGTACACACGATCTGAACAGTACATACTATCTGAACAGTACATGAGATCTGAACAGTACATGATATCTGAACAGTACATGATATCTGAACAGTACATGATATCTGAACAGTACATGATATCTGATATCTGAACAGTACATGATATCTGAACAGTACACAAGATCTGAACAGTACATGATATCTGAACAGTACATGATATCTGAACAGTACATGATATCTGAACAGTACATGATATCTGAACAGTACATGATATATGAACAGTACATGATATCTGAACAGTACATGATATCTGAAGACAATCTTATGCAGGAAATAAGGCCAGGCTCAACGCTAGTTCTAATACTTAAGCTCAAACATTCTGATTGGTTGATATTGAAATTTATATTCAGCTCAGCAAGCTGTTTGATACTCAGTAGAATTACGCAGTGACAGTACAGGATTTTTTTTAATGATTCTTCACCATTTAGCTGCTTGGATCTCGGATTGCTCTTGCTTGAAATAGAATTTACGGTACGGTATTTCATCATTTATTTTTGTCACAATCCAAGAAAGAACACTCTAGCAAATTAAATATTTCGCTAATACATGTTTATAAGTCTACGTACATATCCCGTCCACACTTTGAAAATATAAAACTTCACACGAATACTAGGTGACTTACAGTATAAGTCCGGAATAGCTCACACGAATACTAGGTGCCTTACAGTATAAGTTCGGAATAGATCACACAAATATTAGGTGACTTACAGTATAAGTTCGGAATAGCTCACACGAATACTAGGTGCCTTACAGTATAAGTTCGGAATAGCTCACACAAATACTAGGTGACTTACAGTATAAGTACAGAATAGCTCACATGAATACTGCCTTACAGTATAAGTTCGGAATAGCTCACACGAATACTAGGTGCCTTACAGTATAAGTTCGGAATAGCTCACACAAATACTAGGTGACTTACAGTATAAGTTCGGAATAGCTCACACGAATACTAGGTGCCTTACAGTATAAGTTCGGAATAGCTCACACAAATACTAGGTGACTTACAGTATTAGTATAGAATAGCTCACATGAATACTAGGTGACTTACAGTATTAGTTCGGAATAGCTCACACAAATACTAGGTGACTTACAGAATAAGTTCGGAATAGCTCACACAAATACTAGGTGCCTTACAGAATAAGTTCGGAATAGCTCACACGAATACTAGGTGACTTACAGTATAAGTTCGAAATAGCTCACACAAATACTAGGTGACTTACAGTATTAGTATAGAATAGCTCACATGAATACTAGGTGACTTACAGTATTAGTTCGGAATAGCTCACACAAATACTAGGTGACTTACAGTATTAGTATAGAATAGCTCACATGAATACTAGGTGACTTACAGTATAAGTTCGGAATAGCTCACACGAATACTAGGTAACTTACAGTATAAGTTCGGAATAGCTCACACAAATACTAGGTGCCTTACAGAATAAGTTTGGAATAGCTCACACGAATACTAGGTGACTTACAGTATTAGTTCGGAATAGCTCACACAAATACTAGGTAACTTACAGTATAAGTACGGAATAGCTCACACGAATACTGCCTTACAGTATAAGTACGGTAAAATTAAAGTATAGTGTACAGAATTAGTATCAGTTAATCAGCTACAATCTCTAAAGACTTTCAGAAATTGATTTTCAGTGAAAATCTGATAGCGGTCGGATCACTACTCTACGGATCACTACTCTACGTTCTGGTACATAAAGCCTACGTTCAATGAATTAACGACACTTGAGCAAATAAACGTTATTTAGATTGTCGGTCCTGTCACCCAATAATACAATGAAGGAAAATGAGTGTCCACAGAGGCAGTCTGTAGATGTAAATGTCCATGATTTCTCTGTAATATAGTGTCACAGAGGCAGTCTGTAGATGTAAATGTCCATGATTTCTCTGTAATATAGTGTCACAGAGGCAGTCTGTAGATGTAAATGTCCCTGATTTCTCTGTAATATAGTGTCACAGAGGCAGTCTGTAGATGTAAATGTCCATGATTTCTCTGTAATATAGTGTCACAGAGGCAGTCTGTAGATGTAAATGTCCATCTCTGTAATATAGTGTCACAGAGGCAGTCTGTAGATGTAAATGTCCATGATTTCTCTGTAATATAGTGTCACAGAGGCAGTCTGTAGATGTAAATGTCCATGATTTCTCTGTAATATAGTGTCACAGAGGCAGTCTGTAGATGTAAATGTCCATCTCTGTAATATAGTGTCACAGAGGCAGTCTGTAGATGTAAATGTCCATGATTTCTCTGTAATATAGTGTCACAGAGGCAGTCTGTAGATGTAAATGTCCCTGATTTCTCTGTAATATAGTGTCACAGAGGCAGTCTGTAGATGTAAATGTCCATGATTTCTCTGTAATATAGTGTCACAGAGGCAGTCTGTAGATGTAAATGTCCATCTCTGTAATATAGTGTCACAGAGGCAGTCTGTAGATGTAAATGTCCATGATTTCTCTGTAATATAGTGTCACAGAGGCAGTCTGTAGATGTAAATGTCCATCTCTGTAATATAGTGTCACAGAGGCAGTCTGTAGATGTAAATGTCCATGATTTCTCTGTAATATAGTGTCACAGAGGCAGTCTGTAGATGTAAATGTCCATCTCTATAATATAGTGTCACAGAGGCAGTCTGTAGATGTAAATGTCCATCTCTGTAATATAGTGTCACAGAGGCAGTCTGTAGATGTAAATGTCCATCTCTGAATTTCTCTGTAATATAGTGTCACAGAGGCAGTCTGTAGATGTAAATGTCCATGATTTCTCTGTAATATAGTGTCACAGAGGCAGTCTGTAGATGTAAATGTCCATGATTTCTCTGTAATATACTGTAAATCTGGTATTATTTGTGGTGTTTTTATTTCCGCTATTATTCGCGAATGGACTACCTCGCGAATTCATAAATATCGCGTATATTTTACTGCCAAGGGTATGTCCGAAACATCGTATCCGAAAAATGTTGTCCGAAAATATGCAAAAGTTTACCTGTCATTCCATGATAGTGTGTGGAATGTTTATACAATAAAACCTGACTTAAAGTTAATCCTAACATAACAATAGTAAGTATTTAATCCAAGAAAAAACAAAACGAAACTACAATATCATAATTATACATTTACATACAAATTATAAGTTATCCAATGGCAATGGTGGCGTTCTCGTGTTAGTCACACTATTCTATTACTGCAATGGACCTCAATTGACCTTTCTGCTGATTTTGATTGACAGCTGGCGTTAGCCAATCGCATCGCACCATTCGCACACACACCCGACAACGGCTTATCGCCGCCATCTTGTTAGACAAACAATGCATATTAGACAAACTAGTAACGAGTAGACAAATTTGAAAAGGCGTGAATTTGATAAAAAATACGGGTTTAAAATTGTTTTAATGATGTTGAAAATGTATAGCTTTGGTGTGTGGGGTTAGTTATAGTACAAAATTATCGATATCCTGGTGATCGGCGTTAAATTCAACCCATTTCAAAATCCTTGGACAAATCTAAAAGTGTGTATATGAACCACAAAATACCAGACAGCTGCTTTAAAAACAATGCATCTATAAAAACACCGACTGACCCCATATAGTCATTCTTTTCTAGCAAACACAGCAATCAAATTTAAGCGTGTCACACTGTTTATTGGGAGTAATCAACAACTTATCCGGTACATCACAGAGACCGCCGACTTTATAATAGCCCGATAAGATCAAAGTATTGCACATCGGAATTTAGCACTGATTGTGCTAATTGATCAATTATAAAATGTGTGCACATAATTATAGCATTGATTACTACACCGAGTCATTGTGTTATCGTTCTGTCAGACAAACGAGTTATTTAGTAAAGTTTTAATCAAATCTGATAACGAGTGATCGTGATCTGAAATTATGTTTTGAAAAATAATTACAAATTAATTAATGCTGTCTGTCATTGACAATGGTGAAACGATGTAGTTACGGTCTGTGTGACAGTGATAGCAGATATCCAGATCGATTGATAGGTGACGTTAAATTCGTGCCATTTCCAAAACCTAAGACAAATATTGAAACATGTCTAAGGTGAATTAAGTTGTGTGGACGACTAAACGACCAGCTCAATACATCCAAAATTAATGCAAACAGATATATTTGCACAAAAGTAAGTTGAAATTAATTTATTTATGCATAATAAAATATTTCGAAAAAATATATTCTGCATTTATAGATTTACTGTTCACAAGAGATATGTGAGTATAATGGTGATTAAAATTATACATGTGGTTCATACATATTGTCGTGGATGGTGGACTAGGGATCAGATAGTAGTAATAGTACCCATGCATGTGCAGAGCTGTGGGATTCCCATATTAGCTCAGTGAACGTACTGGTGTTCAGTTATTGGGCCTAATGTTCGAGTCTTCTAGGAGGCATGGGGTCGAGTCTCTCAATACGGTGGCATATTTCATTTCTTTTGATGTCAAAGTTGACACGATATGGTTGTTCACTCTTCCGTTGACTGTGAAAGCATTTTCCACGAACACTTAACACGTCCTCATCCGTTAAATATATCTGTACTGTAGAAAAATAACATTCACTGAAAAACTTAAACCATTGCTGTCTTGCTTTCAACGAGATATTCTTATCTGGGTGAAATAAAACCGAGAAATTTGACGGAATTTTATCTAGATTAACTCGATGCAGGACTGCGTTAGACGCCATTTTGTTAGATAGCTTGTCTCGCGTGGTTACAGCAAACACCGGTAACTATGGGGGGCGTGCCTAAGTAGCGTTTGCAGAAAGATCAATACACTACAATCCACATTAAATTAAATATATCAGTTTTTCTTCAACTCTTGGATAACAAACCAGCATCTACCCAACCTCTCGTAACAATGCTGCTGTCACTGGCCATTTTGCTTAGACTACTGACAGACTACCGACTGGTAGACATGGTTGCACTTGTAATGAAAATTTAGCTTTTTCTTGTACTTATCTAGTTCTTATTGGAAATCAAAGTGAGCACATAACGGGGAAAAACATGCTTGCAATATCAATCAAATATCACTTGTAAAGGCGATAATTGATCAAAGCGTCATCTAAGAGTTATTGACACTGCTACCGGACAATAAACTGCATAACAGTATTTCCCGGTTTTTGTCTTCTCGGTTTTTTTTCGGCAAATTTTTGGTCTTACGCGAATTTATGATTTACAACCTTGTCCGCGAATTCATAAATCCGCAAAATAAGTTTGGTGGTCGAATTCGCGAAATAAAGCTCACGAGAATATAAAGTGATTTACAGTAGTGTCACAGAGGCAGTCTGTAGATGTAAATGTCCCTCTCTGTAATATAGTGTCACAGGCAGTCTGTAGATGTAAATGTCCATGATTTCTCTGTAATATAGCGTGTGTATGTGTGTGTGTTTTATGTTAATTTATCATTGCTAGCCGTATGAGCGAAGCCCCATGAAGATATTAGTCATTTTAGATTTTTGGAGGATAGTGGAATGATACAAACAGAGACACATTCCAGAGTCTCCTCTGGTTCTTTTACGTGCACAGTGTACAGCACCGACACGAGACCTAGGTTTAATGTCCAATCTGGAAGACTGTTAATTTTATTAGGGTCAGACGGGGCGATCGAGCTTGCGATCCCTGGATTACCAGTCCAACGTGTTAACCACTAGACTACAGATCCGTCTATACAGTGAAAAGCTAAACTGTTATATATATTGATATAATATTATACAAGGAGTAATGTAAGGAATGAATTTGCAATTCTAAAATTAATGTTTTTCCATATAGGTATAATTAACCATTTCCTTCATAGAGATTTAGGTTAATATACTATTATATCACCATACAAAGGACAGCCATTTAGATATCATGCAGTGGATAAGTAGTTGCCATATCTATCCCACCTCCATAAATATTACTGGGACTACATGAGATTTAGGTTAATATACTATTATATCTCCATACACATGGCAGCCATTTAGATATCATGCAGTGGATAAGTAGTCGCCATATCTATCCCACCTCCATAGATATTACTGGGACTACATGAGATTTAGGTTAATATACTATTATATCACCATACAAAGGACCAAACCAAAAACCAACACCCACCCCAATATTACTGGGACTACATGAGATTTAGGTTAATATACTATTATATCACCATACAAAGACAGCCATTTAGATATCATGCAGTGGATAAGTAGTCGCCATATCTATCCCACCTCCATAAATATTACTGGGACTACATGAGATTTAGGTTAATATACTATTATATCTCCATACACATGGCAGCCATTTAGATATCATGCAGTGGATAAGTAGTCGCCATATCTATCCCACCTCCATAGATATTACTGGGACTACATGAGATTTAGGTTAATATACTATTATATCACCATACAAAGGACAGCCATTTAGATATCATGCAGTGGATAAGTAGTCGCCATATCTATCCCACCTCCATAGATACTACTGGGACTACATGCAATTTATGTTAATATACTATTATATCACCATACAATGGACAGCCATTTAAATGAATGAATGAATGGTGTTTTACGGCGCATCGACATCTACGGTCATGTAGCGCGCATTAAAGTTATGTTAATTGTCGAGTGTATGAAATAAAATTCTATATAAGTATATGCATTACGTAAAAATTAATACTAAGAAGTTAAATGAATGAATGAATGGTGTTTTACGGCACATCGACATCTAAGGTCATGTAGCGCGCATTAAAGTTGTTTATTGTCGAGTGTATGACATAAAATTCTATATAAGTATATGCATTACGTAAAAATTAATACTAAGAAGTTATAAAGACGTAAGATTAATTACAGGTAATATATGAATGAATGATTACTACAAAGGCATGATTAACAATTGATATCACAGCTTATTATAAATTCCTATTGCCTTGATAAATGATATGATGGACTCTACTCTGATAGAGTCGGACAGCCATTTAGATATCATGCAGTGGATAAGTAGTCGCCATATCTATCCCACCTCCATAAATATTACTGGGACTACATAGAGATTTATGTTAATATACTATTATATCTCCATACAAAGGACAGCCATTTAGCTATCATACAGTGAATAAGTAGTCGCCATATCTATCTCACCTCCATAGATATTACTGGGACTACATGAGTATCTGACATTTATTATGAACATTGGTTTGGCTACTACTTTGTCAATGTATGTCATATTAGTAATGGCGTCAAGGGATGCTTCTATGAGGGAAAGGGTTAAAGCGGAATTACATCACAAAAAGCAAATAAAATGCATTTTTTCATGTATAAAATACATTGCTACTACAAATTCTTCCGAATACATTCAAACACCAACATTGAATCAATAAACAGTATTTTTGTGGATTGAAAGTATGATTTCATAAAACGGTCATCCATGCTCCTGAATTGATGTTTGTTTGTCATCGGAGTCAATACTAAACGAAAAAGAAGGGTAGGGGATGGGGTCTTTTGTTATTAACTGAAACAAGTGCCTAGCTGTGCCAGTTTGCTATGTTACACAAATGTATGTATGCGTCTTATAATTTATATATAACTATGCAAAATGCATTGTCTAATAGATTACATTATGCAATCGGGCAATAACTCTGGGGTGTTGCTGAGTTTATCGCTGTAATGTGTATGCACACCACAATACTATTTCAATACATATTTATTTTAAGATTCATAATATTCCACCTGATTACTGAGAATTTGTTTGTTTTTAAGAACACTATGATACACTTATAGGCCTGACAATAAACACACATTTTTAGGCCATTCTGAGCAAGCTTAAAAATGACACCCCATCACTGTCAAGGCTATATACTGAAAGACAACAATATGTTATATTTATATTTTGGGTTTTCCGCCTGCATCAGCACCATTTTGGGCTATATCGCCGACGGGCAGTTTACCTAACAACACCTTTCCTAGGCAGGCTCCAGCGGTTAACCAGTACTTTGGTGCACCAACCTCCGTAAGAAACTGCCATCTTTTTCATATAAATGAGACACGGCCTGAGCGGGGCTCAAACCCGTGACCATCAGTGATGATAGGTTACAGTGGTATACAAGTCAGCGACCGTAACCACTCGACCACGGAGGCGGACAGAAAGACAACAAGGTCGCAAATGTAAACAAATCGCATGCTACACAATTCATCGGCCGTAATATTCCAGTATCTGGCGTGAAGAAAAAGGAATTTTCGTTTCTTTTTTTCAGCTGTCAATCTCAGTTATTATAATTATATCCAATTTCCAACCGTAGCTGTCCCCAAGTTAAACCTGCTAGCAAATCCCTAAATCCTGGACAGGATGTTAATTAGACTACACCCCACTGGTTATTGACCTCGAATATATACAAGACAGTAATTGTTGGAGTTTTCATTGTGGCAGTGTTTATGAAATATGAGATCAAAAGGTCTTGTGTGACAAATGAAATATGCCAAATAGTGTGACAATGAAATATGCCAAATAGTGTGTAAATGAAATATGCCAAATAGTGTGACAAATGAAATATGCCAAATAGTGGTGTTCTAAGAATACTCACACAAAGCTTGTGTCACTTTTATCACTTACATCATCTAATTATGTATAGGAAGTCGTGATAGCGCTGTGGATGAGCGTTCGCTTCAGGTGTGAAAGGTCCAGAGTTTGAGCCCCGCTGGAGCCATTACGATTGTACCCTTAGGCAAGGCATTTAAATTCCACATTGCCTCTTCTCTCTCCTTCATGGCGATGTTCCATCAGGAATGAGGTCTCGAGAGTGATTAATATAAGTTGAAAGAACGTTTTTCGCAATCGAGCTAAAATAAATTTGAATAAATTATTATGTATAGGATATAAGCCGAAAACGATCCAATATGTAAAATATTGGACTGTGTGAGGTGCGTAGTGCTGAGACAGTATCTTACTTAAAACACACACTTATATCACAATATTCTACTAATTAAAATTGTTAATTTTGTACATTTATGCGTAGGATTTAATATAATACTCTGGCCTTTTGACACCAGTCCAATGTTAATAATAATGGACTGCAAGTACAAAAAGGTATGACGTCACGACAGTGTTTTAAATGAAGAAATGAGAGAGGCGTATTTAATAAAAGCTACTCTACAATTGAATAATACGTGCACGGTGTACAGCACCGACATGAGCCCTCGGTTTAAAGTCCCCTCTGAAAGACTGTTAATTTTATTAGGGTCAGACGGGGGATCGAACCTACGATCCCTGGATTACCAGTCCAGCGTGTTACCGCTTTTTTTCCAATTAATATTTATTATAGAGTGATGGACTTGTTTTAAGATTCATTGTACATGTAAACAGTATTATGTTCAACTTATATTAAATTCCTTCACATCCCTAAAACAGTAAAGAAAGATGCGGAGGTCTTGCATTATATTAACTTACAGTACATGACCATTGTACTAATACTATCAAGTCAATTGCAAGCAAGCAGATGGTAAGGTAATAACTGTAATAGAACAGAGAATGGCGCAAAACAATAATTTGGAAAAAGGAAAAAAAATATTGGTGGGGTAGGGGGGTGGGGTAATGGGATTGGTGAGGATGGGGCTTAGAAAGTGGTGAACATTTTATTTTCTCCAGTGGAAACCCCACACATTAACCCATAACCCTAGACCACTACAATAACTGGCCACACAAGTTCCATTTTATGGGTGCAGTCAAAACTCTATAATGTCCTTGCAACTATCCAAGTCTTTGGGAAAGCAATTTGTCTGCTCAACGGAGACAGACCTGATACTATTCAGCAAATTGCGAGGAATCAGGAGCTATATCATCCAACGTGAAGTGGAAATTAATTCTTGTCACAATAAATATGGAAATTAGGTGAGGAAATTAGCTTAACTCATCAAGCAATGCTTGTGCCACCAGCAGTGGTCATAAAGTCATCAAATACTGACCTGTCCCGTGTCTAGGAGAACTGTAACAACATATAAACATCGGAGTTAGACAGCAGAGAGAGCTGATACTACCAATTCTTGGCAACTACAGTTTTGAAGTTTATAAAGAAATAATGAAATTCAACATGCTATTTAGGTCGTTATGTGGCTAGTTTCATATCAGTCAAGGTATATCGATTCTTGGTAATATCAGTCCGAGACTGCACGGAAGCCAGTCGAGGAATGAGTGTGTGTTTTACGTTTATATATCGGATGTCCATATGAGAGACGCCTCCTGAAGAATCATTTTAGATTTTTGGAGGATAGTGCAATGATACAGACAGAGACCCATTCCAGTCTCCTCTGGTTCTTTTACATGCACGGTGTATGGCACCGACACAAGATCTCGGTTTAAAGTCCCACCTGAAAGACTGTTAATTTTATAAATATCAGACGGGGGATCAAACCTGCGATCCCTGGATTACAAGTCCAACGTGTTAACAACCACTGGAGTACAGATCCGGCTGTTCAAGGGATGATTTTGTGTACTGTCATAAAAATACAACAACATTTCATTTGTTTTTCAAAAGTTGTGAAAATCCCACTTTGTACTGGGTTAAATTGGTGGGTTACAGTTGGGTTAAACATTGAGAAATATACAGAAACACTAACAGATATGCATTTGATTTTATCCCTTTCATCTTTATTTGTAAAGTGTAAATTTGTGATAACGTTGATTGGAATGAGTGTTTCGCTATGGAAACACGATTGGATATGATGATTGAGCTTATTTACGCTCGCCTCCAGTGAACCATGTGGGCGAGCACAATTGGATATTAGCATCAATTAATGATTAATAGAGTATTGAGTACATTTTAAATGACTATTTTCCATTTAATTTTTTATTAATTCTCTCAGTGCATACACAATGACAACATGAGGTATATATTATACAGTAATCGTCTATATATAGGTCACATGGGAGTATAAGACGCAGTTAGAAAAACGCACAGGAGTATTTACAGACGGATCTGTAGTCCAGTGGTAACAAGCTGGACTGGTAATCCAGGGATTGCAGGTTCGATCCCCCATCTGACCCTAATAAAATTAACAGTCTTTCAGATGGGACGTTAAACCGAGGTCTCGTGTCGATGCTGTACACCGTACACGTAAAGAACCAGAGGAGACTCTGGAATGGGTCTCTGTCTGTATCATTGCACTATCCTCCACTAGTTTTGTGTGTTTTTTACGTTTATTTATAGTCGTTACTGGTTGCCCATATGAGCGACGCCTCCTGAAGAGATTAGTCATTTTAGATTTTTGGAGAATAGTGCAATGATACAGACAGAGACCCATTCCAGAGTCTCCTCTGGTTCTTTTATGTGCATGGTGTACAGCACCAACACAAGACCTCGGTTTAAAGTTCAACCTGAAAGATTTTATTAGGGTCAGACGAAGATCAATCCCGAGATACCTGGATTAACAGTCCAGCGTGTTACCACTGGACGACAGATCTATCTGTTTGGCAGTTTTGAAGAGAACTTTGTTATTAATTGCTTTGAAAGACCAATTACCATAGAAATCAGAATCCCAGTTTCCTGGTATTTTTCATTGCAGGTTCTCTATTGATGGAACACATGGTTAAACTTGTCAAGACCTATCATTGCTCAATGAATTTAATCTAATTTAACCCATTCAACACCAAGTAACTGACATGGACTGGTCCATGATATTTTTAGACCAATAAATTAATAACAAAATTACATTTGGATCAGTTCATTTATCAAAATGGGTAATTTTTTCTCTCTAAAAATAGTTATATTACTTGAAAAAAGTGCAGATCCTGATGAGACGGCTCGTCACGAGCCGGCTCATCTGGATCTACACTTTTTTGTAAGCCAATTTAGAGGTCTGTGGTGTTGAAAGGGTTAACACATGGCATCTTAAATTCACTTACCAAATTAAATTTACATAATTGTAAATATGGAACAATTTTCCAGACTTTTAAAGCTCAACAGTAAAACAAAAATGGAGTTCATGAACACATATGGAACTATTAATTCTTGAACTATTAGTTCATGACAGCATTTGGGCACTTGTTGAAGTTTTCATGAACTTTTGCTGAAGGAATAATCGTAGAAGATCATTAATATCATAGTTAATTTCATAAATTTCAATATACAGTCTACAACCGTTATGTCAAAGTCGGTTATGTCGAATTCTCCGGTTATCTCGAAGTCGAATCAAAGTCCCATTTCAGATACTATCATTGTACATATAACTGGCTCCGTTTATATCAAATTTCGTTAAGTCAAACTTTGGTTATGTAGAAGTATTTTGTTCGGTCTGACAGAATACGACATAATGGATGTAGACCGTAATAAGAAAGAAATGCGCAAAACGAAACAAATGAAGAGTAACAGGAGCTTTGATTCGACAATCGTTTCTCGTCTGTCATTAATAGTATGTAGAGGGCGGGGTTTACAATCGATAATTGGCTTGCCGAGTGAAAGACAATAAACAGTTGATTAGTTTGTCTATTTAATTGATCTGTTTATGGGACACTTGTCCGATTATCATACCCATGGACATTTGACTTGTCCGGGACAAAACTATAGTTGACAGTCACTTTCCAGAACATAGTTTTAGACATGTACAGGGCGTCGTACTGGACGTCGGTCAATAGGATTTGTCGAGCACTCTGCATGTACAGGGCGTTGTACTGGACGTCGGTCAATAGGATTTGTCGAGCACTCTGCATGTACAGGGCGTTGTACTGGACGTCGGTCAATAGGATTTGTCGAGCACTCTGCATGTACAGGGCGTTGTACTGGACGTCGGTCAATAGGATTTGTCGAGCACTCTGCATGTACAGGGCGTTGTACTGGACGTCGGTCAATAGGATTTGTCGAGCACTCTGCATGTACAGGGCGTTGTACTGGACGTCGGTCAATAGGATTTGTCGAGCACTCTGCATGTACAGGGCGTTGTACTGGACGTCGGTCAATAGGATTTGTCGAGCACTCTGCATGTACAGGGCGTTGTACTGGACGTCGGTCAATAGGATTTGTCGAGCACTCTGCATGTACAGGGCGTTGTACTGGACGTCGGTCAATAGGATTTGTCGAGCACTCTGCATGTACAGGACGTTGTACTGGACGTCGGTCAATAGGATTTGTCGAGCACTCTGCATGTACAGGGCGTTGTACTGGACGTCGGTCAATAGGATTTGTCGAGCACTCTGCATGTACAGGGGCGTTGTACTGGACGTCGGTCAATAGGATTTGTCGAGCACTCTGCATGTACAGGACGTTGTACTGGACGTCGGTCAATAGGATTTGTCGAGCACTCTGCATGTACAGGACGTTGTACTGGACGTCGGTCAATAGGATTTGTCGAGCACTCTGCATGTACAGGGCGTTGTACTGGACGTCGGTCAATAGGATTTGTCGAGCACTCTGCATGTACAGGGCGTTGTACTGGACGTCGGTCAATAGGATTTGTCGAGCACTCTGCATGTACAGGGCGTTGTACTGGACGTCGGTCAATAGGATTTGTCGAGCACTCTGCATGTACAGGACGTTGTACTGGACGTCGGTCAATAGGATTTGTCGAGCACTCTGCATGTACAGGACGTTGTACTGGACGTCGGTCAATAGGATTTGTCGAGCACTCTGCATGTACAGGGCATTGTACTGGACGTCGGTCAATAGGATTTGTCGAGCACTCTGCATGTACAGGGCGTTGTACTGGACGTCAGTCAATAGGATTTGTCGAGCACTCTGCATGTACAGGGCGTTGTACTGGACGTCGGTCAATAGGATTTGTCGAACACTCTGCATGTACAGGGCGTTGTACTGGACGTCGGTCATAGGATTTGTCGAGCACTCTGCATGTACAGGGCCTTGTACTGGACGTCGGTCAGTAGGATTTGTCGAGCACTCTGCATGTACAGGGCCTTGTACTGGACGTCGGTCAGTAGGATTTGTCCAGCACTCTGCATGTACAGGGCGTTGTACTGGACGTCGGTCAATAGGATTTGTCGAGCACTCTGCATGTACAGGGCGTTGTACTGGACGTCGGTCAATAGGATTTGTCGAGAACTCTTGACACTTAAAATGTCTTCACCTTGCACTGGACAAACATGTAATTTATGGTTATGTCTGGTGTCCATTTTATCAACCTGTCTTATAAATATTATGCGAGTGTATGCCAAAACACACAGATTTCAGGACCAAAGTAGCGGTCTTATAGGCGAGATCATCTTATAAACGAGTATGGACATAAGACATGATCGGGATGGAGGGGTTGTTGTGTTGGTTGGACTGATAATCACGGGTTCAATCCCCCGTCTGACACTAATAAAATTAACAGTCTTTCAGATGGGACGTTAAACCGAGGTCTCGTGTCGGTGCTTTACACCGTGCACGTAAAAGAACCAGAGGAGACCCTGGAATGGGTCTCTGTCTGTATCATTGCACTATCCACAAAAAATCTAAAATGACTAATCTCTTCAGGAGGCGTCGCTCATATGGGCAACCGGTAACGACAATAAATAAACGTAAAACGTAAAACACAATATTTGTAAGCTGAAATGTGAGAATATCGAAACATTTCATTCTCGGTGAACATTACAGTTAATCCTATGTAAAGAAGTAACAGTACAACTATGAAGTGTACCATTGCATGCTTTTTGTGAAATTTGAAAGAAGGTCAGGCACCGAGGTTATAAAACTTTTCTCAGATCTCAAACTCAAGCTCAAGTGATCTGATTGGTTGATTCTGAGTGTCAGCTGAACCAATCAGACGATTGAGACTGAGTTTTGAGATTTTGAGAAAGTTTTATAACCTCCAGGTCTGGTGTGTGTTTAACAGTGATTTGTTCAGTTACTTTAATGGTCTGTTCATGAACTGAGTACCTGAACTTTTGAAACTCAGTTCATATGCTACTTTCTGCCATTTGTCAATCTTGTCATTCACAAACACTGTCAAACAAAGTTCATGAACTTCTTCGTCACATCTCAATACGCTCATGATATTTTCTGCCATTTGTCAATCTTGTCATTCACAAACATAGTTCATGAACTTCTTCACCACATCTCAATGAGCTCATGATACTTTCTGCCATTTGTTGTTCATGGAACTTCTTGAAACTGAGTTCCTGAACTTCTTGAAAACAGAGTTCACGAAAAGGTTCATGAACAGTTCATGGTACTTTCCGTCATTTTCTTTCATGCAATGATTTAATGAACTTTTAAAAAATAGGTTCATGAACAAATTCCTGGTATATTTTTCGCCATTTTTGTTGTTCACGAACATTGTGAACCAGTTCATGAACAGTTTTTGAAACTTTCGTTTTGGGGCAAAGTTCATGCAAATTATTCAATCCAGCTTCAAAAGTGTGAGTAGAAGGAGATGATTTGTACACTGTGCACAATGTATGTATCGATGCTGAATTCCATGCCAAGCAGAAGGAATAAGGAAATATCAATTTACCATGTTGTCTATTATATAATGCATTCATCTACGATGATCCTTTTCTCTTTTAGCATATTATACTTAAGCTATTTATAAGTTGCTAATGGAGCTCTGAATAAATACATTTCTTAGAATATCTTCCTTAATTGAAGGAAATGTCAACTCGCCAAATTTCCATGTTGTGTGTTTTTACTGATGAAGATTCATATCTCTAAGGAATAGAGTAATTGTCTGTGATACAAGTCACTTTACAAGATGACACATGCACCAGCCAGTGACACAGGTCACACTACAAGATGACACATGCACCAGCCAGTGACACAGGTCACACTACAAGATGATACATGTACCAGCCAGTGACAGTCACACTACAAGATGACACATGCACCAGCCAGTGACACAGGTCACACTACAAGATGACACATGTACCAGCCAGTGACACAGGTCACACTACAAGATGATACATGTACCAGCCAGTGACACAGGTCACACTACAAGATGACACATGCACCAGCCAGTGACACAGGTCACACTACAAGATGACACATGTACCAGCCAGTGACACAGTCACACTACAAGATAACACATTTACCAGCCAGTGACACAGGTCACACTACAAGATGACACATGCACCAGCCAGTGACACAGGTCACACTACAAGATGACACAAGTACCAGCCAGTGACACAGGTCACACTACAAGATGATGCATGTACCAGTCAGTGACAGTCACACTATAAGATGATACATGTACCAGCCAGTGACAGTTACACTACAAGATGACACATGCACCAGCCAGTGACAGTTACACTACAAGATGACACATGCACCAGCCAGTGACACAGGTCACACTACAAGATGATACATGTACCAGCTAGTGACACAGGTCACACTACAAGATGACACATGCACCAGCCAGTGACACAGGTCACACTACAAGATGATACATGTACCAGCCAGTGACACAGGTCACACTACAAGATGACATATGTACCAGCAGCCAGTGACACAGGTCACACTACAAGATGATACATGCACCAGCCAGTGACAGTGACACTACAAGATGACACATGTACCAGCCAGTGACACAGGTCACACTACAAGATGATACATGTACCAGCCAGTGACACAGGTCACACTACAAGATGACACATGTACCAGCCAGTGACACAGGTCACACTACAAGATGACACATGCACCAGCCAGTGACACAGGTCACACTACAAGATGACACATGCACCAGCCAGTGACACAGGTCACACTACAAGATGATACATGCACCAACCAGTGACAGTCACACTACAAGATGACAGCTGCACCAGCCAGTGACACAGGTCACACTACAAGATGACACATGTACCAGCCAGTGACACAGGTCACACTACAAGATGACACATGTACCAGCCAGTGACACAGGTCACACTACAAGATGACACATGTACCAGCCAGTGACACAGGTCACACTACAAGATGACACATGCACCAGCCAGTGACACAGGTCACACTACAAGATGACACATGCACCAGCCAGTGACACAGGTCACACTACAAGACAACACATGCACCAGCCAGTGACACAGGTCACACTACAAGACAACACATGCACCAGCCAGTGACACAGGTCACACTACAAGACAACACATGCACCAGCCAGTGACACAGTCACACTACAAGACAATACATGCACCAGCCAGTGACACAGGTCACACTACAAGATAACACATGCACCAGCCAGTGACACAGGTCACACTACAATATGACACATGCACCAGCATAGTGACACAGGTCACACTACAAGATGACACATGCACCGGCCAGTGACACAGGTCACACTACAAGATGACACATGCACCAGCCAGTGACACAGGTCACACTACAATATGACACATGCACCAGCCAGTGACACAGGTCACACTACAATATGACACATGCACCAGCCAGTGACACAGGTCACACTACAATATGACACATGCACCAGCCAGTGACACAGGTCACACTACAATATGATACATGTACCAGCCAGTGACACAGGTCACACTACAAGATGACACATGTACCAGCCAGTGACACAGGTCACACTACAAGATGACACATGCACCAGCCAGTGACACAGGTCACACTACAAGATGACACATGTACCAGCCAGTGACACAGGTCACACTACAAGATGACACATGTACCAGCCAGTGACACAGGTCACACTACAATATGATACATGTACCAGCCAGTGACACAGTCACACTACAAGATGGCACATGCACCGGCCAGTGACACAGGTCACACTACAAGATGACACATGTACCAGCCAGTGACACAGGTCACACTACAAGATGACACATGCACCAGCCAGTGACACAGGTCACACTACAAGATGACACATGTACCAGCCAGTGACACAGGTCACACTACAAGATGATACATGTACCAGCCAGTGACACAGGTCACACTACAAGATGACACATGCACCAGCCAGTGACACAGGTCACACTACAAGATGATACATGTACCAGCCAGTGACACAGGTCACACTACAATATGACACATGCACCAGCCAGTGACAGTCACACTACAAGATGACACATGCACCAGCCATGACTTATACAAAACAACCTTGAACCATGGTTTCTGCTCTGGTCACCAACAGACAGATTTATACAGTCCTTGAACCATGGTTTCTGCTCTGGTCACCAACATACAGATATCTAGTCAATTGAACCATGATTTCTGCTCTGGTCACCAGACAGATTTCTACAGTCCTTGAACCATGGCTTCTGCTCCAGTCAGTCACCAACAGACATATTTATACAGTCCTTGAACCATGGTTTCTGCTCCAGTCACCAACAGACATATTTATACAGTCCTTGAACAATGGTTTCTGCTCCAGTAAGTCACCAACAGACAGATTTATACAGTCCTTGAACAATGGTTTCTGCTCCAGTCACAAACAGACAGATTTCTACAGTCCTTGAACCATGGTTTCTGCTCCAGTCACAAACAGACAGATTTATACAGTCCTTGAACCATGGTTTCTGATCCAGTCACAAACAGACAGATTTCTACAGTCCTTGAACAATGGTTTCTGCTCCAGTCACAAACAGACAGATTTCTACAGTCCTTGAACCATGGTTTCTGCTCTGGTCACCAACATACAGATATCTAGTCAATTGAACCATGATTTCTGCTCTGGTCACCAGACAGATTTCTACAGTCCTTGAACCATGGCTTCTGCTCCAGTCAGTCACCAACAGACATATTTATACAGTCCTTGAACCATGGTTTCTGCTCCAGTCACCAACAGACATATTTATACAGTCCTTGAACAATGGTTTCTGCTCCAGTAAGTCACCAACAGACAGATTTATACAGTCCTTGAACAATGGTTTCTGCTCCAGTCACAAACAGACAGATTTCTACAGTCCTTGAACCATGGTTTCTGCTCCAGTCACAAACAGACAGATTTATACAGTCCTTGAACCATGGTTTCTGATCCAGTCACAAACAGACAGATTTCTACAGTCCTTGAACAATGGTTTCTGCTCCAGTCACAAACAGACAGATTTCTACAGTCCTTGAACCATGGTTTCTGCTCCAGTCACAAACAGACAGATTTATACAGTCCTTGAACAATGGTTTCTGATCCAGTCACAAACAGACAGATTTCTACAGTCCTTGAACCATCCCTTTCTGCTTTAGCCACCATCTATTTGACCTGTGTTAATACCGCTTTTATCTTGAGGAAGGAAAATAAGCAATTACTAGACTCTCAATACTATGCATGATAAGAGAGCAAATAGAATGTGGCAAGCCTTACAGTAGAGGTCATAAGTTCTGCACAACTCATCAAGCTTTCACATGCTTTAAAACACTGTCCTGCCGTCATACCTTTGTACTTGCAGATTATTATTAATATTGGACTGTTGTCAAAAGGCCAGAGTATTATATTCAATCCTACGCGTAAACGTACGAAATTAACAATTTTAATTAGTAGGATCTTGTTATATAAGTGTGTGTTTTAAGTAAGATATAAGCCTCAAACGGATCCAATATATACTGTCTTCGGAGCTATGCGCCTCACACAGTCCAATATGTTATATATTCGATCATTTTCGGCTTATATCCTATACTTAATAGTCTTTGTGACTGTCACAGCTTAGCTGTAAGATACACCGCTCTGTGAGAAACACTGCTCTGTAAGAAACACTGCTCTGCTCTGTAAGATACACTGCTCTGTGAGGAACACTGCTCTGTAAGAAACACTGCTCTGTAAGATACACTGCTCTGTGAGAAACACTGCTCTGTAAGATACACTGCTCTGTAAGATACACTGCTCTGTAAGATACACTGCTCTGTAAGATACACTGCTCTGTAAGATACACTGCTCTGTAAGAAACACTGCTCTGTGAGAAACACTGCTCTGTAAGATACACTGCTCTGTAAGATACACTGCTCTGTAAGATATACTGCTCTGTAAGATACACTGCTCTGTAAAATACACTGCTCTGTTAGATACACTGCTCTGTAAGATACACTGCTCTGTAAGATACACTGCTCTGTAAGAAACACTGCTCTGTAAGATACACTGCTCTGTAAGATACACTGCTCTGTAAGAAACACTGCTCTGTAAGATACACTGCTCTGTAAGAAACACTGCTCTGTAAGAAACACTGCTCTGCTCTGTAAGATACACTGCTCTGTAAGAAACACTGCTCTGTAAGAAACACTGCTCTGTAAGGAACACTGCTCTGTAAGAAACACTGCTCTGTAATATACACTGTTCTGTAAGATACACTGCTCTGTAATAAACACTGCTCTGTAAGATACACTGCTCTGTAAGAAACACTGCTCTGTAAGATACACTGCTCTGTAAGAAACACTGCTCTGTAAGAAACACTGCTCTGTAAGAAACACTGCTCTGTAAGAAACACTGCTCTGTAAGAAACACTGCTCTGTAAGATACACTGCTCTGTAAGAAACACTGCTCTGTGAGAAACACTGCTCTGTAAGAAACACTGCTCTGTAAGAAACACTGCTCTGTAAGATACACTGCTCTGTAAGATACACTGCTCTGTAAGATACACTGCTCTGTGAGAAACACTGCTCTGTAAGAAACACTGCTCTGTAATAAACACTGCTCTGTAAGATACACTGCTCTGTAAGATACACTGCTCTGTAAGAAACACTGCTCTGTGAGAAACACTGCTCTGTAAGAAACACTGCTCTGTAAGAAACACTGCTCTGTAAGAAACACTGCTCTGTAAGATACACTGCTCTGTAAGATACACTGCTCTGTAAGGAACACTGCTCTGTAAGAAACACTGCTCTGACAGATACACTGCTCTGTTTGATATATTTCCTGACTTCCTGGGTACTCTGACAGTATTTAAATGCCTCCATTACCGATAAACTCGCTGATGGCGACGGGTTTGAGCCACGTTCAGACCGTGCCTCTCATTTATATGAAAAGGTTGGCAGTCTTACGGAGGTTGGTGGACCAAATACTGGTTAACCGCTGGAGCCTGCCCAGGAAAGGTGTTGTTAGGTAAACTGCCTGTCGCTCAAATGGGCAACTGGTAGTGACATTAAATAAACTTAAATAATAAACTCTACCATGGCTGGTCCCAAGTCTCGGTGAGAATGAGGAGGGCTACCGTAATTTGCTATGTATAACGCGCACTTTTATTACCGAAATCCTTGAGGAATTTGTCTAGTGCGCATCATACACGGGTACAGCCTTCACAACATTTTTTTCCAGGCGAAATTTCGACCCACATCGCCCCGCCCCCACCACTTTTCAATAAGTAGGTACGTTTGGCAAACGTTATAAAATAACTGTTCTAACAATGTACCGATGATATATATATTATAATATGGCATTGATTTAGACCAACTATGAACTTAGATAGCATTTATTTGCTTTGAATTTGGGAAATTTCATCAAAAACGTAAATGCCAAACAACAATGGCGGATGTTGAATGATTTTATTGATTGTCTATTTCCCGTACATTTTCGTACTATATCGTATAAAGCGATTCTTCGGTGGTATTGAGCTCTAGGCCTATAGGTAGGTAAGATAACAGAACATTGGAATTTATAGTTTATCTGAGATATTGAGATCATATGTTTTAAATATATTTATTTGTTTCTTTATTAGAAATATTAAAATGTAATTCTTATAAACAAATACAAATAATGTGTTAGCTTTTAACAAATTGTTTGTAACACTGTTTATGAACCCAATACAATGCCCTGTTAATTAGTTTGACACGTTTTGAAGTTTGCATGGACATATTTGAGGTGTTAAGAAATATAAGCAGGTGTAGAGAATTTTGAGAAAATAATTATTGCTTGATGCATATTTAATTCAATGTCATAGAAGCTGTCATTAGACAAAGTACACTCCGTTGATTGATATATATCACTCAAAATACAACTCAGAATTGTCAAATCTCAGTTATTGTCACAGTACTTAAAATTCAGAAACCCCTACACTGCTAGAGATAAGCTCTCCATTATCAAGTATGCAGAGGCTCATGGCAATCGGAAGGCACGAACACAGTACGGCGTCGGGGATTTATCAAAACCATGCACTTCCGGACGTAGGAAGCACAGTTTTTTCTTTTTGTACGGGAATATAAAAATCATAGAGTATGATAATATTTCAGAACCATGCACTTACTTCTGCACGTAAGGTCCCACAATTTCATCTTTTTTTTATCGAAATATATCATATCTTGAGAAATTTTGGCTTGTGAAAATGATATTTTACGGTGCGCGGTATACACCAGAACTACGTATTTTCCCCGATTTTCGTGCCAAAAAGTGGGTGCGCGTTATACATGATAGCGCGTTATACATGATAGCGCGTTATACATAGCAAATTACGGTATGTGTAAAGGGCCAGCACCCATATCACGGAAAAAAACTTGTACTCAACAGAAACCATTACCACATGAACAGGTCCGATGGCGAACTGTGGTGGCCCGATACCCCAGAAAATAAACCTGGATATTGTCTAGGAAACCCAGGAAATAAACCCGGATATTGTCTAGGAGGGCCAGAAAATAAACCCGGATATTGTCTAGGAGGGCCAGAAAATAAACCCGGATATTGTCTAGGAGGACCAGGAAATAAACCCGGATATTGTCTAGGAGGGCCAGGAAATAAACCCGGATATTGTCTAGGAGGGCCAGAAAATAAACCTGGATATTGTCTAGGAGGGCCAGGAAATAAACCCGGATATTGTCTAGGAGGGCCAGAAAATAAACCCGGATATTGTCTAGGAGGGCCAGGAAATAAACCCGGATATTGTCTAGGAGGGCCAGGAAATAAACCCAGATATTGTCTATGAGGCCCAGGAAATAAACCCGGATATTGTCCAGGAGGCCCAGAAAATTACCCAAATAATGCATATGTAAAGTTTTGAATCAATAAGATGGTTTACAATTATTCATGACACATGTATACAGTATTGACAGCATGACTGTCAGATCTGGTTTTATATTTTTTATAATTATGTAGTATTCTTGTTCTGGGAACTTAGGAGATTTATATCTACGTGACTGTATACTGAACAAAAACATGAAACTTCCGCTAACTTTGATTGGACATAACTAAATGAAAACAAACCAGGAGAATTATTGTTATATATGCGTTTAAAGAGTGTTTGTTCCATGATGCATCGCTTGGTGCAAAAATTATGGTCATATTGTTTAATAGAAAGTGGGAGAAACTTTGATCAAGTATGGTAGGGGTTAAACAGAAAAATGTAAGGATATTGCCAGTAAGCCATTCTCGTTCTCCTGCAGACGACTACCAACAGTTTGTCCACTGGTTTGGTTATTATGAGGGTGTGTCGGTGGGTGTGTCAGGTGTGTCGGTGGGTGTGTCAGGTGTGTCGGTGGGTGTGTCAGGTGTGTCGGTGGGTGTGTCAGATGTGTCGGTGGGTGTGTCGGTGGGTGTGTCAGGTGTGTCGGTGGTGTGTCAGGTGTGTCGTGTATGTTAGCAGCAGCAGTGACAGTTTAGAATCGATTACATAAATATAGGATCTTACACGAGTGGGGATTTCATACCATATTTTATGTTTTTAGTTTGGGAATTTTGCTATTAAGCGAGCTTTTTACTGAGCTTTTTACCAAGCTTAATAGCAAAATTCCAAAACAAGCTTTAATTTAAATATGGTATGAAATCACGAGTGTAATATCTGTGTTATTGTCCACAGGAAAAACAACCATAAATTTGAAGAAATAAAACGTTTCTGTTTGCCGGTATATTTTTGAACCCTATTGCACTACAGGCCTCTAAATAGACTTACAACAAGCATAGATCCAGATGAGCAGGCTCGTGACGAGCCGTCTCATCAGGATCTGCACTTTTTGCCAGTAATAATTATTACTATTTTTAGATAAAATTACCCATTTTGAACTGGTCCAAAGGTAATTGTCTTATTAATTTATTGGTCTAAAAATATCATGCACCAGTCCATGTCAGTTACTTGGGGTTGAATGGGTTAAGTTGCCTCTGTACGCCGCAGTAAATAGTCCCTGATAATCAAACAACTTCACTCAAATTATCAACACAATATCACTGTATACCTCTAGTGTATATTTAGCATTTTATTGATCTAAGCAGTTGATTTTCAACAAATAAAGCATGAACACAAACAACATGTATATTTCGAATGTGTATTGCAAGCTGTCAATGTCATGCTGCGACCAATCAGAATCCTTCCTGGTGTTATTAAACATGTGGACATATAAGAATTTATGTCATAGCTGTATTACACTGACTACAAGCAATGGTATGTGATAAATGCATGTGATAAATGCGTGTTCATGATATAGTGGTCTTGACCATCTGTTGTAATATGCGGACATCAATGACCTGGCAAGTCGTTAGTGAATTACATCGTTTGAAATTGTGCCCGAAGATTTCGCATCGCTCGACTAGAACACCTAACAATGCCTTGAAAGGTCCTCTGTCGACATGCCAATATTGGGTAGTCTTGGCATACTAAAAATGCTACAATGTAAATAAAGATCGTTATGTTTTTACAATTTTTGAAGCGTTTTCGTTCTCTTGACAACAATGTCAGTGACACAAATAGAACAAATTGACTGAATACCACACGGGACACGTCGCACAATGCATGCACGTGCAAATCGAGTTCCACATTGTTGACAATTAATCATGCAAAAATAATCGCTAAAATTCTTGAATCCTGGTAATACAGCTCAAGGCTAATAATATACTACATATCTAATTTCATTACACAACTGGAAATTGTTTTCGAAAATAACATATCTCTCCACTCATTGTTGCTTCAGTGGTGAGTGAGTATTTGGTTTAGCGGCGCATCAGCACAGTTCAGGCTATATCGTGCCGGGTCGGGTTAGCACAGTTCAGGCTATATCGTGCCGGGTTAAGTATATTGTATACAAGATAGTTAAAAATGTATGTAGATAACATACTGTATGTAGTAAAATTGTAATGACGAAAGGTCAATTGCAACAAAATTTATCAAGCTGTAAAAATGATAAAAAATGTCAGTTGTAAAACTGTATATAAACCAGTAAAACTTTACAATTTATGGAAAATATGTGAAGTTGCTTCAATGGAGAGAAAAAAGAAAGCAATAATGTCATATGCAGTATTATGAAGTTTTGTAGACGAAGTGCGGACAAGCTATGTATTATAGAAATGTCCAAATGGCTGCAAATCCCACCAAAAATAATCCAACCAGAACTCCCACCTGCCAAGATTTGTGAAAATCCAACTAGGGGTTTTGTAGACGAAGTGCGGACAAGCTATGTATTATAGAAATGTCCAAATGGCCGCAAATTCCACCAAAAATAATCCAACCAGAACGGTATTAAAATATGCACAACTACAGGTAGACATAATACCGATGCTTACTGCCACGTTTGGTGAAAACAATGGATTTACAAGATGAAGTGCGGACAAGCCGTGTCGCTATAGAAATGTTCAAAAGGCTGTAAATCCACAAAGTATTAATATGCAAACTATACATCATACCGATACATACTTCATGCCAAGTTTGGTGAAAATCCAACAAGGGGTTATGGAGATGAAGCGTGGACAAGCTAAAACGGACAGACGGACATACTCAAAGAAATGTCGTGTGTGACTACGCCATTGTTCTCTCTATAGTGTAAATGTTTTGTTTCAAGTACAGATATTGATAGTGTAAACGTCTTGTTTCAAGTACAGATATTGCTTATAATCTCACAAGACCCAACCCTAGACCACTAGACAATATATCTACAGACGGATCTGTAGTCCTGTGGCAACACGCTGGACTGGTAATCCAGGGATCGCAGGTTCGACCCCCCCCCCGTCTGACCCTAATAAAATTAACAGTCTTTCAGATGATGGAACGTTAAACCGAGGTGCACGTAAAAGAACCAGAGGAGACTCTGGAATGGGTCGCTGTCTGTATCATTGCACTATCCTCCAAACATCTAAAATGACTAATCTCTTCAGGAGGCGTCGCTCATATGGGCAACCCGTAGCGACGATAAATAAACGTAAAGAAAAGAAAAGAAAAAAGACAATATATCTATTGCTCTCATTGTCACATAAGTTTACCTGTGTGGCCGGACAGACAGACAGACGGCAAACACAATATGTCTCCCACCCCCCATTATGGGGAGACATATGGAATTCTATAAACACAACAAAATTGATAATATACGTACAAATCGTAAGTTTCTTATTTTATGTTCATATAATACACGACTGTTCCTGACTATTGTTCACTTGTGACTGTAACCCCCTCCCCTCATGGTTTCCTTGACAACACAACAAAATAAACAATCTGGAGTTAATCCCATGAACTCTTCATGTTCCTGCTAGTTAGCATAGTGTCCGGAGATGGCTTTACAATGTGATCTACAGCCAGCATAATCAGCTTCCAGTCATTGAACATGTTTATCAGGTCAGTGCCCTGTCAGCATCGGTCACTCCAATACCGATTGGATTGTTTAACCTTTCCTCCTGCCGCTCAGCTTTTCCCCTGCTGTAACAAATTGACAAGTGCATAGACCCATCACAGTTACCAGAGTGACCATGTGACAAATGCTACTTGACTAACATTGGCACTTAATATTGGCCAGCAGTGCACAGAGACCAATGCTATCATCTGGTAAGCAGATACTCACGCAGATTTGGCGTAGTTAATCATTTTCCAAATACCAGTCATATAGACTAGATATATTAAACATACAATGTACTCCCATAACATCAGACACCATACTGTGAACATATTTCATTAATATAAAATGCTATCCGGTTTCTGTGAAATAAATTGGGCGCCAACAGAGTCGCATTAGTACCTTCCTTCCAAATTGAACAAACACAGCTTTTATCAGTAAATTGACATTAACCGTTTATGTACCCACTAATGATGTGACACAGACTATGAATGAAGCAAGTCTTAACCATTTCAACACCACAGACCTCTAAATAGGCTTACAAAAAGTGTAGATCCAGATGTCTCATCAGGATCTGCACTTTTTGCCAGTAATATTACTATTTTAGACAAAATTACCCATTTTGATAAATGAACTGGTCCAAATGTAATTTTCGTATTAATTTATTGGTCTAAAAACTGATCATAGACCAGTCCATTTCAGTTACTTGGTGTTGAATGGGTTAACTACAAAACAGGGCTGAATATTTTGCTTTCCTTTCTCATTAATTTTGATCTAGCAATATCTGTACTTGAAACAAGACGTTTACACTAGCAATATCTGTACTTGAAACCAAATGTTTACACTAGCAATGTCTGTACTTGAAACCAAATGTTTACACTAGCAATATCTGTACTTGAAACCAAATGTTTACACTAGCAATATCTGTACTTGAAACAAAACATTTACACTAGCAATATCTGTACTTGAAACAAGACGTTTACACTAGCAATATCTGTACTTGAAACAAGACGTTTACACTAGCAATATCTGTACTTGAAACAAAACGTTTACACTAGCAATGTCTGTACTTGAAACAAAACGTTTTCACTAGCAATATCTGTACTTGAAACAAGACGTTTACACTAGCAATGTCTGTACTTGAAACAAAACGTTTTCACTAGCAATATCTGTACTTGAAACAAGACGTTTACACTAGCAATGTCTGTACTTGAAACAAAACGTTTACACTAGCAATATCTGTACTTGAAACAAAACGTTTTCACTAGCAATATCTGTACTTGAAACAAGATGTTTACACTAGCAATAGCTGTACTTGAAACAAGACGTTTACACTAGCAATATCTGTACTTGAAACAAGACGTTTACACTAGCAATATCTGTACTTGAAACAAGACGTTTACACTAGCAATATCTGTACTTGAAACCAAACGTTTACACTAGCAATATCTGTACTTGAAACAAAACGTTTACACTAGCAATATCTGTACTTGAAACAAGACGTTTACACTAGCAATATCTGTACTTGAAACAAGACGTTTACACTAGCAATATCTGTACTTGAAACAAAACGTTTACACTAGCAATACCTGTACTTGAAACAAAACGTTTACACTAGCAATATCTGTACTTGAAACAAGACGTTTACACTAGCAATATCTGTACTTGAAACAAAACGTTTACACTAGCAATATCTGTACTTGAAACAAGACGTTTACACTAGCAATGTCTGTACTTGAAACAAAACGTTTACACTAGCAATATCTGTACTTGAAACAAACGTTTACACTAGCAATATCTGTACTTGAAACCAAACGTTTACACTAGCAATATCTGTACTTGAAACAAGACGTTTACACTAGCAATATCTGTACTTGAAACAAGACGTTTACACTAGCAATATCTGTACTTGAAACAAGACGTTTACACTAGCAATATCTGTACTTGAAACAAGACGTTTACACTAGCAATATCTGTACTTGAAACAAGACGTTTACACTAGCAATATCTGTACTTGAAACAAGACGTTTACACTAGCAATATCTGTACTTGAAACAAGACGTTTACACTAGCAATATCTGTACTTGAAACAAGACGTTTACACTAGCAATATCTGTACTTGAAACAAGACGTTTACACTAGCAATATCTGTACTTGAAACAAGACGTTTACACTAGCAATATCTGTACTTGAAACAAGACGTTTACACTAGCAATATCTGTACTTGAAACAAGACGTTTACACTAGCAATATCTGTACTTGAAACAAGACGTTTACACTAGCAATATCTGTACTTGAAACAAAACGTTTACACTAGCAATATCTGTACTTGAAACAAGACGTTTACACTAGCAATATCTGTACTTGAAACAAGACGTTTACACTAGCAATATCTGTACTTGAAACAAAACGTTTACACTAGCAATGTCTGTACTTGAAACAAAACGTTTTCACTAGCAATATCTGTACTTGAAACAAGACGTTTACACTAGCAATGTCTGTACTTGAAACAAAACGTTTTCACTAGCAATATCTGTACTTGAAACAAGACGTTTACACTAGCAATGTCTGTACTTGAAACAAAACGTTTACACTAGCAATATCTGTACTTGAAACAAAACGTTTTCACTAGCAATATCTGTACTTGAAACCAAATGTTTACACTAGCAATATCTGTACTTGAAACAAGATGTTTACACTAGCAATAGCTGTACTTGAAACAAGACGTTTACACTAGCAATATCTGTACTTGAAACAAGACGTTTACACTAGCAATATCTGTACTTGAAACAAGACGTTTACACTAGCAATATCTGTACTTGAAACCAAACGTTTACACTAGCAATATCTGTACTTGAAACAAGACGTTTACATTAGCAATATCTGTACTTGAAACAAGATGTTTACACTAGCAATATCTGTACTTGAAACAAGACGTTTACACTAGCAATAGCTGTACTTGAAACAAGACGTTTACACTAGCAATAGCTGTACTTGAAACAAGACGTTTACACTAGCAATATCTGTACTTGAAACAAGACGTTTACACTAGCAATATCTGTACTTGAAACAAGACGTTTACACTAGCAATATCTGTACTTGAAACAAGACGTTTACACTAGCAATATCTGTACTTGAAACAAGACGTTTACACTAGCAATATCTGTACTTGAAACAAAACGTTTACACTAGCAATATCTGTACTTGAAACAAAACATTTACACTAGCAATATCTGTACTTGAAACAAGACATTTACACTAGCAATATCTGTATTTGAAACAAGACGTTTACAATAGCAATATCTGTACTTGAAACAAAACGTTTACACTAGCAATATCTGTACTTGAAACAAGACATTTACACTAGCAATATCTGTACTTGAAACAAAACATTTACACTAGCAATATCTGTAAATGAAACAAGACGTTTACACTAGCAATGTCTGTACTTGAAACAAAACGTTTACACTAGCAATGTCTGTACTTGAAACAAGACCTTTACACTAGCAATATCTGTACTTGAAACAAGACGTTTACACTAGCAATATCTGTACTTGAAACAAGACGTTTACACTAGCAATGTCTGTACTTGAAACAAGACCTTTACACTAGCAATATCTGTACTTGAAACCAAACGTTTACACTAGCAATATCTGTACTTGAAACAAGATGTTTACACTAGCAATGTCTGTACTTGAAACAAGACCTTTACACTAGCAATATCTGTACTTGAAACCAAACGTTTACACTAGCAATATCTGTACTTGAAACAAAACATTTACACCTGCTGAATCTACATTGCTGCTGCAATACTGCGAACAGTGAAACATACATGTAAACAAATCCCAAAGGAATGGTCACAGGTGTGTGCTTCTTGTTACCCTTTAACCTGCCAATCACGACTAAAAGTCGCTTTTGCAAACAGTATAGAGCCAGATCAGACAGCACAGAACATGCATAAAATATATGCCAATTGAACTAATGTATTAACACATTCAACACCAAGTAACTCACATGGACTGGTCCATGATATTCACTAACCAATAAATGAATCAGTTCATTTATCAAAATGGGTAATTATGTCTAAAAATAGTCATATCACTGGCAAAAGGTGCAGATCCTGATGAGACGGCTCATCACGAGCCGGCTCATCTGGATCTACACTTTTTGTAAGCCTATTTAGAGGTCTGTGGTGTTGAAAGGGTTAACACATCATTGGAAATATTCCTAAAATCGGACTTCAATTTTCGAATCGACAGACAAAATGGCCGCATTATTTAGTCTATATATTCTGATGGAAAGAACGCGCGTGCTGCACCTACGAATATATATAAATATACTGTGCTGTCTGAAGTATTGGGAAAGTTGGCGTAGTGGTACAGAAATGGACTACATATCCAGAGGACAGAGGTTTGAATCCCAGTACGGGCATTTTTATTTCTCAATATTTGTTGATATACAGTCAAACAAACGTCTTAAGCAGCCACCCAAGGGAATCATAGAAAGTGGCTGCTTAGCACAGGTGGCTGCTTAATAGAGGTCAAATGTACAATAAAACAGCATATTGGGAATCTGGAAACTGGCTGCTTAATACAGGTTGGCTGCTTAATAGAGGTGACCACTAACACAGGTTTAACTGTATTTCATAATTCTATTTTGTTTTTATGGAAATCAAGTGTACAAATACATAATGAATACAATTTTGTTCTTAAACTTCATACTGCAAAATCTTTTCAATGAACTGCTTTCATTTTTATAATAAAAATATTGACACTATCATAATCGTTGCTGTATTGTTGTACAGTAGAAATAGTAACAGCAGCAATAACAGTATCACATTGAAACACATATCTTTTTACACACATGTTTATTCACTAGGAGAAAATAGTTCCATTAGCTCAAGCCGTGGATTCAATCATTCCGATTTAGCTATGCTATATATCTATGATTGAGCTCTCTTTGAGGCTTGCATTATTCATATTACAGTATATTCAAATGTGTATATTGTACAGTATATTCAAATGTGTATATTGAAAACAAAAATATTATACAGTATATTCAAATGTGTATATTGTACAGTATATTCAAATGTGTATATTATACAGTATATTCAAATGTGTATATTGTACAGTATATTCAAATGTATATATTATACAGTATATTCATATGTATATATTATACAGTATATTCATATGTATATATTATACAGTATATTCAAATGTGTATATTATACAGTATATTGAAATGTGTATATTATACAGTATATTGAAATGTGTATATTATATAGTATATTCAAATGTGTATATTGTACAGTATATTCAAATGTGTATATTATACAGTATATTCACATGTGTATATTATACAGTATATTCAAATGTGTATATTATACAGTATATTCAAATGTGTATATTGTACAGTATATTCAAATGTGTATATTGTACAGTATATTCAAATGTATATATTATACAGTATATTCATATGTATATATTATACAGTATATTCATATGTATATATTATACAGTATATTCATATGTATATATTATACAGTATATTCAAATGTGTATATTATACAGTATATTCAAATGTGTATATTATACAGTATATTCAAATGTGTATATTATACAGTATATTCAAATGTGTATATTATACAGTATATTGAAATGTGTATATTATACAGTATATTGAAATGTGTATATTATATAGTATATTCAAATGTGTATATTGTACAGTATATTCAAATGTGTATATTATACAGTATATTCACATGTGTATATTATACAGTATATTCAAATGTGTATATTATACAGTATATTCAAATGTGTATATTATATAGTATATTCAAATGTTATAAGTATATTCAAATGTTATACAGTATATTCAAATGTGTATATTATACAGTATATTCAAATGTGTATATTATACAGTATATTCAAATGTGTATATTATACAGTATATTCAAATGTGTATATTATACAGTATATTCAAATGTGTATATTATACAGTATATTCAAATGTATATATTATACAGTATATTCAAGTGTGTATATTATACAGTATATTCACATGTATATATTATACAGTATATTCAAATGTATATATTGTACAGTATATTCAAATGTGTATATTATACAGTATATTCATATGTATATATTATACAGTATATTCAAATGTGTATATTATACAGTATATTCAAATGTGTATATTATACAGTATATTCAAATGCATATATTATACAGTATATTCAAATGTGTATATTATACAGTATATTCAAATGTGTATATTATACAGTATATTCAAATGCGTATATTATATAGTATATTCACATGTATATATTATACAGTATATTCAAATGTGTATATTGTAAAGTATATTCAAATGTGTATATTGTATAGTATATTCAAATGTGTATATTATACAGTATATTCAAATGTGTATATTATACAGTATATTCAAATGTGTATATTGTACAGTATATTCAAATGTGTATATTATACAGTATATTCAAATGTATATATTGTACAGTATATTCAAATGTGTATATTATACAGTATATTGAAATGTGTATATTACACAGTATATTCAAATGTGTATATTATACAGTATATTCAAATGTATATATTATACAGTATATTCATATGTATATATTATACAGTATATTCATATGTATATATTATACAGTATATTCAAATGTGTATATTATACAGTATATTCAAATGTGTATATTATACAGTATATTCAAATGTGTATATTATACAGTATATTGAAATGTGTATATTATACAGTATATTGAAATGTGTATATTATATAGTATATTGAAATGTGTATATTGTACAGTATATTCAAATGTGTATATTATACAGTATATTCACATGTGTATATTATACAGTATATTCACATGTGTATATTGTACAGTATATTCAAATGTGTATATTATAAAGTATATTCAAATGTGTATATTATACAGTATATTCAAATGCGTATATTATATAGTATATTCACATGTATACATCATACAGTATATTCAAATGTGTATATTGTAAAGTATATTCAAATGTGTATATTGTACAGTATATTCAAATGTGTATATTATATAGTATATTCAAATGTGTATATTATATAGTATATTCAAATGTGTATATTATACAGTATATTCAAATGCGTATATTATATAGTATATTCAAATGTGTATATTCAAATGTGTAATTATACAGTATATTCAAATGTGTATATTATATAGTATATTCAAATGTGTATATTATATAGTATATTCAAATGTGTATATTATACAGTATATTCACATGTGTATATTATACAGTATATTCAAATGTGTGTATTATACAGTATATTCAAATGTGTATATTATACAGTATATTCAAATGTGTATATTATACAGTAAATTCAAATGTGTATATTATACAGTATATTCAAATGTGTATATTATACAGTATATTCAAATGTGTATATTATACAGTATATTCAAATGTATATATTATACAGTATATTCAAATGTGTATATTATACAGTATATTCAAATGTGTATATTATACAGTATATTCAAATGTGTGTATATTATACAGTATATTCAAATGTGTGTATTATAAAGTAAATTCAAATGTGTATATTATACAGTATATTCAAATGTGTGTATTATACAGTATATTCAAATGTGTATATTATAAAGTAAATTCAAATGTGTATATTGTACAGTATATTCAAATGTGTATATTCAAATGTGTATATTGTACAGTATATTCAAATGTTATACAGTATATTCAAATGTTATACAGTATATTCAAATGTGTATATTATACAGTATATTCAAATGTGTATATTATACAGTATATTCAAATGTGTATATTATACAGTATATTCAAATGTGTATATTATACAGTATATTCAAATGTGTATATTATACAGTATATTCAAGTGTGTATATTATACAGTATATTCAAGTGTGTATATTATACAGTATATTCAAGTGTGTATATTATACAGTATATTCAAGTGTGTATATTATACAGTATATTCAAGTGTGTATATTATATAGTATATTCAAATGTGTATATTATACAGTATATTCAAATGTGTATATTATACAGTATATTCAAGTGTGTATACAGTTAAACCTGTCTTAAGCAACCAGCCAAGGGAGTCATAGAAAGTGGCTGCTTATCACAGGTGGCTGCTTAATAGAAGTCAAATGTATAATATTGGGAGTCTGGAAACTGGCTGCTTAATACAGATTGGCTGCTTAATAGAGGTGATCACTAACACAGGTTTGACTGTAATATATTTACATATATGTATAATTCTGTTCAAAAGTTTGGATGCTTAGCAAAAGCGGCATGTGATGTGCCTTAGAGCAAGTTCACATATGTCTTCATGATGTACATAAAACCCAGACTCCCAGGGAATACAACCTCTCTGACTAGGCATTTATCTAAATAACACTTCTATTTTGGTGGCATATCAAAGTTTTACGAGGTAGAACGCCAGTAGTTGATAAATGGACCAATTGAACCAAATTTAAAGCAGAACATAGATTTCTTCAACCCTATTTTGTTCATAAACTCTAATTATTGTACAGACAACGTTGTTGTTGTTGCTGCTGTTGCCGTTGTTGTTGTTGTTGCTGCTGCTGCTGCTGCTGTTGCCGTTGTTGTTGTTGTTTCAGTTATTGTGGTTCATCAATGTAGATATCTGCTATGATTTACTGCAATTGACTTTACTGTCCTCACATACACCAATCATCCAACTTCAGGGAGACCCACCTTCAGGGAGACCCCACATTCAGGGATACCCCACCTTCAGAGAGACCACAAATTCAGGGAGACCCCACCTTCAGGGAGACCCCACCTTCAGAGAGACCACACATGCAGGGATACCCCACCTTCAGAGAGACCCACCTTCAGGGAGACCCCACCTTCAGAGATACCACACATTCAGGGAGACCCACCTTCAGGGAGACCACACCTTCAGATAGACCACATATTCGGGAGACCCCACTTTCAGGGAGACCCCACCTTCAGGTAGACCCCACCTTCAGGGAGACCCCACCTTCAGGAAGACCCCACTTTCAGGGAGACCCAACCTTCAGGGAGATCCACCTTCAGGGAGACCCCACCTTCAGGGAGACCCCACCTTCAGGGAGACCACACATTCAGCGAGACCCCACTTTCAGGGAGACCCCACCTTCAGAGACCCACCTTCAGGGAGACCCCACCTTCAGGGAGACCCCACCTTCAGGAAGACCCCACCTTCAGGAAGACCCCACCTTCAGGGAGACCCCACTTTCAGAGAGACAGTCTGTCCACTTTGAAACGGTTCAAATTCCTTCAAAATGAGTTGTTATTTTCATCAAAATCTGATAGTTCCCCATGAGAATTATTATTCTATGAAAATATTTTATATATCTCCATTTGGAATGAAAAGAGTTCTCTCCCTTGGTTTCTTAGTATATACTAGCAGCTGTGCCTTGATGCAGAAATTCAATAATAAAGTTTATGAATGATGGCTTTAAGTTGCCAAGTATTGGGTTACGCCTTACTGCACTTCAGACTTGAACTGAGCTGGTGCCAGGCAGGTGCCATTTGGAATGTGAGTTCTCCCTTGGGCTATAGCAATGGTTCATATGCATAGCATACTAGGTGTGCATTAATGCTGAAATTCAATCAAATTTAATGAATATATCAAAGACATTCAATACAAAATGTTCTACAAACGACAAATGGTGCATGTATTAATTTATACTGGAAGTTATTCAGAACAATTGTATATATACGACATACTTCCTTTCAAACGGAATTCATACACGTCACATTTATTTTAACTTGTAATTTCATAATTGTAAATATGAAAGATGGAACAAATTTAATAATGTGTATGTATTAGTTGCTCATATGGGCAACCGGTAGCGACGATAAATTAACGTAAAACACACACTATTTTTAAAATCTATTATTGAAGGAAGCTAAGACTTATATAGATAGCACTAGTGAGCTGAAGATAGGTGAAGATATCCATACTGTTACCGTGCACCGTTTACGAGACGTGTGATAACTCTTAAATGTTTGCTGAATATTATTAGTGTTTGCAGATACTGACGGCCGAGTTGATTTAGTATATACGCTTGGTATAATTATGCGTCCGCATGTGATATTAAAGCTTGTGTGTGACTCGGATTAAATAAACGCTTAATGATTACTATGCAGCACCAAGCAGCTACAAGACTCTCGTCAGTTCGTACTCCAGCAGTTCCAAGGTCAAATTTCTAGAAAAAATCAACAGCCATTTTGTAACGAATATTGGCCCTTTTGCCTTATTGAATACTTATTGTCTTACTGAATATTTTCTGTTCTTGTACCAGTGATTCGGATTGGCTTCGACCATCGGAGAATCGGCGATTCAGTAGCCGAAGCCAATCCAAATCACTGGCACAAGAATGTCTATCATGTTGGAGCACAACTCGTGTTTCATGGACGCTTGCATTATGTTTAAGCATTTCATGGACGCTTGTTGCATTATGTTTAAGAATTTCATGGACACTTGCATTATGTTTAAGCATTTCATGGACGCTTGCATTATGTTTAAGCATTTCATGGATGCTTGCATTATGTTTAAGCATTTCATGGACACTTGCATTATGTTTAAGCATTTCATGGACGCTTGCATTATGTTTAAGCATTTCATGGACGCTTGCATTATGTTTAAGCATTTCATGGACGCTTGCATTATGTTTAAGCATTTCATGGACGCTTGCATTATGTTTAAGCATTTCATGGACACTTGCATTATGTTTAAGAATTTCATGGACACTTGCATTATGTTTAAGCATTTCATGGATGCTTGCATTATGTTTAAGCATTTCATGGACGCTTGCATTATGTTTAAGCATTTCATGGACGCTTGCATTATGTTTAAGCATTTCATGGACGCTTGCATTATGTTTAAGCATTTCATGGACGCTTGCATTATGTTTAAGCATTTCATGGACGCTTGCATTATGTTTAAGCATTTCATGGATGCTTGCATTATGTTTAAGAATTTCATGGACACTTGCATTATGTTTAAGCATTTCATGGATGCTTGCATTATGTTTAAGCATTTCATGGACGCTTGCATTATGTTTAAGCATTTCATGGACGCTTGCATTATGTTTAAGCATTTCATGGACGCTTGCATTATGTTTAAGCATTTCATGGACGCTTGCATTATGTTTAAGCATTTCATGGACGCTTGCATTATGTTTAAGCATTTCATGGACGCTTGCATTATGTTTAAGCATTTCATGGACGCTTGCATTATGTTTAAGCATTTCATGGACGCTTGCATTATGTTTAAGAATTTCATGGACACTTGCATTATGTTTAAGCATTTCAATGATTATGGTAAGACTAGAATATATTATACAGTCAAATTTCATTGGACAAGCCAAATCAGCAATTGCACGAGTGTGGGTAACTAATTGTAGAAATGGACTGAAATTACCGAAAGGATCAATTTTATTTTAGTGATTCGGAAAAAGTTAGGGTCAGCGGATAAAATGGGCAGAGGGTCTTTTAGTTTTATTTGCGTTTGCAAACAATACGGTTGGCGGGTTTGAAAGCCAAGAAATAAAAAACTTCTGGCCAAACATGAAGTGAATTTGTATGTTTAAGTCATGATGTCATAACTACCCACAAATATTGAAAATGGCAGCCATTTTGAAACAATATCTCAAGTTTTCAAATTCTCATAACTGCTTTATTTGAAGTGCGATTTTCATAATTTGTTCAGTATTATACTCATGTGTATATTATACAGTATATTCAAATGTATATATTATACAGTATATTCACATGTATATATTATACAGTATATTACCATTTAGATGGAACGGCGGTCTGCGCAAGATATTCCTTTAAAGGAATATAATATACCCAATCACTCAAAACTGACCACATAGTCACATGACACAATAGCATGGACAATGCAACATAGATATCGCATTACCACAAGGGAAATATAACTATTTCTAAACATGTCCGTCATAACAAAGAAGTCATTTAATAAATAGACATTTAGTAAGAGATACTAATCAATTTAGTATTTATTATGAAATGGTTTTTCTCTTCACAAGGGTTACCGTAAAGCAGCATGCATATCCAGTGCTTTTGTAACAGGATTACCGTAAAGCAGCATGCATATCCACTGCTTTTGTAACAGGGTTACCGTAAAGCAGCATGCATATCCATTGCTTTTGTAACAGGATTACCGTAAAGCAGCGTGCATATCCACTGCTTTTGTAACAGGGTTACCGTAAAGCAGCGTGCATATCCACTGCTTTTGTAACAGGGTTACCGTAAAGCAGCATGCATATCCACTGCTTTTGTAACAGGGTTACAGTAAAGCAGCGTGCATATCCACTGCTTTTGTAACAGGGGAAGTCGTGATAGCGCAGTGGATGAGCGTTCGCTTCAGGTGCAAAAGGTCCGGAGTTCGAGCCCCGCTGGAGCCGTTAGGCAAGTCATTTAAATTCCACGTTGCCTCTTCTCTCTCCTTCGTGGCGATGCATTCCATCAGGAATGAGGTCTCGAGAGTGATTAATATAAGTTCAAAGAACTTGTTTCGCAATCGAGCTCAAATAAATTTGTATAAACTTAAAAATGAAGAAGAAAAATATCTCATAATGCCATATGCACTGCTGTTTGACAATAAAATTATTCAAGTGGTCGTCAGCAATATTTACCCCAGACCCAATCTATAATAATATACACAATGTGATTAATGTTCACAGGCTGTTAACCCTCAACCTGACAATCACAACTAAAGCCATTTATGCAAACAATATAGAGTCAGATCAGATGTCTGATCAGGCTCTATACTGTTTGCTATTCGGATAGTGGAGTTACAACACTTTTCTGAATAGCAATCAACATAGATCCAGATCAGACATGGCATGGCATTACGCCGGATCTATATTGTTTGTACATTCCATCCAATTTATTTGTCAGGTTAAGGGTTAAAGCATATTTTGATCCATTGACAAGATACTGTCCCTACATAAAATACCTATATATTGATGTAGCCTCATCAATGTCTGGAAATGACACTGACTAATTCTATAACCATGAACATTTATCTCTAGAGAGATGTCTTAAAGACAGTACTAATATGCATTTCCAATAATATAGTTGCATTCTACTGTTGGGGAAGCAGCCCGTGAAAGCCAATGTTAAACCGTCTCAGGTGAGACAACCGATGTTAAAGACCTCTCAGGTGAGACAACCAATGTTTTAAACCTTCTAAGGCATGAAAGCCAATGTTAAACCTTCTCAGGTGAGACAGCCAATGTTAAACCTGCTCAGGTGTGACAGCCACTGTTAAACCTGCTCAGGTGTGACATCCAATGTTAAACCTTCTCAGGCATGACAGCCAATGTTAAACCTGCCAACACAAAAACCCACCAGCCAATGCTAAACCCAGGTGTGACAGCCACTGTTAACTGCTCAGGTGTGAATCCATGTAAACCTTCTCGGTGACACCAATGTTAAACCTTCTCAGGCATGACAGCCAATGTTAAACCTGCTCAGGTGTGACAGCCAATGTTAAACCTGCTCAGGTGTGACAGCCAATGTTTTAAACCTTCTCCGACATGACAGCCAATGTTAAACCTTCTCAGTTGTGACAGCCAATGTTAAACCTTCTCAGGTGTGACAGCCAATGTTAAACCTTCTCAGGTGTGACAGCCAATGTTAAACCATCTCAGGCATGACAGCCAATGTTAAACCTTCTCAAGTGTGACAGCCAATGTTAAACCTTCTCAGGTGTGACGGCCAATGTTAAACCTTCTCAGGTGTGACAGCCAATGTTAAACCATCTCAGGTGTGACAGCCAATGTTAAACCTGCTCAGGTGTGACAGCCAATGTTAAACCTTCTCAAACTTTCACAATCTACCGTTTTTGTCAGACAGGGAACCAAGCATTCCCAACCCCCATCCCCCAATTACTGTTAGGAACCAAGCATTCCCAACCCCCCACCCCCCACCCCCCAATTACTGTTAGGAACCAAGCATTCCCAAACCCCCATCCCCCAATTACTGTTAGGAACCAAGCAATCTCAAACCCCCATCCCCAATTACTGTAGGAACCAAGCATTACAAACCCCCACCCCAATTACTGTTAGGAACCAAGCATTCTCAAACCCCCAATCCCAATTACTGTTAGGAACCAAGCATTCTCAAACCCCCATCCCCCAATTACTGTTAGGAACCAAGCATTCTCAACCCCCATCCCCCAATTACTGTTAGGAACCAAGCATTCTCAAATACATGTTACTGTCAGAACAAAAACTATGGTTTCACAATGACCTGTTTCCGATAGACAGGGACCAACAGTTTCCGAATGACCTTTTTCTGTCAGTTTATATTAGAATGACCTTTTTCTGTCAGTTTATATTAGAATGACCTTTTTCTGTCAGTTTATATTATAATACCATCTATCTTCATATATTGTATGTATTAAACCTTTCAACACTACAGGCCTCTAAATAGACTTACAAAAATGTAGATCCAGAGGAGCCAGCTCGTGATGAGTTATGCTTACAGTTACCATGCCAAACAAAAAATTAAAACCAGCCGAATTTCTCATGGTTTTATGTTTGGTCTTTGCTTCACTTAAATAAAACAAACACAAACATCATATGCATGACCAGACAAGCGTGTTTCTTAGTAGAGTTTTATTACCAGCAGCCAAATAATATACTACAATATGTGTGCGCCGCAACGAAAACATTTCATTCTTCTAATGGGCAATAAATGACAAAATATTTAATAACATTTACATACTTGTTACTTCAACGCCTAACGTTATAATATATTTCTCTTTATTTTGGCGACGCTAAAATAATGCCATACATCTTCTGCAAGCACATGCGAACCGACTCACCCAGGAAAAATCAATTATTTTTAATGAAATTCATCTGAGAAACCTGTGTCCATTTGTCTTTAGGTGTCAGATCGCCAAATATCGGAGCTCATTTTATCTTTGTATCTGCATAGACGAATGCTATTAGTGTAAGATTATGCATTAATTATGTATTTTAATTAGCAATGTATACAATTTACAATAATGTATACTAGACGTGTACTCTGCCAAGTAGCCTGTTAGAATGAACAGGTTTGTGTGTGTTTTACGTTTATTTATCGTTGCTACCGGTTGCCCATATGAGCGACACCTACTGAAGAGATTAGTCATTTTAGATTTTTGGAGGATAGTGCAATGATACAGAAAGAGACCCATTCCAGAGTCTCCTCTGGCACGGTGTACAGAACAGACACGAGACCTTGGTTTAAATAAAGTCCTATCTGAAAGACTGTTAATTTTATTAGGGTCAGACGGGTGATCTAACCTGCGATCCCTGGATTACCAGTTCAGCGTGTTACCACTGGACTACAGATCCGTCTGTTGAACAGGTTTCAACACATAATCCCTTACACATTCATATCTTGTACGCTTCACTGAAACTGACCATTACCCATTATCACCCTTTGCAATGCGTTCCGTGGATAGACAAAAATTGCACGCTATTTCTAACGAACCGTGTGAAATAAATGTTAACCGCTGTATACTCCAGTCCATTAGTCGACCTTTTTGTCATCCAGAAACGTGAGGAGAATACTATGTCGACTTATGGCAAAATAAACTAAATGACAAAAAGTTATATTTTGGAACTTTATTTATGTCTTGTTATTTGATTTATTTATTTATGTCTTGTTATTTGATTTATTCATGTCTTGTTATTTGATTTATTGATTTATGTCTTGTTATTTGATTTATTTATGTCTTGTTATTTGATTCATTGATTTATGTCTTGTTATTTTATTCATTGATTTATGTCTTGTTATTTTATTCATTGATTTATGTCTTGTTATTTGATTTATTTATTTACGTCTTGTTATTTGATTTATTTATTTATGTCTTGTTATTTGATTTATTTATTTATGTCTTGTTATTTGATTTATTTATTTATGTCTTGTTATTTGATTTATGTATGCCTTGTTATTTGATTTATTTATTTATGTCTTGTTATTTGAGTTATTTATGTCTTGTTATTTGATTTATTTATGCCTTGTTATTTGATTTATTTATGTCTTGTTATTTGATTTATTTATGTCTTGTTATTTGATTTATTTATTTATGTCTTGTTATTTGATTTAGTTAATTTAATATAACATTCTAACATGACTTGATATTTTGTTCTAATGAACAAAGAACAGATCTACCGTTGTAAAACATGCAATATACCACGGCTAGAACAGATCTACCGTTGTAAAACATGCAATATACCATGGCTAGAACAGATCTATTTTATGGCTGTTGAATTTTTCCTCCCCCGTATAAAAACTTATTTATGAATGAAAATCATGTGACGTATACAAAAATCGTAGTAAAATATCGTCATCTGCAAATAGTAAAATGTAAAATCTGATGACGAATGAGAACAGGTCAGTCGGGCACTTAATCATGCTACCTCTCGCCAAGCCAATCATCTGACCGCTGCTGATTCCAACATTAGCAGCAAATCGGTGTAGTTGGCATTGCAGGTCAAGAGAGTTCCATTTCCCCACCCACTACAGTTGTATAATTATGATGTCCAGAAAAGTCAAGCAACTGCAATGCACATGTTTACAGGATATATCTCAAACAGCACAATTAATGTCCATGACACAAAATAGGACAGTGTTGAATTGTTTACGAAAATAACAGTGTGACAGGAGGCGTGGCTAAAAAATGTTTAAATGTTATTAATATTGTTCATGATTATACATTATTCTGCCAATGTGAACTATTAAATGCATACATTTATTATTGTTTGAATAAATAATAAATTCTGGATAATATTGAAAATTAGCATTAGATTTTTAGAAAATCATTATTTCAGGGAGGTAATTTGTAAAGCCGTCAGCCAAATCACGGAAAGGAGCGAAATTAGGCGACACGCCAACAAAGTAACACGCACATTTCTTCGTTCGTAGCATTATATTGGGTCATGTTAGAATGGAAATAATATTTATCTTATGTTTGGAGTTCTGATGTGTAGGAATTAGCCACAAAAGCCGTAGGCCTAAATGGTTAATTCCTACGCATCAGAACGACAAACCATGGTTTATTGGCTGATATACCACGGCAAGACAAATATTATTTCCTAAATTTACTTTCACAACAATTACTTACAGTAGACAAAAAACCATTCCAGAGTCTCCTCTGGTTCTTTTACGTGCACAGTGTAAAGCACCAACACGAGACCTCGGCTTAAAGTCCCATCTGAGAGACTGTTAATTTTATTAGGGTCAGACGGGGGATCGAACCTGCAATTAGTTGTCAAACAACACAGCATTGTTTTAAATTCACATACCGGTAACCTTGAGATCTTCTAAAACTGGTATTATATATCTGTATAAACCTGTGAACTGAACAAGCTACTAGCAAATAATCTTTGACACCAGCGCTGAGGACTTTTCAATCAAATTTTGGTCGCATAATTGTTTTTCATGAACTCTCGCTTAAAAATTGCAAAAGGCTTATTACGCAGATAGTTGCATTTGTTACATGATTGCACAGCTGAAATAACCACTCTGGCATTGTCGTAATCTTTAAACTGTATTTATTTTACGATTGCGAAGCAAGTTTTAACAATTTATATTAATCACTCTTGTTGGCTCGGATGAAAGCGTAAATGTGGTCATTCGTGTGGGAGGAAACCGGAGTACCCAGAGAAAACCCACCTGTCCGATCTCGGCGATCTAGCGACCACCGTACCATCTCGCATACTTCCAGGGCCGAGGATCGAACCCGGGTTGCATTGGTGAGAAGCGAGCGGGCTAACCACTGCGCGAATCGGACAGCCGAATAATGAAAGATTGTAAAACAGATTGCACATGTCTTGATTATTTATTAAATCTGTGTAAAAGAAAAGGCATCATTTATGTTTTGGTTATTTATTAAATCTGTGTAAAAGAAAAGGCATCATTTATGTCTTGGTTATTTATTAAATCTGTGTAAAAGAAAAGGCATCATTTATGTCTTGGTTATTTATTAAATCTGTGTAAAAGAAAAGGCATCATTTATATCTTGATTATTTATTAAATCTGTGTAAAAGAAAAGGCATCATTTATGATACAGTCTTCATATGTAGAGTACACATGTTTATCACAAAACTTTGCTTGTGTTGAGTGTAATACAGTCATCTCAAAAATTATTGCATGACCATATACACATTTAATTTAACACCTTGGAGGATTCTGATTGGTCGAGGCATGACATTGACAGCTTGATTGACATGACATTATATACATATGTTGTTTGTGTTCATACTTTATTTGTTGAAAACCAACTGCCTAGATTAATAAAATGTTGAATATGAACTAGCAGAATACAGTGATTAAAAATATTGTGTTGTTGATACCCGTGAAGTTGTGTATCAGGGACTATTTACTACGGAGTACGGATAGAGCTTAACCCTTTCAACACCACAGACCTCTAAATAGGCTTACAAAAAGTGTAGATCCAGATGAGTCGGCTCGTGATGAGCCGTCTCATCAGGATCTGCACTTTTTTCAAGTAATATAACTATTTTTAGAAAAAAAATTACCCATTTTGATAAATGAACTGGTCCAAATGTAATTTTCTGATTAATTTATTGGTCTAAATATATCATGGACAAGTCCATGTGAGTTACTTGGTGTTGAAAGGGTTAATGTAATAAGGCTCAAAAATATACTGGCTCATACCATATTTAGCTATGTATAGTGCGCACATTTCTTACTGAAATCCTCATCCATTTTATCTACTGCGCATTATACACCAGTACACATCAGGACATTTTTTTCCGGACCAAAATTGACCAATATTTCGTGAAAAAACTGAAATTCGACCCGAACGGGCCCCACAGTCATTCTATAATTTGTTACATTCGACAATCGTTATAAACTAGCTATTAAAACCAGTTGCCAATAGTCTATATAAATAAATCAAATGAATAAGACCACACAATTAGCATATATTTCGTTTATTTTGGCAAACTTTGAAGAATTGAATTGAAATTAGTAAATGCATAAAAAATGGCGATTTGATAACATCACGTAGTTTTATCGTATGTAATATTTCCCGTACTTTTCGCGTACTTCGCCGTACAATGCATTGCATAAAAAAAAAAATTTTGGCTGCAGTATTTCAATTGATTGTAGCGATAATTTAATTTCGACAAACCTTTCACAATGGGTCCCAGTTAATTAGGTACGCTTCACGTGTTGAGAAGTTTGAGCATCTGCTGACAACGTGTTGAGATGTTTGAGAACGTGTCGAGAAATTTGAGCAGGTGTGCCTGAGTGCGTTACCGTTACTCGATGAGGTATATCTCGAGTGATTAATATAAGTTGTAAAAATCACGGAGCACAATTTTTTAGCGATTCTTGAGAAATGTTAAATTTTGACTTGGAAAATTGCGTTTTTCACATGCGCAGTATACATCGGAACTCAGTTTTTCCGCCGATTTTCGTGCCAGATCGTGGGTGCGCACTATACACGGTAGCGCACTATACATAGCTAAATACGGTATCTTTTCCTTCAAGTGGTTATTGCTACTATGGTAATGTGATAAAAAGGATCTTACACTGGTGGTGATTCATACAATATATAAGGGCTCGTTTAACCCATTCAACACCAAGTAACTCACATGGACTGGTCCATGATATTCATAAACCAATAAATGAATCAGAAAATCACATTTGGACAAGTTCATTTATCAAAATGGGTAATTATGTCTAAAAATAGTCATATCACTGGCAAAAAGTGCAGATCCTGATGAGACGGCTCGTCACGAGCCGGCTCATCTGGATCTACACTTTTTGTAAGCCTATTTAGAGGTCTGTGGTGTTGAAAGGGTTAATAGCAAAATTCCAGAACTTGTTTCATGAAATATGGTCGGAAATCACCACTCGTGTAAGATCCTATGTATGTATTACTATTGATCATGGTTATTATAAAGCGCACAAAGTGCTTCTAAAAGTCAAGATCAGTATATAGCTGAGGCATAATAGAGTTTTATTGGTCCAGAAGAATTTCATTCTGTCTGGCAAATGTTCACGCTGTCAAGTTTGGCTGTTTTGAGATCATTTGCATAGACTTTATGCAAATAATGCAGAGTTAATATACACTTATCTATTTAATACAAGCTATACCGGGACTTTTCGCGACCATCTAATTTTCGCTTTTTTCGCGTGCACGTTTAATTGCCAAAATTAGAACAACCAAAATGTATTCATATTATTTTCATTAATGTTTTTCAAAACTGCACTGATCGACAGTATGAAATGTACCGTTACTGACGACGTAGTTTTCATCTACTGCCATGCTTTTCACGCTTAGGGCGTGTGCAGCGCTAATTCGGTTGGGTCAGTTTGCTGATCAGATATTATCGACAAAATGCAGGTGATGCTCCGTTTATGTCATATTGTCACCTATGTTTGAGTAAAATACAGTCTCTATAGATAATTAAATTTGGCAAGGCTGATATTGTGAATAACAAGTGGATAAACATTCGCTTCAGGTGCGAAAGGTCCGGAGTTCGAGCCCCGCTAGAGCCGTTACGATTGTGTCCTTAGGCAAGGCATTTAAATTTCACGTTGCCTCTTCTCTCTCCCTCATGGCGATGGTTTCCATCAGGAATGAGGTCTCGAGAGTGATTAATATTAGTTATAAGAACTTTTAAGAACGTTTAGCAATCAAGCTAAAATAAATTTGTATAAACAATGCATGCTTATAAATGCTATAAATGTGCGTAATGCTGATGCCAATGGAAAAGATATTCATATCGGTATTGTATATTGTAAATAAAATCATAATTCATATACACATCACAGCTTATGGTTGTAAATAATGTATGTATATACAAATATAATCCTCAAATTAATAATGTTTTTTCACGGTACAAACCAGCTACGTTTTTTAAAATTTTGATCCAGAACCTTCTCCGCGTAAACAGTAGTACGCGGAAAATGCTTTTCGAAGCTAAATCATCGCGAAAATATTAGATTAGCGAATATTAAAACAGACACATATAAACGCAAAACAGTAGTACGCGGAAAATGCTTTTCGAAGATAATCATCGCGAATATTAGATTAGCGAATATTAAAACAGACATATAAATGCTTCAATATGTGAATATAACCCGATATAAGGTCTATGTCACTACATTATTTTACATTAAGCGTATGCACACTTATAACTTTTCCTGTATGACCACAGTCAGACAGACCTCCATAAAACTGCAATCAATTTCTCAAGTTTGTTTAGGTACGGACTTAGTGCTGTGCTATAGAGTTTGTGTCTGTTCCGATATTAAATAGAAGTGATACCGAGATGATTATTTTATACCAATGTTATTATAAATTTACATAGCTATTGGAAAGCAAATTAATATCATAACAAAATCTATAGAAACACTGAAAACTGCTGTAGTAGAGAGATGCAAACCCAACGCTGGTATTAGACATTGTCTGAGAACAGACTTTAGACATTGTCTGAGAACAGACTAACTAAAAATGTTGATGGATTTTGAAATAGGGTTGTCCATCCCTGTTGATTTTAATAGTAACGTGGGACATTTTGTTGACCTTAGACTATAGACATCGCCCTCAGACTACAGACATCGCCCTCAAACTACAGACATCGACAGATTTCTCCCAAAATCCTATCACTTCCTCCTACACTAAGTTTCATAAAAAAATCCATCAACCCATTTTTAAGATATTTTCACATGACCTTGATTTGACCCTTTAATGTCAACCTCAAGGTCATGGCTTAGTTGAAAGGTCATATGAAGATTCCTATAGGTGTTGAATTGAACCTATACATTTTCGAGCTTCAAGGATGGATGCATAGTTTTTTACCACCAAATTATGGCCTCAAAGTAGCTTCCTGTCCTATAAGTGTTAAAAAAATGGATTTTTAAAAAATAATTGATGTGTTAAATGGTATCCATAATTACATTTTAGAAAAGAAAGCTTGGAATTTGCAGCTGAAGTTGTTATATGAATTGTCGTAGCATAAATGGTGCTTTTGTGTAATTTGTACAGAATGTATACATTTTGTTCTTGAATTTCTAGTAGACATTTTCAAAATTTGAAAAAATTGAGTCGGACAGAAATTGTAGATACATTGTATAATCATTGGTGGAAATTGTTGTGCGTACCATCCATCCTCGCCTATAAGATCACGATTTTACCACCAGATTCTGGCTTCTCGTCTTATAAGTGAGTGCTACAAAAAATTAGTTTAATGGTATCCATAATAACGTTTTAGAAAAGAAAGAACTCTGACACTGAACATTTATTCAACTTGCACTGGTGGCCTAACACGCAATTTATACATGGTCTGGTGTCCATTTTATCAACACGTCTTATATGCGAGTGCATGCCAAAACTCACAGATTTCAGGACTAAAGTAGGGGTTGTCTTATAAGCGAGATCGCCTTATATGCGAGTATGAATATGGACGGTAAGTGTTGTTTAGTGTTCGAGACAGTGCAGTTTATATTTGGTTTATTTTCAGGTGTTAGAGATTAGAAAGAATGCTGACGCTGAACATTTTTTACACTGACAAAACATGCAATTTATACTTGGTCTGGTGTCCATTTTATCAACCCGTCTCATATGTGAGTGCATGCCAAAAGCACAGATTTCAAAACCAAAGTAGGTGGGGTTATCTTACAGGCGAGATCACCTTATAGGCGCATATGGACGGTAAGTGGCTATTCTTGTGTTCTCGATTGCCACATAAACAAAATTTATAGCCACATACAAGTTGTGAAAGCCCCATAATTCTAGACCTAGACCACTAAACATTAAATCTATTATTCTCTTAGCCATGTAAGTGACGTTTTATCGGTGTGGACGGGTTGACAGACATACTCACCTTACATTAATTAAAACAATTTTCATGTTAACCCTTTCAACACCACAGACCTCTAAATAGGCTTACAAAAAGTGTAGATCCAGATGAGCCGGCTCGTGACGAGCCGTCTCATCAGGATCTGCACTTTTTGCCAGTAATATTACAATTTAAATTTTTTTTTACCCATTTTGATAAATGAACTTGTCCAAATGTGATTTTCTGATTCATTTATTGGTTTATGAATATCATGGACCAGTCCATGTGAGTTACTTGGTGTGGAAAGGGTTAATTCTGTGGATTGTTACCATAGATTGTGAAACAGAATACGAGCAGCACTGAACAATACAGTCAAACCTGTCTTATGCAGCCAGCCAAGGGAGTCAGAGAAAGTGGCTGCTAAGTACAGGTGGCTGCTTAATAGAGGTCAAACATATAATAAAACAACTGATTGGGAATCTGGAAACTGGCTGCTTAATGGAGGTGACCACTAACACAGGTTTGACTGTACAACGTTTAGGTTTATACAAATTTAGTATGATTGCGAAACAAGTTCTTACAACTTATATTAATCACTCTCGAGACCTCATTCCTGATGGAATCCATAGACACGATGGAGAGAGAAGAGGCAACTAAGGGCACTATCTTAATGTCTTCAGAAGGGCTCAAACTCCAGGCCTTTCTCACCTGAAGCTGAATACAAGGTTTTAACCCTTTCCCTTATAGAAGCACCTCTTGACGCCATTTACCAATACGACATACATTGACAATGTACTAGTCAAACCAATGTTCATAATAAAAGCCGGAATTTCATGTAGTCCCAGTAATGTCTATGGAGATGGGATATATATGCCAACTACTTTATCCACTGCATGACAGTTAAATGGCTGTTGTTTGTATGGAGATATAATAGTATATTAACCTAAATCTCTATGTAGGAAAGGGTTAAATGGCTGTTGTTTGTATGGAGATATAATAGTATATTAACCTAAATCTCTATGTAGGAAAGGGTTAAATGGCTGTTGTTTGTATGGAGATATAATTGTATATTAACCTAAATATCTATGTAGGAAAGGGTTAAATGGCTGTTGTTTGTATGGAGATATAATTGTATATTAACCTAAATATCTATGTAGGAAAGGGTTAAATGGCTGTTGTTTGTATGGAGATATAATAGTATATTAACCTAAATCTCTATGAAGGAAAGGGGTTAAATGGCTGTTGTTTGTATGGAGATATAATAGTATATTAACCTAAATCTCTATGAAGGAAAGGGTTAAATGGCTGTCGTTTGTATGGAGATAGTATATTAAATAACCTAAATCTCTATGAAGGAAAGGTTTTAATGTTCATACATCCGCCACACTTTTTCAAAGAAACAATTAAGCAATAAATGAATAAAGTCTGGTCAACCGTAACAATTAACTAGTCACGAAATGCATTATAGCCCCGCCCCAGTAACACGAAACCTCCGACAAACAAATACAATATGGCTATGTGATATATAGAACTATATGGATTGAACCCGTACTATAGATAGATTAAACAGTAACCTCCGACAAACAAATACAATATGGCTATATGATATATAGAACTATATGGATTGAACCAGGACTATAGATAGATAAAACAGTAACCTCCGACAAACAAATACAATATGGCTATGTGATATATAGAACTATATGGATTGAACCCGTACTATAGATAGATTAAACAGTAACGCGAAACCTCCGACAAACAAATACAATATGGCTATATGATATATAGAACTATATGGATTGAACCAGGACTATAGATAGATAAAACAGTAACCTCCGACAAACAAATACAATATGGCTATATGATATATAGAACTATATGGATTGAACCAGGACTATAGATAGATAAAACAGTAACCTCCGACAAACAAATACAATATGGCTATATGATATATAGAACTATATGGATTGAACCAGGACTATAGATAGATAAAACAGTAACGCGAAACCTCCGACAAACAAATACAATATGGCTATATGATATATAGAACTATATGGATTGAACCAGGACTATAGATAGATAAAACAGTAACGCGAAACCTCCGACAAACAAATACAATATGGCTATATGATATATAGAACTATATGGATTGAACCAGGACTATAGATAGATAAAACAGTAACGCGAAACCTCCGACAAACAAATACAATATGGCTATATGATATATAGAACTATATGGATTGAACCAGGACTATAGATAGATAAAACAGTAACAAACCTCCGACAAACAAATACAATATGGCTATATGATATATAGAACTATATGGATTGAACCAGGACTATAGATAGATAAAACAGTAACGCGAAACCTCCGACAAACAAATACAATATGGCTATATGATATATAGAACTATATGGATTGAACCAGGACTATAGATAGATAAAACAGTAACACGAAACCTCCGACAAACAAATACAATATGGCTATATGATATATAGAACTATATGGATTGAACCAGGACTATAGATAGATAAGACAGGCGCTGAGTGAACATATTAAATTTAGAATTTGCCGGAAATACGCTGTAACTATTTATGTTATAGGTACTACACTAAAATAATAAGATGGGTGTCAGTGGCATATAAAGCAGTAACTATTGCTGATGGATGGTCATGATTATAGCACGTAGATAGTGTGTGGCACAAAGAGTGGCAACGAGGAAATACCTGACATTTACTGAGAATGATCCATATAACATTGTAATGATGTAATAATTCTGTTTATGATTTCCTAATAATTAAAACAAATGTAAAATTCAAACTATATATCAATATATAACTATCATGCTTGATATTTATAAGTATAGCCGACGACAGCAGCTGTCTAACCATACAATCAGTATAATTGTATATTGTATAATACACAAGGTGATTAAAGCGACACTACATCAGTGAAAACACAAATTTCTACATAATGTATTTTCCTATTACATGGTATAATTTTTTCCCAAATATTTGGCTCATATACTGAGTATTTCAACAAATAAACAAACGTCGTATACGCGGCTTGTTGACATAACAAAATAATATAAACATCCATGCGTAATACAACTAGTGTATCCTGAATAACACGATTTATGGTATAGATTTACCGTTATATCTCCCATGTGTGCCTATTTATTTGTACACTATTCTTAGTTAAATTATCTCTAAATGACATTATCTCTCGTTTAGTATTGACTCCTTTGATGCCAAACAAACGTCAATTCAGGAGCAGCATGGATGACCGTTATATGAAATCATACTTTAAACCACAAAAACACTGTTTATTGATTCAATGTTAGTGTTCGAATGTATTCGGAAGAATTTGTAGTAGCAACGCATTTATGCATTTATTCGTGAAAAATGCATTTTAATTGCTTTTTGCGATGTAATGTCGCTTTAAACACTTCAAATATGGTGCATCATATATAGCTTGGAGCATTCAGATTAGTAAAATATCATCACCAATTAAAATTCAACAAAAGAATGACGGTCTTTATACAAACATTGCCACCAATAAAAGTGAAATAAATATTTCTATGTTTGCTCAACAAGCATGCACATCGTTTATCATTGTGTCGATTTATCATTAAATGTATCTTGCTAGTATTTTTTATCTGTAGTCTATAAATAATATTTAATAATTGTTTACATGCAATTATTTTCCATATCTATATCTAATAAAGGGTTAACAATTATTTTCTCTAAGTTTACAACGGCAGTTTTCCGTTATTACAATGTAGTTTTCATGGTAGCTTGTCGGAGGCAGACGTGTTGTCTGAGTGTGTGTGTGAAATAACGATATCTGATTGGATTATTGATTAGTTTGATTGACAGGTAGTGACTGGTCAATTATTTTTGAAGTATAATTATAAAAATAATATAATTCTTTAACCTTTTCCCACATACAACTTACTTTCAATACCCAATGACACATATAATGACACATTAGTAATCAAAGAAACAAAACGACTCCACTGAACATCATAAAACACTTATGATACCGTAAACATTGCAAGTAATCTCTATGGACATGGGGTAGATTTACTGACTGCCTATCCATTGATTATGGTACTTGGCTACCAAATGTATAGCGATACAGTAACAGTTAGGTCTACGTCTCTTTTAAAATGGGGTTTAACCCATCTATTACCAGATAGAAGTGTCTCTTGACACCATTATCAATACCACATACATTGACAATGTAGTAACCAAATCCAATATTCATATTAAAGGCCAGATTCTCATGAAGTTCCAGTAATATCTATGGAGGTGGGATAGATATGTTGGAGATGGGGTAGATATGTTGGAGGTGGGTAGATATGTTGGAGGTAGTGTAGATATGTTAGAGGTGGGTAGATATGTTGGAGATGGGATAGATATGTTGGAGGTGGGGTAGAAATGTTGGAGGTGGGTAGATATGTTGGAGGTGGGGTATATATGTTGGAGGTGGGTAGATATGTTGGAGGTGGGTAGATATGTTGGAGGTGGGGTAGATATGTTGGAGGTGGGGTAGATATGTTGGAGGTGGGTAGATATGTTGGAGGTGG
>CM026395.1:28426215-28468323 GCA_014843695.1 Archivesica marissinica | reverse complement strand
ATGGTCCTTGTATTGGTCTGGTATATGGTCCTTGTATTGGTCTGGTATATGGTCCTTGTATTGGTCTGGTATATGGTCCTTGTATTGGTCTGGTATATGGTCCTTGTATTGGGCTGGTATATGGTCCTTGTATTGGTCTGGTATATGGACCTTGTATTGGTCTGGTATATGGTCCTTGTATTGGTCTGGTATATGGTCCTTGTATTGGTCTGGTATATATATGGTCCTTGTATTGGTCTGGTATTTGGACCTTGTATTGGTCTGGTATATGGTCCTTGTATTGGTCTGGTATATGGACCTTGTATTGGTCTGGTATATATATGGTCCTTGTATTAGTGTGTTGCTCAAAATGAAAAAAAGCCTATGGGTAAATAGTGTTTTTCGCCAGTATAACCTTGATAAAAAATTAATTAATTACCTGCTTTCTCAAAAATAAAACCAACAAACCAGTTTATTTACAAGATTTCTGTTTCAATGTGGTAAACAAATATATAGTATATTGTTGTACTTTGGAGTAACTTTCAGTTATGTTAGGTTATACAAATTTATTTTAGCTCGATTGCAAAACAAGTTCTTTCAACTTATATTAATCACTCTCGAGACCTCATTCCTGATGGAAACCATCGCCATGAGGGAGAGAGAAGAGGCAATGTAGAATTTAAATGCCTTGCCTAAGGGCACAATCGTAACGGCTCCAGCGGGGCTCGAACTCCGGACCTTTCGCACCTGAAGCGAACGAGCATCCACTGCGCTATCACGACTTCCACTATGTTCACAATGTCATGATGACATTAACCTGCCGGCAGTAAACATTTCTGGAATAGTTTCATGTCCAATAGACCTACCGGATCATACATGATTGAAATGTGCCTCTATGGGACTCGTAGATTTTCTCACAAGTAAACACTACAATTCCTTGAATAAATAACAGTTTCTACAAGAGATAATGAAAAAAGTATTCAGTAATCCATACACGTCTCTCGCACTGTCTATTCACTCAGCATTCAGAGAAAACAACCATGTAAGATTATTTCAATGCCTGTCCGTAATATAATCTGTGCTGATTCCCATGTCATTTAGAGTGCAGGTTAACCCATTCAACCCCAAGTAACTGACATGGACTGGTGCATGCTATTTTTAGACCAATAAATTAATAAGAAAATTACATTTGGACCAGTTCATTTATCAAAATGGGTAATTTTATCTAAAAATAGTAACAATTATTACTGGCAAAAAAGTGCAGATCCTGATGAGACGGCTCGTTACGAGCCGGCTCATCTGGATCTACACTTTTCATAAGCCTAATTAGAGGCCTGTGGGGTTGAAAGGGTTAAACATACAGTGTGATACTGGCCATACTCGCCTATAACACAGACTTATCCATACTCACAGACTTATCCATACTCGCCTATAACACAGACTTATCCATACTCACCTATAACACAGACTTATCCATACTCACCTATAACACAGACTTATCCATACTAACCTATAACACAGACTTATCCATACTTGCCTATAACACAGACTTATCCATACTCGCCTATTACACAGACTTATCCATACTCACCTATAACACAGACTTATCCATACTCGCCTATAACACAGACTTATCCATACTCGCCTATAACACAGACTTATCCATACTCGCCTATAACACAGACTTATCCATACTCGCCTATAACACAGACTTATCCATACTCGCCTATAACACAGACTTATCCATACTCGCCTATAACACAGACTTATCCATACTCACAGACTTATCCATACTCGCCTATAACACAGACTTATCCATACTCACCTATAACACAGACTTATCCATACTCACCTATAACACAGACTTATCCATACTCACCTATAACACAGACTTATCCATACTCACCTATAACACAGACTTATCCATACTCACCTATAACACAGACTTATCCATACTCACCTATAACACAGACTTATCCATACTCACCTATAACACAGACTTATCCATACTCACCTATAACACAGACTTATCCATACTCACCTATAACACAGACTTATCCATACTCACAGACTTATCCATACTCACCTATACACAGACTTATCCATACTCACCTATAACACAGACTTATCCATACTTGCCTATAACACAGACTTATCCATACTCACCTATAACACAGACTTATCCATACTCACCTATAACACAGACTTATCCATACTCACCTATAACACAGACTTATCCATACTCACCTATAACACAGACTTATCCATACTCACCTATAACACAGACTTATCCATACTCACCTATAACACAGACTTATCCATACTCACCTATAACACAGACTTATCCATACTCACCTATAACACAGACTTATCCATACTCACCTATAACACAGACTTATCCATACTCACCTATAACACAGACTTATCCATACTCACCTATAACACAGACTTATCCATACTCACCTATAACACAGACTTATCCATACTCACCTATAACACAGACTTATCCATACTTGCCTATAACACAGACTTATCCATACTCACCTATAACACAGACTTATCCATACTCACCTATAACACAGACTTATCCATACTCACCTATAACACAGACTTATCCATACTCACCTATAACACAGACTTATCCATACTTGCCTATAACACAGACTTATCCATACTCACAGACTTATCCATACTCACCTATAACACAGACTTAGCCATACTCACCTATAACACAGACTTATCCATACTTGCCTATAACACAGACTTATCCATACTCACCTATAACACAGACTTATCCATACTCACCTATAACACAGACTTATCCATACTCACCTATAACACAGACTTATCCATACTCGCCTATAACACAGACTTATCCATACTCACAGACTTATCCATACTCACCTATAACACAGACTTATCCATACTCGCCTATAACACAGACTTATCCATACTCACCTATAACACAGACTTATCCATACTCACCTATAACACAGACTTATCCATACTCGCCTATAACACAGACTTATCCATACTTGCCTATAACACAGACTTATCCATACTCACCTATAACACAGACTTATCCATACTTGCCTATAACACAGACTTATCCATACTCACAGACTTATCCATACTCACCTATAACACAGACTTATCCATACTTGCCTATAACACAGACTTATCCATACTCACCTATAACACAGACTTATCCATACTCACCTATAACACAGACTTATCCATACTCACCTATAACACAGACTTATCCATACTCACCTATAACACAGACTTATCCATACTCACCTATAACACAGACTTATCCATACTCACCTATAACACAGACTTATCCATACTCACCTATAACACAGACTTATCCATACTCCTATAACACAGACTTATCCATACTCACCTATAACACAGACTTATCCATACTTGCCTATAACACAGACTTATCCATACTCACCTATAACACAGACTTATCCATACTCACCTATAACACAGACTTATCCATACTCACCTATAACACAGACTTATCCATACTCACCTATAACACAGACTTATCCATACTCACCTATAACACAGACTTATCCATACTCACCTATAACACAGACTTATCCATACTTTCCTATAACACAGACTTATCCATACTCACCTATAACACAGACTTATCCATACTCACCTATAACTATAACACAGACTTATCCATACTCACCTATAACACAGACTACTCACCTATAACACAGACTTATCCATACTCACCTATAACACAGACTTATCCATACTCACCTATAAACACAGACTACTCACCTATAACACAGACTTATCCATACTTGCCTATAACACAGACTTATCCATACTCACCTATAACACAGACTTATCCATACTTGCCTATAACACAGACTTATCCATACTCACCTATAACACAGACTTATCCATACTTGCCTATAACACAGACTTATCCATACTCACCTATAACACAGACTTATCCATACTCGCCTATAACACAGACTTATCCATACTCACCTATAACACAGACTTATCCATACTCACCTATAACACAGACTTAGCCATACTCACCTATAACACAGACTTATCCATACTCACCTATAACACAGACTTATCCATACTCGCTGCGTGTGAGTAGTGTGACTCTGAAAATGACCCCCATTGAAAGAGAACACCAACAAAGGATTTGTCTACTCCGGATGTCAACCAAAGCTACATATACCTAATCGGCTGGGAGAAAGCAGTCACCTACATTGGCTGGAATTGTAATCATTTGGCGATAAAAAATAGTTTTTGCGACAATCTTGAGGAAAGATGTTTTTGAGTGTAGCCTTGAGAGCATGATATGCCATCTGCATTCCAAGCTATGTCAGAACTTAAGGCAATGCCCGTCAAGTTAGATTAACTGCTGTCAGTGCAAACAATTATATGTTGCAAAATCATCCGTGAAAGGAACTTAAAGATTTTATGTAACGGTATTGCATATTGTACATTACTGTATGAACTGAACAAAATATGTATAAGCTAAGCTATGTCAGAATTCAATCAGTGTTTACTTGTGAAAATTAACCTGTACAATGCTAAATCGCAACCAAGGTTGCTTTTGCAAACAGCATAGCGCCAGATCAGACGGCTCTATGCTGTTGGCTGCTCGGATAGTGGAGCTAAAACACTTTGCAGAATTGCAAACAACAAAGATAAAGATCAGCTGTGACTGATCTAGATCTATGTTGTTTGCACATTGCATGATTAATTAAAGCAACATTACATCGCAAAAAAAGCCCCAAAAATGCATTTTTTACATATAAATAGCATTGCTACTACAAATTCTTCCAAAATAAGTCATTTACTATAACGTTCATGAACATCAATAAACAGTGTTTTTGTGGTCTACAAACAATCAAAAGTGAATGTTTGATTTCATATAATGGTTAGACATGTTCCTGAATTTACGTTTGTTTATTATTGGAATCTATACTAATTAAGCACATATTATTGCTTACGGGAACAAATCTAAGATATAATATAACAGTAAATCTATATAATTCTTGTTACAACGGGAAAATATGAAAACAGTTGCAATAAAATATTGTTAGATAATGTTTGTTTTTAAAAAAAAATCTATTTAGTAATTTTATTAATTTGACAATTCTGGGAACTTATTCATCGTTCGGGTTTTTGTTAAACCCTTTCAACACCACAGGCCTCTAAATAGGCTTACAAAAAGTGTAGATCCAGACGAGTCAGCTCGTGACGAGCCGTCTCATCAGGATCTGCACTTTTTGCCAGTAATATTACTATTTTTAGACAAAATTACCCATTTTGATAAATGAACTGGTCCAAATGTAATTTTCTTATTAATTTATTGGTCTAAAAATATAGTGCACCAGTCCATGTCAGATACTTGGTGTTGAATGGGTTAATATATACAGTCAAACCTGTCTATAAAGGCCACCCTTGGGAAAGTCAAAAGGTGGCCTTTGTTGGCAGGTGGCCTCTCAATAGAGGGTTAAAATGCATTGAAAATGGCTCAACGCGAGAAAATAATTAGAGACAGGTTTTTCATATGCGGCCTTTATTCGGAGGTGGTTTTTCATATGCAACCTTTATTAGGAGGTGGCCTTTAGCACAGGTTTGACTGTATTGTATATGCTCTTGACATGGTACTATACAGTATGATACAAATCTAGACAGAGAACAAGCTATTAGATAATGTTAACCGGGATACACACATGGGTGTTGTCCCTATTTACATTATTTTGTTGTTTGTTATTAGTTAAAATACTCAGATTCTATGACAAATATTTGGACAAAAATTATACCAATGTAATATCAAATTATATTCAGTAGGAATTTGCATTTTCACCTATGTAGTGTTGTCGCTGATGAAGTCCATTGTGTTTTTACTCGGAAAATAATACAGGTTTCAAGTGACCTCCCACAAATTGCTAGTAACACATTTTATGTACATCTGTAACTAGTTAATCTGCCTGAAGCCACTTTATTTAGTATTATTTCGAAATAATCTTGCTTAATTAAAGATGTTTTCGGGAATTTTCTCTGCACATCTTCCTTGCGGGTATGTAACTATGTAACTCTTCAATATGAAGGTACTTTGCAACAATTTTGGATGTAAAGTTTATCATCCGACATTCTTACGGGCATAGCATTGAATTTCGAAAATGTTGGCGGAGGCCCAACTGAAATGTTGTTGATATATATATTGTATTTTATAAAACCGTAACTGTTGCATATTTTAGTGTATTCACTACATCCGTTATGTCAAAGTCGGTTATGTCGAATTATCCAGTTATCTCGGAAGTCGGATCAAAGTCGTGTTTCAGACACTATCATTGTACATATAACTGGCTCCATTTATATCGTATTTCGTGATGTCAAACTTCAGTTATGTCGAAGTATTTTGTTCGGTCCCACGGAAATCGACATAATAGATGATGTAGACTGAATAAGAAATTCATTTGGTATTTTTGGATTTTTTTGAAATTTTTTGGTGAAATTTTGTGCATTGACAGTGATACGAATCTGTTTGGTCCACTGCGTTTTGGCTCCGTGTAACCTTTACTGCGGCCATAACATCCAACTGAACATCAATAGCAACAATCTCATTACAAGGCTGTATCCAAAATTAAAGTTTCTCTTCCAATCAGTACTGCTTGTACCGCAATGATGGATTGTATAAAACAAAGCATACTTGATTTGGGCCGATAATAAAAAAAGATTGATTAGAAGATGGCAGCCAGTATAGGCTAGTTAGGTAGTGTTGGCAGCCGGTATAGGCTAGTTAGGTAGTGTTGGCAGCCGGTATAGGCTAGTTAGGTAGTGATGGCAGCCAGTATAGGCTAGTTAGGTAGTGTTGGCAGCCAGTATAGGCTAGTTAGGTAGTGATGGCAGCCAGTATAGGCTAGTTAGGTAGTGATGGCAGCCAGTATAGGCTAGTTAGGTAGTGATGACAGCCAGTATAGGCTAGTTAGATAGTGATGGCAGCCAGTATAGGCTAGTTAGGTAGTGATGGCAGCCAGTATAGGCTAGTTAGGTAGTGATGGCAGCCAGTATAGGCTAGTTAGGTAGTGTTGGCAGCCAGTATAGGCTAGTTAGGTAGTGATGAGTACAATTCAGAGACTGATGGAAGTCCATAATAACTATGCTGAGCCTAGAGGATGGCAGCCAGTATAGGCTAGTTAGGTAGTGAAGGCAGCCAGTATAGGCTAGTTAGGTAGTGATGACAGCCGGTATTGGCTAGTTAGGTAGTGTTGGCAGCCGTATAGGCTAGTTAGGTAGCGATGAGTACAATTCAGAGACTGATGGAAGTCCATAATAACTATGCTGAGCCTAGAGGATGGCAGCCAGTATAGGCTAGTTAGGTAGTGTTGGCAGCCAGTATAGGCTAGTTAGGTAGTGATGGCAGCCGGTATAGGCTAGTTAGGTAGTGTTGGCAGCCAGTATAGGCTCACATGGACAAGTAACTCACATGGACTGGTCCATGATATTCATAAACCAATAAATGAATCAGAAAATCACATTTGGACAAGTTCATTTATCAAAATGGGTAATTATGTCTAAAAATAGTCATATCACTGGCAAAAAGTGCAGATCCTGATGAGACGGCTCGTCACGAGCCGGCTCATCTGGATCTACACTTTTTGTAAGCCTATTTAGAGGTCTGTGGTGTTGAAAGGGTTAACCTGTGTATTTTCTAATTGGAATCGGATCGAATCGAAGTATGTGAGATGGTACGGTGGTCACCAGATCGGACAGGTGGGTTTTCTCTGTGTACTCCGGTTTCCTCCCACATGAATGACCACATATACACTTTCATCCGCGCTAACGAGAGTGATTAATACCAGTTGTTAAAACTTGCCTTGCAATTGCTGTTAAATAAATAAAGTTTAAACTTAAACTTTAATTGTAATCCAGGTGTGTTTACTCTAATGAACTATTCATTTGTGTGTTTTACGTTTATTTATCGTCGCTACCGGAGCTTCCTGAAGAGATTAATCATTTTAGATTTTGGAAGATAGTGCAATGATACAGACAGAGACCCATTCCAGAATCTCCTCTGGTTCTTTTACATGCACGGTGTGCAGCACCGACACGAGACCTCGGTTTAACGTCCCATCTGAAAGACTGTTAATTTTATTAGGGTCAGACGGGGGATCGAACCTGCGATCCCTGGATTTCCAGTCCAAAATGTTAACCGCTGGACTACAGATGCGTCTGTAAAATATTCCTTTAACTGCTACATCAATATATCCCCTGCAAGCAGAGCAGTGAAGAGGATTTTAACCGTTAGCTGGATGTATGTGAAATGAACAAATAAAAAATGTGACAGAACAATTTGAATGAAATGTCAAAAATAAGAAATATATTACATATTTGTTATCTGCTCATTTCGTCGATATATATTTTTTATTTTATTTTTTATTTTTATTTTACCACGTTTTTATGCCAGCAAACAGACGACGGATCTGTAGTCCAGTGGTAGCACGCTGGACTGGTAATCCAGGGATCACAGGTTCGATCCCCCGTCTGACCCTAATAAAATTAACAGTCTTTCAGATGGGACGTTAAACCGAGGTCTCATGTCAGTGCTTTACACTGTGCACGTAAAAGAACCAGAGGAGATTCTGGAATGGGTCTTTGTCTGTATCATGCACTATCCTCCAAAATCTAAAATAACTAATCTCTTCAGGAGGCGTCGCTCATATGGGCAACCGGTAGCGACGATAAATAAACGTAAAACACACACATTATGCCAGCAATATTAATAAAGCATGCTAAAAGTGACATACGCACATTTTTCATTGTTGCTAGGAGTTGTTATGGAGAAATGGAACTATGAAGGGAGTCTAAACAAAAATTGTGGAAGTCGTGATAGCGCAGTGGATGCGTGTTCGCTTCAGGTGCGGAGTTCGAGCCCCACTGGAGCCGTTACGATTGTGTCCTTAGGCAAGGCATTTAAATTCCACGTTGCCTCTTCTCTCTCCCTCGTGGCAATGGATTCCATCAGGAATGAGGTCTCGAGAGTGATTTATATAAGTTGAAATAACTTGTTTCGCAATCGAGCTAAAAAAAAAAAAAAAATACTAACCTAACAATGTTCCAAGAAAAAATGTTAAAAAGGATGGATTTCTTTACTGCTAAAATTGAGTAATTATGTGTGTGTGTTGTACGTTTATTTATCGTCGCTACCGGTTGCCCATATGAGCGACGCCTCCTGAAGAGATTAGTCATTTTAGATTTTTGGAGGATAGTGCAATGATACAGACAGAGACCCATTCCAGAGTCTCCTCTGGTTCTTTTACGTGTGAGTAATTCAATTATGCTTAACCCTTTCAACACCAGGTAACTGACATGGACTGGTGCATGATATTTTTAGACCAATAAATTAATAAGAAACTTACAGTTATATTTGGACCAGTTCATTTATCAAAATGGGTAATTTTGTCTAATAATAATATTACTGGCAAAAAGTGCAAATCCTGATGAGACGACTCGTCACAAACCAGCTCATCTGGATCTACACTTTTTATAAGCTTATTTAGAGGTCTGTAGTGTTGAAATTGTTTTTTTTAGTAACGTTACATCTTGATATAAACCACTAATGTTGGTCAAACTTGTGACCCCCCCCCCCACCCATTTGCTTCTTATAAATTATAATATGAAACTTCCACTAACTTTGATTGAACATAACTTGATGAAGACAGACGAGTGGAATAATTGTTATATATATGCTTTTAACCCTTTCAACACCGCAGACCTCTAAATAGGCTTACAAAAAGTGTAGATCCAGATGAGCCGGCTCGTGACGAGCCGTCTCATCAGGATCTGCACTTTTTGCCAGTAATATTACTATTTTAGACAAAATTACCCATTTTGATAAATGAACTGGTCCAAATGTAATTTTCGTATTAATTTATTGGTCTAAAAACTGATCCATTTCAGTTTCTTGGTGTTGAATGGGTTAATGAGTGTTCCATGATGCATCATATGGTGCCAAAATTATGACCATATGAAACGGGGAGAAATTTGCACCAAGTGCATAGTGGTTAAAAACTTAAATACCACTTAATAACTAATATAGTTTCTACCTGTGGAATATTGTTCCATTCATGAATATGGTTATTATGAATCCCAGGTGTGTTTGATTCGTGTCCATGATATAGCATACTTGACAACGGATTGCAACACGTCATTGGTGTGTACGTGTCCATGATATAGCATACTTGACAACGGATTGCAACACGTCATTGGTGTGTACGTCATTCGAAATTGTTCGAAGATTTCATATTGCTCGACTAAAACTCCCAACATGCCGGCCTGTGTATATATACGTAAATCACCCGCCTGTATTATTGGCTATTCTTTACTAAAACTCCCAACATGCCTATCTGTTATACTATAGACATGCCGGCCTGTGTATATATACGTAAATCACCCGCCTGTATTATTGGGTATTCTTTACTAAAACTCGCAACATGCCTATCTGTTATACTATAGACATGCCGGCCTGTGTATATATACGTAAATCACCCGCCTGTATTATTGGGTATTCTTTACTAAAACTCCCAACATGGCTATCTGTTATACTATAGACATGCCAGCCTGTGTATATATACGTAAATCACCCGCCTGTATTATTGGCTATTCTTTACTAAAACTCGCACATTATCAGTCAAAAGTTATTGATTCGAAACTTAAGTGACCTTGAACATGAATTTTGGCTCAAAATAGTCCAATTTCAGAAATTCTGTATGCGTAAAAAAAATCGAACATTATCATACTCAAAAAATCATCAATGTTATTACTTTGAAACTTGGCATACACAAGCGAGGACTAATTCTCTACAGACACAGTTAGTCCCCACCTCCCAAGAGTGACCTTGAACTTTGGCCAAAAATAGTCCAATTTCAGAAATTATTTATGCATAAATAAGCTGAAACTCCACATCTGATGTCTAATTTTCTACACACACAGTAAGTAATTTTATAGTCAATGCCAACCAACATCTATTCTCTTCTGTTCACATTAACAAATCATTGTTTTAATTTTGTTTGTTCGGATTTTACGCCTTCATCAGCACAGCACCATTTTGGGCTAAATCGCCGACGGGCAGTTTACCTAACAACACCATTCCTAGGCAGGCTCTAGTGGTAACCAGTACTTGGTGCACCAGCCTCTGTAATAAACTGCAATTATTTCATATATACCATATCGTCCATACTCGCCTTAGGCCCTATAAGATGACGTTTTTGTCACCAAATGATGGCCTCAAAGTGGCTTCCCGTCTTATAAATGAGAGCTAAAACATAGAACAAATGTATTAAATGGTATCCACAATTATGTTTTAGAAAAAAAGCACCCTGCTACTGAAAATTTCTTTAACTTGCATGTATGTATTTTACGTTTATTTATCGTCACTACCGCAGGGGTGTAAAATTATGTTGAAACCTACTCGCCCTGTAGGACTAGTGGCCAATAAAATCTACTCGCCCTTAATAAAGTGTCACTCGCCCGTAGAAAATTACTAGTATCTTGACCATTTCCATTGTGTAACCTTTGCTTATAATATACATGTATGCAGGTATCAACAGTGTGGCAGGAGGATCCGGGTGCTTCTTGTTGTATCTTGTTTCAGTTAATAGTGACGTAAATATGGAAGTAATAAACTGTTTTTAAAACTCAATGACTTGTCTTTATGTGCTATTTGAGTGAATTACAGTGATTGATGGACGAGGTGCCAGGTTTGTCTAAAACCTGGTGTTTCACACTTTTAGCATGGAATCTTAAAGTTTCCTTTTTAAAGTTACTAGAAAGACCAGTATACAAGGACGATTTAGTGTCTGCAATATTCGGATATTTTGTACAAATCGAACAAAACATTTTGTCATCCTTTTCCAAGACCCAGCTAAACTCATCCAGCCACGATTTATTGACTGAACGTTTTCGCTTCTTTTGGTCATATTCCCTTTGTTTCAATTTGCGCTTATCTGTGGTGCTTTTTTCCACCTCCCTCTTGCTGTCACCACCACCCTGCCCGAATAAAGATCTAATATCGCGTTGTTTACAAGACATGCTTGAACACTTTCGAGACGCATCCGTGGGGAAATTAGTTATTTATAGTCTATTTTCGATTTCATGGTTAATGCAATATTAAGAAATTTGTAAGCGTTTTAGACGAAAATAATTTCCATTTATGCTGAATCTGATAGTAGTTGCGAAAATAAATTTCGTTCAAAAATAAAAAATACAGCTTCTTAAGTTACATTCAACCGAAGTTATTCGCCAGTGACTAGGTTTGTTATTATTGTTACATAATTGTGCTGCAGATACTATTTTGTTGTTTCTTAAATGGATTATGCTGTAACAACACAACAGACTCCAGCAGGGCGAGTACTTACCCACCTCTACTCGCCCACAGTGAATTCAACTCGCAAATGCGAGCGGGCGAGTGGAATTTTACACCCCTGTACCAGTTGCCCATATGAGCGACGCCTCCTGAAGAGATTAGTCATATTAGATTTTTGGAGGATATTGCATTGATACAGACAGAGACCCATTCCAGAGTCTCCTCTGGTTCTTTTACGTGCACGGTGTAAAGCACCGACACAAAACCTCGGTTTAATGTCCCATCTGAAAGACTGTTAATTTTATTAGGGTCAGACAGGGAATCGAACCTGCAATCCCTGGATTACCAGTCCAGCGTGTTACCACCTTTCAACTTGTACTGGCCAAAAATGCAATTTATACTTGTGTCAGGGTGACCATTTCATCAACCCATCTTATATGCGAGTGCATGCCCAACCCCACATTTCAAGACCAAAGTGGGGGGGGCTGTCTTATAGGTGAGATTGTCTTATAGGCGAGTATGGACTGTAGAGACACGGCTCATGGTTGTTTTAATCATGTCTAATTCCTTTTATGTTTCTTTTTAACTTGTACTTACAATATAATTTATTGTCTTCTCAGGGAAATGTATGTGAGTATGTGTGAGTTATTATTGTACTGAACTACAGCACTTAATTATACAGTCAATCACTCATGGCAAAACACCCTTGGGATGGTGATCTTGTTATATTTCTGTGAATGGTATTTTCCCTACTTCCATTGAACAGTCTACAACTTCAAAGGAACATTGATCATATGGCACTGTATTATATGATGAATGCCTGAGGGAGGGAGTCATCTGTTTATTCTAAGAAAAATTCAGCTTGCAACAAATTCTAATTTTTTTTTTTACGACTTATTTCATTTACGTTATTTTTTACTACAACTTGCTTACGTAACGTGATTTTCATAAATTTATTTGAAATTGATATTGCTCCCACCATAACTGTTTTATTTGGTTCTTGGAATTACATCAGCATGACCTAGACATTAGTGAAAGACATGTGGAATCTGTTTATGTAATTTGTCTATATGGCACGATCGATTAAAGTTTAAAACTTTATTTTACAACGATTGCGAAGCAAGTTTTAACAACTTATATTAATCACTCTCATTTGCGTGGATGATGAAAGCGTATATGTGGTCATTCGTGTGGTAGGAAACGGGTGTACCCGGAGAAAACCCACCTGTCTGATCTAGCGACCACCGTACCATCTCACATACTTCCTGGTCTGAGTATTGAACCCGGGTTGCATTGGTGAGAAGCGAGCGTGCTAACCACTGTGCTAATTGGACAGCCTGAACAGTATTAGCATAAATAGTATTACAATTTGGCCAAACAATGTTAGTATGTAAGTAGTCATTTCTAGAAAGTGGACCATATATAGTAATGTCATAGTACCTTCCATAGACCATATGTAGTAATGTCATAGTACCTTCCATAGACCATTATGTAGTAATGTCATAGTACCTTCCATTCTCCCCTATAAGGCGATCTCGTCTATAAGACGACCTCCTTACTTTTGTTCTGAAATCTGTGGGTTTTGGCATGCACTCACATACAAGACGGGTTGATAAAATGGACACCAGACCATGTATAAATTGCATGTTTAGACAGTGCAAGTGTCAGGGAGCTTGCTTTCTTTTCCAAAATGTAGTTATGAATACCATTTTAACACATTTAAAAAAAAATTCACTCACCATATTTACCAATGTATGACGCGCACTTTTATTACTGAAATCCTTGAAGAATTTGTCTAGTGCGCATTATACACGGGTACAGCCTTCACAACATTACTGTGTCGATCGGTTACAACAAGATTAATATCTCAACAGCATGTGAAAACTAAATATGTGAAAACCATTTTAGACATCACAATCTTTTCTTAACCCTTAAAATGCTGAACAAATTGGAAGGAGTGTGCAAACAACATAGATCCTGATCAGCTTAAAATGCTGAATAAATTGGAAGGAGTGTACAAACAACATAGATCCCAATCAGCTTAAAATGTTGAATAAATTGGAAGGAGTGTGCAAACAACATAGATCCAGATCAGCTGCGGTGCAACACCACGTCTGATCAGAATATATGTTGTAAGCTATCCAGCTAAGTGTTTAGGCTCCAATATCCAAATAACATAGAGCCTGATCAAACGGCATATTCGGTGTCGTCACATCTGGCTCTAATTGCCGTAAACTTAAATACAGTTAGTGTTAAACTTAGCCATAAATGACTACTAGCCACTTATAGATATCAACGCACATCTTCAGCTAGCCATAAATGACTACTAGCCGCTTATATATATCAACACACATCTTCAGCTGGCAATAAATGACTACTAGCCACTTATAGATATCAACGCACATCTTCAGCTAGCCATAAATGACTACTAGCCACTTATAGATATCAACACACATCTTCGGCTAGCCATAAATGACTACTAGCCACTTATAGATATCAACGCACATCTTCAGCTAGCCATAAATGAATACTAGCCACTTATAGATATCAACACACATCTTCAGCTAGCCATAAATGACTACTAGCCACTTATAGATATCAACACACATCTTCAGCTAGCCATAAATGACTACTAGCCACTTATAGATATCAACACACATCTTCAGCTAGCCATAAATGACTACTAGCCACTTATATATATCAACACACATCTTCAGCTGGCAATAAATGACTACTAGCCACTTATAGATATCAACACACATCTTCAGCTAGCCATAAATGACTACTAGCCACTTATAGATATCAACACACATCTTCAGCTGGCAATAAATGACTACTAGCCACTTATAGATATCAACACACATCTTCAGCTAGCCATAAATGACTACTAGCCACTTATAGATATCAACACACATCTTCAGCTAGCCATAAATGACTACTAGCCACTTATATATATCAACACACATCTTCAGCTAGCCATAAATGACTACTAGCCACTTATAGATATCAACACACATCTTCAGCTAGCCATAAATGACTACTAGCCACTTATAGATATCAACACACATCTTCAGCTGGCAATAAATGACTACTAGCCACTTATAGATATCAACACACATCTTCAGCTAGCCATAAATGACTACTAGCCACTTATAGATATCAACACACATCTTCAGCTAGCCATAAATGACTACTAGCCACTTATAGATATCAACACACATCTTCAGCTAGCCATAAATGACTACTAGCCACTTATATATATCAACACACATCTTCAGCTGGCAATAAATGACTACTAGCCACTTATAGATATCAACGCACATCTTCAGCTAGCCATAAATGACTACTAGCCACTTATAGATATCAATGCACATCTTCAGGGTTAAACTTGGCCATAAATGACTACTAGCCACTTATAGATATCAACACACATCTTCAGCTAGCCATAAATGACTACTAGCCACTTATAGATATCAATGCACATCTTCAGGGTTAAATTTGGCCATAAATGACTACTAGCCACTTATAGATATCAACACACATCTTCGGCTAGCCATAAATGACTACTAGCCACTTATAGATATCAATGCACATCTTCAGGGTTAAACTTGGCCATAAATGACTACTAGCCACTTATAGATATCAACACACATCTTCAGCTAGCCATAAATGACTACTAGCCACTTATAGATATCAATGCACATCTTCAGGGTTAAATTTGGCCATAAATGACTACTAGCCACTTATAGATATCAACACACATCTTCAGCTAGCCATAAATGACTACTAGCCACTTATAGATATCAACACACATCTTCAGCTGGCCATAAATGACTACTAGCCACTTATAGATATCAACACACATCTTCAGCTAGCCATAAATGACTACGTACTAGCCACTTATAGATATCAACACACATCTTCAGCTAGCCATAAATGACTACTAGCCACTTATCGATATCAACACACATCTTCAGCTAGCCATAAATGACGACTAGCCACTTATATATATCAACACACATCTTCGGCTTAGAGTCCTGTAAATTGTATTGAAAGAAAAAACACTTTAGAAATGTGGAATAATGAGAATATTGCAGGGAAGTCAGACCATGAGTCTGATGTCATAAATAATATAGGAAGTGTGATTGAATATGTCATAGAGCGTAAGAAATATTGATGAAAATGAGCGGAAGATAGTCGAATAATACTGTGGTAAATACTCTTATGATATTGTTATATAAGGTCATATTGGACTTGCTGATTGGCAATTGGATGAATTGGATGAACACAGAACAACACTGACCGCTACATACAAAACATTCTGCTTTAGACTACTACGTACAAACGTCCACTTTAATCTAATCCACTACGTACGATTAACCTTATATAATTGTAAGATCATTCTCTTTTTATGCCCCAAATGGAGGCACGTAGTTTTCGCACTGTCTGTGTGTCCGTTCGAGTCAATATTTCCAGTCTGTACTGTAACTTCTTCGGCTATGTCGGGAGCAATCATCACCATACTGTGATATTTCTTGTTTGAAATATAGGATTTTACATGACTGGTTATTTCAAACCATATTTTATGAAACGAGTTATGGAATTTTTGCTATTAGCCAACCTTTTTGACTTTATCTGCAAAGGGAGGTAATTGAAAAGCCAGTGATGTCGCTCGTTGTGAGTCATTTTAAACAGAAATAAGACTTTGAATAATTAATAGATGTGAGTACTTAACCCATAACCTGCCGCATAAATTGGACGGAATGTGCAAACAACATAGATCCAGGTTAGCCACGGCATAACACTGCATGCTGCGTCTGATCAGGATCTTTGTTTTTTTTGCGATTCAGCCAAGTATTTTAGCTCCACTATCCGAATAGCAAACAGTATAGAGACTGATTAGACGGAACCTTCTGTGCTGTAGAATGTTCCGTCGGAACATACTCTAAGCTGTTTGCACATGTGACTTTAGTCGTGATTGGCAGGTTACGGTGAATTCACCAACACACCAACACACATTGTACAGTGTTATTCATTCAGAGAGATATGTCAGTATAATATGCAGTAGCATATATATATTATTGACTTACAATGAGGTCAATACGTTGTTCTATTGACCTGCAATGTGATATTGTCCTCGGACGAACATCATTGAATATCCTTGTTATAGTGGATACATCTATTTTTAGAAACACCCATGTGTGCGTTTTACGTTTATTTATCGTCGCTACCGGTTGCCCATATGAGCGACGCCTCCTGAAGAGATTAGTCATTTTAGATATTTGGAGGATAGTGCAATGATACAGACAGAGACCCATTCCAGAGTATCCTCTTGTTCTTTTACGAGCACAGTGTAAAGTACTGACACAAGACCTTCGTTTAAAGTCCCATCTGAAGGACTGTTAATTTTATTATGGTCAGACGAGGAATCGAACCTGCGATCCCTGGATTACCAGTCCAGCGTCTTAACCATTGGACTACAGATCCATCTGTAAAGAAACACCCAGCAGTTATTACATCTATTTTTAGAAACATTGAGTCATTGACTTATAATGACCTGTGCATAGTCTAATTGTTTGTTATCGAGAAACACGGGTTGTCATGTGACATCGACTTGGCCAATCAGATGGCATGGAGAGATGAGGAAAACTTGTATTCATTTAATATTATTTGTTCAGTGTAATGTTTTTAGAATTGATTTTTCAAATTGATTTAGAGTTGATATTTCCCCCAAGTTGAAACGTTTGAAAATGATGCATAAGACATATGATGAATTACTTTATTTATTGGGAATGCAATAATACATAAGAATTACTTTATTTATGGGGAATGCAATAATACATACAAACAACTTTATTTATGGGGAATGCAATAATACATAAGAACTACTTTATTTATGGGGAATGCAATAATACATAAGAACAACTTTATTTATGGGGAATGCAATAATACATAAGAACTACTTTATTTATGGGGAATGCAATAATACATATGAACTACTTTATTTATGGGGAATGCAATAATACATAAGAACGACTTTATTTATGGGGAATGCAATAATACATAAGAACTACTTTATTTATGGGGAATGCAATAATACATACAAACGACTATTTATTGGGAATGCAATAATACATAAGAACTACCTTATTTATGGGGAATGCAATAATACATATGAACTACTTTATTTATGGGGAATGCAATAATACATATGAACTACTTTATTTATGGTGAATGCAATAATACATAAGAACTACTTTATTTATGGGGAATGCAATAATACATAAGAACTACCTTGTTTATGGGGAATGTAATAATACAATAGAACTACTTTATTTATCTGGAATGCAATAATACATATGAACTACTTTATTTATGGGGAATGCAATAATACATAAGAACTACTTTATTTATGGGGAATGCAATAATACATACGTTGCACAAACATAATGAGATATGCAGCATCTCCTGTACTAGTAGGTATATGTTAATACTGTTTTACAAATGACTGTCTGCGCAATCAAGCCACTAGTTGTTATAATGTTGGTAGTGACAGGTGATAAAGCCTGCGTTTTATGAATGGATAAGCTGGTTGTGTCATATAAAATATGTCTCGAAGTCCATTCACATCAGAAAACCGTGTTGCTGGTTCAAATAAAAGAAACAAAATGATTCCATTATAGCCGCAAGATGTTTCAAACTTGATCACACAATTTGATTGGTGGAATTAACTCTCACACATTGAGAACAGATTCGAGCTGACAGTGTGTGAATGTCCCGCCAGGAAGCTATTCTACAGTATTCTGCTAGATTTCATACTACCGGCTTACTGTCGGCTACAATATTTCCATGTTCTCACAATACACACTGATGACCATAGTGACAGTGATCAGTCTGCTACTGAGATAGAACAAAAACAATAGAGAGAAAAATAGAAAATACCATGCTGATAGTTTGACAGTTTACTCTTGAGGAAGGAAATGCATGTAATTGTGGACACTTCTGAACCTATAGGGGTATTGAATTTAATGAGACAAGTTCCCCTAAAATTGAAGACCAATTACTTGTTTGTGTATAAATCAAGTTCTTCCTATATTGAAGACCAATTACTTGTTCATGTATAAATCAAGTTCCCCCTAAATTGAAAACCAATTACTTGTTCATGTATAAATCATGTTCCCCTTAAATTGAAGACCAATTACTTGTTCATGAATAAATCAAGTTCCCCCTAAATTGAAAACCAATTATTTGTTCATGTATAAATCAAGTTCCCCCTAAATTAAAGACCAATTACTTGTTTGTGTATAAATCAAGTTCCCCCTATATTGAAGACCAATTATTTGTTCATGTATAAATCAAGTTCCTCCTAAATTGAAAACCAATTACTTGTTCATGTATAAATCAAGTTCCCCCTAAATTGAAAACCAATTATTTGTTCATGTATAAATCAAGTTACCCCTAAATTGAAGACCAATTACTTGTTCATGTATAAATCAAGTTCCCTCTAAATTGAAAACCAATTATTTGTTCATGTATAAATCAAGTTCCCCTTAAATTGAAAACCAATTATTTGTTCATGTATAAATCAAGTTCCCCTTAAATTGAAGACCAATTACTTGTTCATGTATAAATCAAGTTCCCCCTAAATTGAAAACCAATTATTTGTTCATGTATAAATCAAGTTCCCCCTAAATTGAAGACCAATTACTTGTTCATGTATAAATCAAGTTCCCTCTAAATTGAAAACCAATTATTTGTTCATGTATAAATCAAGTTCCCCTTAAATTGAAGACCAATTACTTGTTCATGTATAAATCAAGTTCCCCCTAAATTGAAGACCAATTACTTGTTCATGTATAAATCAAGTTCCCCTTAAATTGAAGACCAATTACTTGTTCATGTATAAATCAAGTTCCCCTTAAATTGAAGACCAATTACATATGGGTGTAAGCACCAGATTCTATGGCAACAATTAGACAAAAATACTTGAGTAATTACCGTCAAACCTGTCTTAAGTAGCCAGCCAAGGGAATCGCAGAAAGTGGCTGCCTAGCACAGCAGGTGGCTGCTTAATAGAGGTCAAATGTATAATAAATACAATACATATGGGAAATCTAGAAACTGGCTGCTTAATACAGGTTGGCTGCTTAATACAGGTTGGCTGCTTAATACAGGTTGGCTGCTTAATACAGGTTGGCTGCTTACTAGAGGTGACCACTAACACAGGTTTGATTGTATATGGAATATTTGTTATTAGATCACTCTTCACTTTGATTTCACTTCTGTTGAGAAAAATCAGTTTCTGGTAACACTGCATTCGAAAGAGTTAACCTATGTTCGGACACACTACCCCTAGCCACTAGTGCTCCACATTGACATATACTTGTTGACCTTGACGTCGATCCATGTCAACTTTCATCTTACATATTTAACCGAGGATTTCACACACTTAGCACTGCGATATATTTAACCATATTTACCCTTACCGATATATTTACCCTTACCTTACCGATATATTTACCCGTACTGATATATTATTTACCCGTAACGATATATTTACCCTTACCGATATATTTACCCTTACCGATATATTATTTACCCCTAGCGATATATTTACCCTTACCGTTATATTTTCCCATAGCGATATATTTACCCGTACCGATATATTTACCCGTACCGATATATTTACCCGTACCGATATATTTACCCTTACCGATATATTTACCCGTACCGATATATTATTTACCCTTACTGATATATTTACCCTTACCGATATATTTACCCGTACCGATATATTTACCCGTACCGATATATTTACCCTTACCGATATATTTACCCTTACCGATATATTTACCCGTACCGATATATTTACCCTTACCGATATATTTACCCGTACCGATATATTTACCCTTACCGATATATTTACCCGTACCGATATATTTACCCGTACCGATATATTATTTACCCGTACCGATATATACCTGTTCATTAGCAGATTTTTAACAAACACCACTCCTAGTCAATGCTTCAAATAATGTCCGGCTGCTGGTTATTGACAGACTTTATGACTGACCGTTTCTAATGGCCTACTTCGGAAAGGGCCGTAACTAATGTTGCTAGAACTTGTGGCCTAACCCGTTTGCCTATATATAATTTGCCATGTTTTGTATTCACCTGTATATGTAAAATGAATCGAGCAATAAAATATGATTAAACAATGGCCTAGTGGTTAAGACGTCCGCTTACGGAGCGGGAGGTCGAAGGTTCGAAGCTCATTTGATATGGCCGGTTGGTGAGCCTCCAGCTTGTTAAATAATGGTTACCGATTGCCTACGAGCCTGGCGCCTGGCATACAAGCATAGGATTCGGGGAAGTACTGATGTTCATAAAAAGAGGTGTCTTATAAGTCAGAAATGGCTGGCCCTCCCTTTAAGTGAGGGGTGACACTATAATAAACAAACACTTTACTTACATGAGGTGTGATTTCATTCATGTCATTTTGGCGAGCTTAATAGCAGAATTCCAAAACGAGTTTCATAAAATATTGTATGAAATCATCACGAGTGTAAGATACTTTTTGTTTGCTGGTATATTTGCAAGCCGTATTATATTAAGATGCACCTGTACACCATAGTAAATAGTCCCTGATAATCAAAGAACTTCACACAAATAATCAACACAATGTATTTTTAATCAACAATGTCTTTGATCGCGATATATTCCGCTAGTTTATAATTTGCATTTTATTGATCTAAGCAGTTGATTTTCAACAAATAAAACATGAACACAAACTACATTTATATGTCAAATGTGTATTTCAAGCTGTCATGCTGCGACCAATCAAAATCCTTCCAGGTGTTATTACACATGTGTTGATATAAGAAAATATGTGAGGGCTGTATGAAATTGAATACAAGCAAAGTTATGTGATAACAGTCAAATATACACCCTGCCCGATAGGCTTATAAGTCGCCAGAATGTGCAATGCTGAAAAACATGTATTTACCCTCATCACTGAAACTAACAATCTACTTGAATTATAACAACAGTAGTCTTCACACTGACAACAAGGAAGAGCAGCTGACAAACAAGGAATAGCTGACAAACAAGGAATAGCTGACAAACAAGGAAGAGCAGTTGACAATCAAGGAAGAGCTGACAAACAAGGAAGAGCTGACAAACAAGGAAGAGCAGCTGACAATCAAGGAAGAGCTGACAAACAATGAAGAGCAGCTGACAATCAAGGAAGAGCTGACACACAACGATGAGCAGCTGACAATCAAGGAAGAGCTGACAAACAATGAAGAGCAGCTGACAATCAAGGAAGAGCAGCTGACAAACAATGAAGAGCAACTGACAAACAAGGAAGAGCAGCTGACAAACAAGGAAGAGCAGCTGACAAACAATAACACACAACAAGAAGAGCAGCTGACAAACAAGGAAGAGCAGCTGACAAACAAGGAAGAGCAGCTGACAAACAAGGAAGAGCAGCTGACAAACAAGGAAGAGCAGCTGACAAACAAAGGAAGAGCAGCTGACAAATAAGGAAGAGCTGACAAACAAAGGAAGAGCAGCTGACAAACAATGAAGAGCAGCTGACAATCAAGGAAGAGCAGCTGACAAACAAGGAAGAGCTGACAAACAAAGAAGAGCAACTGACAAACAATGAAGAGCTGACAAACAATGAAGAGCAGCTGACAATCAAGGAAGAGCAGCTGACAAACAAGGAAGAGCAGCTGACAAACAAGGAAGAGCTGACAAACAAGGAAGAGCTGACAAACAAGGAAGAGCAACTGACAACAATGAAGAGCAGCTGACAATCAAGGAAGAGCAACTGACAAACAAGGAAGAGCAGCTGACAAACAAGGAAGAGCAGCTGACAAACAAAGAAAGAGCAGCTGACAAATAAGGAAGAGCTGACAAACAAAGGAAGAGCAGCTGACAAACAATGAAGAGCAGCTGACAATCAAGGAAGAGCAGCTGACAAACAAGGAAGAGCAGCTGACAAACAAGGAAGAGCAGCTGACAAACAAGGAAGAGCAACTGACAAACAAGGAAGAGCAGCTGACAAACAAGGAAGAGCAGCTGACAAACAAGGAAGAGCAACTGACAAACAAGGAAGAGCAGCTGACAAGCAAGGAAGAGCAACTGACAAACAAGGAAGAGCAGCTGACAAACAAGGAAGAGCAGCTGACAAACAAGGAAGAGCAGCTGACAAACAAGGCTGACAATCAAAGGAAGAGCAGCTGACAAACAATGAAGAGCAGCTGACAATCAAGGAAGAGCAGCTGACAAACAAGGAAGAGCAGCTGACAAACAAGGAAGAGCAGCTGACAAACAAGGAAGAGCAACTGACAAACAAGGAAGAGCAGCTGACAAACAAGGAAGAGCAGCTGACAAACAAGGAAGAGCAACTGACAAACAAGGAAGAGCAGCTGACAAGCAAGGAAGAGCAACTGACAAACAAGGAAGAGCAGCTGACAAACAAGGAAGAGCAGCTGACAAACAAGGAAGAGCAGCTGACAAACAAGGCTGACAAACAAAGGAAGAGCAGCTGACAAACAATGAAGAGCAGCTGACAATCAAGGAAGAGCAGATGACAAACAAGGAAGAGCAGCTGACAAACAAGGAAGAGCAGCTGACAAACAAGGAAGAGCAACTGACAAATAAGGAAGAGCAGCTGACAAACAAGGAAGAGCGATGACACACCTGGACAAATACTCTCGGCTTTACCGTAAAATAACACTAGCCGAATAATGGAAATCTCTGACATTGTATATTATTGTAAATGTTATGATAACCAGATCATTATCTTACCAACATACAGTTCTGGTGAGATCATATGATGTCATTGTACTTTAATGAGATACTAGACTTTGATCATAATAATGTATATATATTACTACCAGCAGATGTTGTTTGATTATTTTATTTGGCAAAAGCAGATATATCTTCCAGTAATGCTTTAGAAGATTTGTACTTTATATATTAGCTTTAGGCTGAACAGGCACCAGTATAGTTTGGAAGTTGTGTTAGTGCAGCGGGAGCGCGTTCGCTTCAGGTGCGAAAGGCTATGAGTTTGCGCCCAGCTGTAGCCGTTTGTGTCCTTCGGCAAGGCATTTTAAAATTCCACATTGCCGCTTCTCTCCCTCGTGGCGATGGATTCTATCGGGAATGATATCTCCAGAGTGATTAAATTGTAGGAACTTGGTTCGCAATCGAGCTCCAGTAAATTTGTAGAAACTATAGTAATTATAGAATGTGATATGTGATATCTACATGTTGCTATAATATTAGACACCACAGAACATGTTTTGGTGACAACTCTTCATCAAATATCCTTCAAATTACAAGTTTTAGTAAGTTTTATTTATAACGTCAATAGACCAGTTTGGTCCATGAGACAGCATAATTTCAAAACATGTTATATCTCTAGGACTAATGGTCAGAATTTGATCAAATTTGGTCCCAGGGTCAACGCCCTGAAAATACAGTATTTTGGAGCCATTCCAATCTAACCGCTGAAAAACATAACTATCCTCTTAATATAAATATCATTCTATCAAAGCCAATAAGATATTAACATGTTCTAATATCTAGACAAGGTTAGTAGATTGGATCTCTGTGTGTTCTCAGATAGAGTATCAGTAGATTGGATCTCTGTGTTCTCAGATAGAATTACAGTAGATTGGATCTCTCTGTGTTCTCAGATAGAATTACAGTAGATTGGATCTCTGTGTTCTCAGATAGAGTATCAGTAGATTGGATCTCTGTGTTCTCAGATAGAGTATCAGTAGATTGGATATCTCTGTGTTCTCAGATAGAATTACAGTAGATTGGATCTCTGTGTTCTCAGATAGAATTACAGTAGATTGGATCTCTGTGTTCTCAGATAGAATTACAGTAGATTGGATATCTCTGTGTTCTCAGATAGAGTATCAGTAGATTGGATATCTCTGTGTTCTCAGATAGAATTACAGTAGATTGGATCTGTGTGTGTTCTCAGATAGAATTACAGTAGATTGGATCTCTCTGTGTTCTCAGATAGAATTACAGTAGATTGGATATCTCTGTGTTCTCAGATAGAATTACAGTAGATTGGATCTCTGTGTTCTCAGATAGAATTACAGTAGATTGGATCTGTGTGTGTTCTCAGATAGAATTACAGTAGATTGGATCTCTCTGTGTTCTCAGATAGAATTACAGTAGATTGGATCTGTGTGTGTTCTCAGATAGAATTACAGTAGATTGGATCTCTCTGTGTTCTCAGATAGAATTACAGTAGATTGGATCTCTCTGTGTTCTCAGATAGAATTACAGTAGATTGGATCTCTCTGTGTTCTCAGATAGAATTACAGTAGATTGGATCTCTGTGTTCTCAGATAGAATTACAGTAGATTGGATATCTCTGTGTTCTCAGATAGAATTACAGTAGATTGGATCTCTGTGTTCTCAGATAGAATTACAGTAGATTGGATCTCTGTGTTCTCAGATAGAGTATCAGTAGATTGGATATCTCTGTGTTCTCAGATAGAATTACAGTAGATTGGATCTCTGTGTTCTCAGATAGAATTACAGTAGATTGGATCTCTGTGTTCTCAGATAGAGTATCAGTAGATTGGATATCTCTGTGTTCTCAGATAGAATTACAGTAGATTGGATCTCTGTGTTCTCAGATAGAATTACAGTAGATTGGATCTCTGTGTTCTCAGATAGAGTATCAGTAGATTGGATATCTCTGTGTTCTCAGATAGAATTACAGTAGATTGGATCTCTGTGTTCTCAGATAGAATTACAGTAGATTGGATCTCTGTGTTCTCAGATAGAGTATCAGTAGATTGGATATCTCTGTGTTCTCAGATAGAATTACAGTAGATTGGATCTCTGTGTTCTCAGATAGAATTACAGTAGATTGGATCTCTGTGTTCTCAGATAGAATTACAGTAGATTGGATCTCTGTGTTCTCAGATAGAATTACAGTATATTGGATCTCTCTGTGTTCTCAGATAGAGTATCAGTAGATTGGATCTCTGTGTTCTCAGATAGAATTACAGTAGATTGGATCTCTCTGTGTTCTCAGATAGAATTACAGTAGATTGGATCTGTGTGTGTTCTCAGATAGAGTATCAGTAGATTGGATATCTCTGTGTTCTCAGATAGAGTATCAGTAGATTGGATATCTCTGTGTTCTCAGATAGAATTACAGTAGATTGGATCTCTCTGTGTTCTCAGATAGAGTATCAGTAGATTGGATCTGTGTGTGTTCTCAGATAGAGTATCAGTAGATTGGATATCTCTGTGTTCTCAGATAGAATTACAGTAGATTGGATCTCTGTGTTCTCAGATAGAATTACAGTAGATTGGATCTCTGTGTTCTCAGATAGAGTATCAGTAGATTGGATATCTCTGTGTTCTCAGATAGAATTACAGTAGATTGGATCTCTGTGTTCTCAGATAGAATTACAGTAGATTGGATCTCTGTGTTCTCAGATATAATTACAGTAGATTGGATCTCTGTGTTCTCAGATAGAATTACAGTATATTGGATCTCTGTGTTCTCAGATAGAATTACAGTAGATTGGATCTCTGTGTTCTCAGATAGAATTACAGTAGATTGGATCTCTGTGTTCTCAGATAGAATTACAGTAGATTGGATATCTGTGTTCTCAGATAGAATTACAGTAGATTGGATCTCTCTGTGTTCTCAGATAGAATTACAGTAGATTGGATCTGTGTGTGTTCTCAGATAGAATTACAGTAGATTGGATCTCTGTGTTCTCAGATAGAATTACAGTAGATTGGATCTCTCTGTGTTCTCAGATAGAATTACAGTAGATTGGATCTCTCTGTGTTCTCAGATAGAATATCAGTAGATTGGATCTCTCTGTGTTCTCAGATAGAATTACATTTAACACATTAACTGATGGGATATTATGGGCTGATTTCGCCTGATCATCTTGCAATAATCTACTATTAAATAGCTTACTTCGGTGCTTACTTGGGTCAATAGATTTTATGTGGTTACTTAACCCTTAAGACCCGGGTGCGATCCTCGGACAGGGAAGTATATGAGATGGTACAATGGTCGCCAGATTGGACAGGTGGATTTTCTCCGGGTACTCCGGTTTCCTCCCACATGAATGACCACATATACGCTTTCATCCGAGCCAACTAGAGTGATTAAATATAAGTTGTTAAAACTTGCTTTGCAATCGTTGTAAAATAAATAAAGTATAAAAAAATAATAATAACCCCGCCCCCCTTAAACTGCCGAATAAATTTCACGGAATTTGCCACGCCTGATCAAGATCTATGTTTGCTATTCAGACAAGTGTTGTCGCTCCACTATCTGAATAGCAAACAACATAGATTCTGATCAGACTCGGCACTATGCCGCGGTTAATCTGGATCAAAGTTGTTTACACATTTCTTCCAATTTATTCAGCATTTTATGGGTTAACCCTTTCAACACCACAGACCTAAATTGGCTTACAAAAAAGATCTGCACTTTTTTCAAGTAATATAACTATAAACAGTCTTGTCTGTTGACAGCCGAGGCATGTCCTTACCGAATGCACCTGCAAAATGAAACTGTGTAGCATAAATCACAAGACACTTTATTTTAGACCCCAAGCAGCCGTTGGCATAAGATATGCGCGGTACAACCACCTGCCAATCATGTCACGCTGTTTATTGAAACAATGATTATTTTCACACTTTCAGTCCAGCGTGTGGATTATTGACTTGTATAGTACAACTCTTTAAAAATCATTTTCTCCCCTGGACCCTAATAAAATTAACAGTCTTTCAGATGGGACTTTAAACCAAGGTCTAGTGTCAGTGCTATACACCGTGCACGTAAAAGAACCAGAGGGGACTCTGGAATGGATCTCTGTCTGTATCATTGCACTATCCTCCAAAAATCTAAAATGACTAATCATGGGCAACCGGTAGCAACGATAAATAAACGTAAAACACAACCACACCATGATTTTCTCAGAAACCACAATGCCCAGATATTTGATAGTTAACCCATGGTATTAGCAACGATAAATAAACGTAAAACACAACCACACCATGATTTTCTCAGAAACCACAATGCCCAGAGATTTGATTGTTAACCCATGGTATTAGCAACGATAAATAAACGTAAAACACAACCACACCATGATTTTCTCAGAAACCACAATACCCAGAGATTTGATAGTTAACTCTGGTATTAATTACCAGGTACACGCACCTCTTGGCTATGTTTCCTACTTCATTATAACATTATATAGAGATACCAATCTAGCCATACAGATGCATGCTGGAACTCTATAATCTTTCAATGGCAGTTCTGTTCAAATGAATATTTGACATACTGCATGGTACCTAGCTATTAGTCTTAAGTTAATGTGCAAGCTTCCCAAGCACACCACTTGCATGTTTTATATAGCCCTTTGATGTTTGCCATTCAGGTAAGTGGTATATTACTTGTATTAAATGTGTAAACACTGTCATACAGCATTCATTTTCATCCTTCTGCATGAACAACACTATCATGTGAAAGTTATATTGCTGTTCAAACTGATTGTCACAATTTCTGAAAAATTTGCTATCATACAATTGTAATCATTAACCCTTTCAACCACACAGGCCTCTAAATAGGCTTATGAAAAGTGTAGATCCAGATGAGCCGGCTCGTAACGAGCCGTCTCATCAGGATCTGCACTTTTTTGCCAGTAATAATTATTACTATTTTTAGATCAAATTACCCATTTTGATAAATGACCTGGTCCAAAGGTAATTTTCTTATTAATTTATTGGTCTAAATATAGCATGCACCAGTCCATGTCAGTTACTTGGGGTTGAATGGGTTAATATCTGAAAAATTTGCTATCATACAATTGTATTCATTAGAAGCTCTGCAGAAATGAAATCCATCGTTTTTAACATTTTCAATGTACTTTTTAAAAAAAAAAATTTCTTTTTTAAATTTTGTTTATTTTACAACGATTGCGAAGCAAGTTCTAACAACTTATATTAATCACTCTCGTTGGCGCGGATGAAAGCGCATTTGCGGTCATTCGTGTGGGAGGAAACCTGAGTGCCCGGAGAAAACCCACCTGTCCGATCTGGCGACCACCGTACCGTCTGACATACTTCCCCGGTCCGAGGATGTTCAATGTACTTAAACATTGTTGAAACATATATACTAGGTTAGTCTTTTTGTTAATTCGGCTCTCGTTAGTAGCTCCAATTCTCCGCAACCAATAACAGCAATTATTTTGTTTTCCTTGAAAAAGGCTTTTTAACCCATTCAACCCCAAGTAACTGACATGGACTGGTGCGTGATATTTTCAGACCAATAAATTAATAAGAAAATTACCTTTGGACCAGTTCATTTATCAAAATGGGTAATTTGATCTAAAAATAGTAATAATTATTACTGGCAAAAAAGTGCAGATCCTGATGAGACGGCTCGTTACGAGCCGGCTCATCTGGATCTACACTTTTCATAAGCCTATTTAGAGGCCTGTGGGGTTGAAAGGGTTAAGCCAACAATTCTGATATAGAGAGGACCACATATATATATATATTACTAGTCCCCTGTTAGGAACAAGCAACATATCATTTTTTATTATAACTTCATACAAACAGAAGTTAAAATTTCATAAAAAAGATGAATAAAGAAACAGTTTGCAGGATTACTATGTTATACAGCTGCATGGACTTGCCAGCGACTAACAACAACAGTTTGCAGGTTCCTATGTTATACAGCTGCATGGACTTGCCAGCGACTAACAACAACAGTTTGCAGGTTCCTATGTTATACAGCTGCATGGACTTGCCAGCGACTAACAACAACAGTTTGCAGGTTCCTATGTTATACAGCTGCATGGACTTGCCAGCGACTAACAACAACAGTTTGCAGGTTCCTGTGTTATACAGCTGCATGGACTTGCCAGCGACTAACAACAACAGTTTGCAGGTTCCTATGTTATACAGCTGCATGGACTTGCCAGCGACTAACAACAACAGTTTGCAGGTTCCTATGTGGACTTGCCAGCGACTAACAACAACAGTTTGCAGGTTCCTATGTTATACAGCTGCATGGACTTGCCAGCGACTAACAACAACAGTTTGCAGGTTCCTATGTGGACTTGCCAGCGACTAACAACAACAGTTTGCAGGTTCCTATGTTATACAGCTGCATGGACTTGCCAGCTACTAACAACAACAGTTTGCAGGTTCCTGTGTTATACAGCTGCATGGACTTGCCAGCGACTAACAACAACAGTTTGCAGGTTCCTATGTTATACAGCTGCATGGACTTGCCAGCGACTAACAACAACAGTTTGCAGGTTCCTATGTGGACTTGCCAGCGACTAACAACAACAGTTTGCAGGTTCCTATGTTATACAGCTGCATGGACTTGCCAGCGACTAACAACAACAGTTTGCAGGTTCCTATGTGGACTTGCCAGCGACTAACAACAACAGTTTGCAGGTTCCTGTGTTATACAGCTGCATGGACTTGCCAGCTACTAACAACAACAGTTTGCAGGATACTATGTTATACAGCTGCATGGACTTGCCAGCGACTAACAACAACAGTTTGCAGGTTCCTATGTTATACAGCTGTATGGACTTGCCAGTGACTAACAACAACAGTTTGCAGGTTCCTATGTTATACAGCTGCATGGACTTGCCAGCGACTAACAACAACAGTTTGCAGGTTCCTATGTTATACAGCTGCATGGACTTGCCAGCGACTAACAACAACAGTTTGCAGGTTCCTATGTTATACAGCTGTATGGACTTGCCAGTGACTAACAACAACAGTTTGCAGGTTCCTATGTTATACAGCTGCATGGACTTGCCAGTGACTTTATGAATGGGGGATCAATAGAGCAAGAAACAATGCTATGTTTTTACTGGCAATGTACTGGGCATTGAATAATTTCCTGTCAGGTGAATTGACCACATAGAGAAAGCTTCAGATGAATAAGATACAATAGTGGATAAATGTGAATAGAATATTGGCTTGTGAAGAATGGCAACAGTTGCTGCTAGTTTTTAATAAATAATGAGATTAAGATTTTATGTACGTAATCAAGCAATATCAAATAAATGATAAAATTAGTGTATGCCATTGGTTCATCAGGTTATATGTTATATTTCGGGTTTTACGCCTGCATCAGCACCATTTTGGGCTATATCGCCGGCGGGCAGTTTACTTAAACAACACCTTTCCTGGGCAGGCTCCAGCGGTTAACTAGTACTTGGGTGCACCAACCTCCGTAAGAAACTGCCAACTTTTTCATATAAATGAGACACGGCCTGAGCGGGGCTCGAACCCGTGACCATCAGTGATGATAGGTTACAGTGGTATACAAGTCAGCGACCTTAACCACTCGACCACGGAGGCGGACTTGGTTCATCAGGTACATTGAGTTTATATTGGCAAGTGTTAATATAACGCCATCATGTACTGGACTGCAAAACCTTTCATGTATTTATATTGTTAATGTATTATTATATCACCTTCTATAACTGTCTGGGGAGCTAAGCTCTTAAATCGTGCACACCTACTTTATATTATATCACGTTTATTTGACACAATTGAATATGAGATTATATTATTAGAAGCCAGGCAAATCACCAGATTTTTTTATTTTATTGACGTTTATAAGTACATGTAACAGTTTTTAAGCTATCGGATGTAGATAGTACCATATATATATAAGTTTATTTAACGTCGCTACCGGTTTTGCCCATGTGAGCGACGGGCAGTTTACTTAAACAACCTTTTTTTTTTAAACTTTAATTATTTTACAACGATTGCGAAACTTATATTAATCACTCTTGTTGAAAGTGTAAATGTGGTCATTCGTGTGAGAGGAAACCAGAACACCTGGAGAAAACCCACCTGTCCGATCTAATATATAAGTTTCTTCACTATATAAGTTTTCTTTCGTTCTAATCCCTTTCAGTTATATTTGTTAATAAAAATTGGTTTTTATCTAATCTGTTTAACTGGTAAATTTAATATGTTGAATGATAAAATTTAATATGTTTCATTGGTAAATTTAATTTGTTTAATTGGTAAATTAAATTAAATGGAAATGATGAATCTAAGAAATTGAAACAATTTGAAATGAAAATTGCTGCTCCATTCTGTTATAAAACTGGGGATACTGTGCTGTACAAATGTAGGAATTCATTTAAAATGAGTGCTAGTAGTATATTAAAATATTGAAGTCTTTCCTCATTTGATTAATCTTGGCACATTGATTGTTTAAATCTCTTTATGTGCCCATTTTGTGTGTAATCAGAAGTGTTTGCTGACATTACCTAACTCAGTTTGAGATTTGTATATTAGTTTACAGAAACCATCTATTCCCACTGATATTGGTAATTACATCTTTTCTCCGATGTCCCTGTATGAACAATGCAATCAATCAGCAAAGAAAGCTAGTTGTAAGTTTTTCAGTTATTTATTTAAAGCTGTCCATCCACACTTATTTATGTGAGACATTTCAAGGCTGTCCATCCACGCTTATTTATGTGAGGCATTTAAAAGCTGTCCATCCACGCTTATTTGTGTGAGGCATTTAAAAGCTGTCCATCCACGCTTATTTATGTGAGGCATTTAAAAGCTGTCCATCCACGCTTATTTGTGTGAGACATTTAAAGGCTGTCCATCCACGCTTATTTATGTAAGGCATTTAAAGGCTGTCCATCCACGCTTATTTATGTAAGGCATTTAAAGGCTGTCCATCCACGCTTATTTATGTGAGGCATTTAAAGGCTGTCCAAACAGGCTTATTTATGTGAGGCATTGAATAAAGGAGTGTACTGTTATCCAAGTTCTCTCAGGTTGAAGGGGGAGGGTGTTGTTGGCAGTGTAAGCCTAAGAATTGTCACACCAGCCTGTAAGGAAGCATGGAATTACATTGGGAGAATTGTCACACCAGCCTGTAAGGAAGCATGGAATTACATTGGGAGAATTGTCACTCCAGTCTGTAAGGAAGCATGGAATTACATTGGGGGAATTGTCACTCCAGTCTGTAAGTAAGCATGGAATTACATTGGGAGAATTGTCACTCCAGTCTGTAAGGAAGCATGGAATTACATTGGGAGAATTGTCACTCCAGTCTGTAAGTAAGCATGGAATTACATTGGGAGAATTGTCACTCCAGTCTGTAAGTAAGCATGAAATTACATTGGGAGAATTGTTATACCAGCCTGTAAGTAAGCATGGAATTACATTGGGAGAATTGTCACACCAGCCTGTAAGTAAGCATGGAATTACATTGGGAGAATTGTCACACCAGCCTGTAAGTAAGCATGGAATTACATTGGGAGAATTGTCACACCAGTCTGTAAGTAAGCATGCAATTACATTGGGAGAATTGTCACTCCAGTCTGTAAGTAAGCATGGAATTACATTGGGAGAATTGTCACACTCCAGTCTGTAAGGAAGCATGGAATTACATTGGGAGAATTGTCACTCCAGTCTGTAAGTAAGCATGAAATTACATTGGGAGAATTGTTATACCAGCCTGTAAGGAAGCATGGAATTACATTGGGAGAATTGTCACACCAGCCTGTAAGTAAGCATGGAATTACATTGGGAGAATTGTCACACCAGCCTGTAAGTAAGCATGGAATTACATTGGGAGAATTGTCACACCAGTCTGTAAGTAAGCATGCAATTACATTGGGAGAATTGTCACTCCAGTCTGTAAGTAAGCATGGAATTACATTGGGAGAATTGTCACACTCCAGTCTGTAAGGAAGCATGGAATTACATTGGGAGAATTGTCACTCCAGTCTGTAAGTAAGCATGAAATTACATTGGGAGAATTGTTATACCAGCCTGTAAGGAAGCATGGAATTACATTGGGAGAATTGTCACACCAGCCTGTAAGTAAGCATGGAATTACATTGGGGCAATCAAGCTAAATAAATTTGTATAAACTAAGGATATAATCAAGATGTGCATAGACAAATATAGTTCATCATGGCTTCATAAATCAATCATTATCAAGTAGACACTTGATTGGTGAAAATATTTGTGGCTTTTAACTACATTCTAATTACTGCCATACATTTGGATATAAGCATATGTCTGTAAGATAATTGTTGTTTATTATAATGACTTGTGTTTTCCAACATATTTGTAACATATATTCAGTATAATGTGAAATTTTAACACCCAGCCCAATGGGCATATAAGTCACCTTATGTTAACAGTTTTAAATAGCGTGAATATGCATCATTGAACGTAGAGTATTATTTACATACGTATTGCTAAAGATAATTACTAAAATAGTTACTGAGATAATTGTACCTAAAAGGTAATCGATTACAAATAACGAGAGATCATATAGGAATACTAGTAATGTATGTAGATATACTAAGTAGATAATTATACCTAAACGTAATCGATTACAAATAACCAGAGATCATATAGGAATACTAGTAGTGTATGTAGGTATAAGTAGATAATTATACCTAAAAGGTAATCGATTACAAATAACGAGAGATCATTTAGGAATACTAGTAGTGTATGTAGATATACCAAGTGGATAATTATACCTAAACGTAATCGATTACAAATAACGAGAGATCATTTAGGAATACTAGTAATGTATGTAGATATAAGTAGATAATTATACCTAAACGGTAATCGATTACAAATAACCAGAGATCATATAGGAACACTAGTAGTATATGTAGCATAGATTCTGTATGTAGGAATGGGATAACTAACAGACATTACTGACGGCATCACATATACTTTATAACTGATCTGATTCTAATATAGGATTATTGCAATGTACTTACAAATCGGGTGCGATTTAAACCTATGCAATATGTGCATCACACACACTCTCTGTGATGTGTTGCTTTGAAAGAATGCAAACAGTATATACATGCATCTTAGAACTGAAATCAATCGAAAATGCCACGTCGAAAATTGTAAAACAAAATAAAACTAATAACTGTAAAATCCATTTCAGACCTACATAATAATAATAATACAAAGTATTACTAACCAATTTAACGTTGTATTTTATAACCAATTTAACGTTGTATTTTATAACCAATTTAACGGTGTATTTTAGGATCTGCACTTTTTTGCCAGTAATAATTATTACTATTTTTAGATAAAATTACCCATTTTGATAAATGAACTGATCCAAATGTAATTTTGTTATTAATTTATTGGTCTAAAAATATCATGGACCAGTCCATGTCAGTTACTTGGGGTTGAATGGGTTAATTAGACTACTCCCGGGAATCTTCTTCTAGGTCACACATATGCTAGCCGCAGGAAAACTTGAGTTATTGTCAGACTATTACCATTTTACATTAAAACTAGTTTATTATGTCAGTTGAATTCAGTGTATTGGGAGTTTATTATCAGAAGCTGGTGTTAAACTGACAATAATTTACTGTATATTTGCCTGTAACTCAGAAGCTGGTAATAAACTAACAATAAGATCAGTTATTTGTCAGAATGACTCTTTTTGTTACCAGTTGTTACCAGTTGATGTAAGCTCTTGTAACCTCAGTATGATGTCAGAAAAACTAACAGTGTTTTTCTAGATATATTTCATTTAAATGTCAGTTCATTGCCAGCTTGGCGACAGTTCTTGTGAGAATGTAGTTTTCCATAAGGGCATGATAGTAATATTGAACTATTGTTGGGTTCTCAAGTGACCCCTTGTCAATGGTTACCACAGTGATATTGTTGGGTTCTCAAGTGACCCCTTGTCAATGGTTACCACAGTGATATTATTGGGTTTCTCAAGTGACCCCTTGTCAATGGTTACCACAGTGATATTGTTGGGTTCTCAAGTGACCCCTTGTCAATGGTTACCACAGTGATATTGTTGGGTTCTATAGTGACCCCTTGTCAATGGTTACCACAGTGATATTGTTGGGTTCTCAAGTGACCCCTTGTCAATGGTTACCACAGTGATATTGTTGGGTTTCTCAAGTGACCCCTTGTCAATGGTTACCACAGTGATATTGTTGGGTTTCTCAAGTGACCCCTTGTCAATGGTTACCACAGTGATATTGTTGGGTTTCTCAAGTGACCCCTTGTCAATGGTTACCACAGTGATATTGTTGGGTTTCTCAAGTGATCCCTTGTCAATGGTTACCACAGTGATATTGTTGGGTTTCTCATGTGATCCCTTGTCAATGGTTACCACAGTGATATTGTGTATTGTTAATTGAGATACAAATACAGTCACTGTTTGAGAACAGACAATCAACAACAATCTATTACCATATATTCCCAGCCATAAGTCAATCTCGGCAATAAGTCAATCCCGGCCATAAGTCAATCCCGGCCATAAGTCAATCTCGGCCATTAGTCAATCCCGGCCATAAGTCAATCCCAGCCATAAGTCAATCCCGGCCATAAGTCAATCCCAGCCATAAGTCAATCCCGGCCATAAGTCAATCTCGGCCATAAGTCAATCTCGGCCATAAGTCATCCCGGCATAAGTCAATCCCGGCCATAAGTCAATCTCGGCCATTAGTCAATCCCGGCCATAAGTCAATCCCAGCCATAAGTCAATCCCGGCAATAAGTCAATCCCGGCCATAAGTCAATCCCGGCCATAAGTCAATCTCGGCCATTAGCAACCCGGCCAAATCACCCCCAACAACCCACCATAAGTCAATCCGCCATAAGTCAATCTCGGCCATAAGTCAATCTCGGCCATAAGTCAATCCCGGCCATAAGTCAATCCCGGCCATAAGTCAATCCGGCCATAAGTCAATCTCGGCCATAAGTCAATCCCGGCCATAAGTCAATCCCGGCCATAAGTCACATACGTCAATCCCGGCCATAAGTCAATCTCAGCCATAAGTCAATCTCAATCCCGGGCATAAGTCAATCTCGGCCATAAGTCAATCCCGGCCATAAGTCAATCTCGGCCATAAGTCAATCCCGGCCATAAGTCAATCTCGGCCATAAGTCAATCTCGGCCATAAGTCAATCTCGGCCATAAGTCGAGGGTCAACTTTTGGCTTGAAATTGCTGAGTTTAAGCTGGATTCTTCCATAAGTCGAGCGTACCTTGTGGATGGCAATGGTTTTTTCTCTCATTGACAATAGTTTTTTCTCTCATTTTTGAATGAAACTGAGCTCAATTTGAGATATCTGGTTGACTTTCTCATTGCAAATCATACCAAAATGCACTGATATACAACAATAATTTATGAAGTTTGTTTCTCAGCTTTGCTATGGTTTATAATGTAAATAATTGTGTAAGCAAATTGTTATATTAAATCAAATCAAACAAACAAACAAACAAACAGACATATATAGTAAATAATTGTGTAAGCATATCGTTATATTAAATCAAACAAACAAACAAACAAACAGACATATATAGTAAATAATTGTGTAAGCATATCGTCATATTAAATCAAACAAACAAACAAACAAACAAACAAACAAACAGACATATATAGTAAATAATTGTGTAAGCAAATTGTTATATTAAATCAAATCAAACAAACAAACAAACAAACAAACAAACAAACAAACAAACAAACAAACAGACATATATAGTAAATAATTGTGTAAGCATATCGTTATATTAAATCAAACAAACAAACAAACAAACAAACAGACATATATAGTAAATAATTGTGTAAGCATATCGTTATATTAAATCAAATCAAACAAACAAACAAACAAACAAACAAAAAAAAAAACAATATTAAATCAAATCAAACAAACAAACAAACAAACATAAATAACTGTTTTTATCACAATTTTTTTTGCTTGTTTCTTGTCCATAAGTACATAGTACTTTCATCACATTTCTGGATGATAGAAAGGTTGACTTATGGCCAGAACTATACGGTACATTGCCTCTGTAATTAGCCCACCAGACATGTATAATACAAGCCGTATATTGCATTTTATGAGACGGATCTGTAGTCCAGCGGTTAACACGTTGGACTGGTATGGTAATCCAGGGAACGCAGGTTCGATCCCCGTCTGACCCTAATAAAAAAATTAACAAGCTTTCAACTGGGACTTTAAGCCTAGGTCTTTTATCGATGCTTTACACTGTGCACGCAAAGAACCAGAGGAGATCCTGGAATGGATCTCTGTCTGTATCATTGCACTATCCTCCAGAAATCTAAATTGACTAATCTCTTCAGGAGGCGTCGCTCTTATGGGCAACAGGTAGCGACGATAAATAAACGTAAAAATACACATTTTATTATTGTAAATATAATTAACTACGCCATGTTGCATGTCTTGGGATGGTTAATTTATTACCTTAAAACTTCAATGAAATATATCTGAAAATGTATACAGTCAGATGTTAATTGATAATAATAATTTTAATTGGAATATCTCAAGCACCTTCAAGTGTCTGCATCTGGCAAGAATGGAAGCATTATGCTTAACTCAACTATTATACAAGCATGGATTATAACAAAATGATAAGGGTTTAGTTAATTGTATAAGTACCCGCTGTGGAGTAAGTTTGTAGCCCATCTTATGTGTGTAGAATTTCCATTGAGTACATAGGAACAAAATGATTTATTGCTGATGTTGTTATCTCCACTATTTCACTCTCAAACAATTTACCTTATGTTCCCTTTTTAAGCAGTCTTCATTCCACAATTGTGAAAGCATAGATTTAGCTCTAGATTTAGCTCATGAGCTCAGCTCAGTATATCGTGTTTTATGTAATTTATACAGTCTAATTCTAGCCTGACAACAGCTACTGTGCTTTTAGCGACCCTCGGTCTTACAGTTTAAGTTTAGACATTATTTATTTTACAACAATTGCGAAACAAGTTTTAACAAGCGTATATGTTGTCATTCATGTGGGAGTGATCGATTGATCTAGTAGGATTAAATTATTCCCCTTAATAAATAAAGTGCTTGCCTAAATACATTACCATATATTGGATAAAAAAAACATGACACTTTCATCGCTCGCCCATATGGTTTGCCGGAGGCGAGGGTAAATAAGCTCAATCATCATCATAGACACTTTCATTCGCTCGCCCATATGGTTCGCCGGAGGCGAGGGTAAATAAGCTCAATCATCATCATCGACACTGTCATTTGCTCGCCCATATGGTTCGCCGGAGGCGAGGGTAAATAAGCCCAATCATCATCATCGACACTTTCATTCGCTCGCCCATATGGTTCGCTGGAGGCGAGGGTAAATAAGCTCAATCATCATCATCGACACTTTCATTCGCTCGCCCATATGGTTCGCCGGAGGCGAGGGTAGATAAGCTCAATCATCATCATCGACACGTTCATTCGCTCGCCCATATGGTTCGCCGGAGACGAGGGTAGATAAGCTCAATCATCATCATCGACACTTTCATTCCCTTACTATGTGAAGTCAGTCTAGAGTTTATTTTCTTTAATAACAAGTTTGGTAAATAATTCATTAAAAACTTTATTTATTTTACAACGATTGCAAAACAAGTTCTAACAACTTATATTAATCACTCTCGTTGGCGCCGATGAAAGCGTAAATGTGGTCATTCGTGTGGGAGGAAACCGGAATACCCGGAGAAAACCCACCTGTCCGATGTGGCAACCACCGTACCATCTCACATACTTCCCCGTCAGAGGATCGAACCCGGGTTGCATTGGTGAGAAGCAAGCATGTTAACCACTGCGCTAATCGGACAGTCTCGATCTGATAAACTTTGTAGCAGGAAACATTTTATGTTTAGGTTACTTAATAAAAAATCTAAACCATGAATGTTTAACCCTTTCCCTCATAGAAGCAAATCTTGACGCCATTACCAATACGACATACATTGACAATGTAGTAGCCAAACAATATTCATAACCCTTTACCTCATAGAAGCACATCTTGACGCCATTACCAATACCACATACATTGACAATGTAGTAGCCAAACCAATGTTCATAATAAAAGCCAGAATCTCATGTAGTCCCAGTAATATCTATGAAGGTGGAATAGATATGGTGACTACTTATCCACTGCATGATAGCTAAATGGCTGTCGTTTGTATGGAGATATAATAGTATATTAACCTAAATCTCTATGTAGTCCCAGTAACATCTATGGAGGTGGGATAGATATGGCGACTACTTATCCACTGCATGATAGCTAAATGGCTGTCATTTGTATGGAGATATAATAGTATATTAACCTAAATCTCTATGTAGTCCCAGTAACATCTATGGAGGTGGGATAGATATGGCGACTACTTATCCACTGTATGATAGCTAAATGGCTGTCGTTTGTATGGAGATATAATAGTATATTAACCTAAATCTCTATGTAGTCCCAGTAACATCTATGGAGGTGGGATAGATATGGCGACTACTTATCCACTGTATGATAGCTAAATGGCTGTCGTTTGTATGGAGATATAATAGTATATTAACCTAAATCTCATGTAGTCCCAGTAATATCTATGGAGGTGGGATAGATATGGCGACTACTTATCCACTGCATGATAGCTAAATGGCTGTCGTTTGTATGGAGATATAATAGTATATTAACCTAAATCTTTGTAATATCACATCGAAATTTATACCAGATACTAGGTTTACCTAGTACTTGACATGGAACTGACTAGAAATATGATTTATTTTGATATAGTTTTATAATTGCAAAAAATGGCAATAAAAGAAAATAATGCAACTGTAAATGGTCAAACATGTGTTGAGTCAATTAGTTTATACAAATTTATTTTAGCTTGATTGCAAAACAAGTTCTTACAACTTATATTAATCGCTCTCGAGACCTCATTCCTGATGGAATCCATCGCCACGATGGAGAGAGAAGAGGCAACATGGAATTTAAGTGCCTTGCCTAGGACACAATGGTAACGGCTCCAGCGGGGCTGGCACTCCGAGCCTTTCGCACCTGAAGCGAACGCGCTACTACTGCGCTATCACGACTTCCACTGAGTCAATTAAATAAGTGTGCCAACCCTTTAACCCATTTGATTCTGGATACCATTCAAACAGTATTTGCAAAGAACATAAAGCCAGATCAGCCGCCACGCAATGTTCCATCTGATCAGGCTCTATGCTGTTTGCTATTCAGATGATCTTGCTAAGACACTTGGCTATGTAGCAAACAACACAGATCCTGATCAGCATGCAGCGTCACGCTGCGGCTGATCTGGATCTATGTTGTTTGCAAAAACCTTTAAATGTATCCAGAATGAAATGGGTTAATGTCTCTAGTAGATTAAACTAAACTAAATGGATGGATGTCTGTGTTATTCATGAAGGGTGATTGTAATGGATGGGTGTCTGTGTTATTCATGAAGGGTGATTGTAATGGATGGGTGTCTGTGTTATTCATGAAGGGTGATTGTAATGGATGGGTGTCTGTGTTATTCATGAAGGGTGATTGTAATGGATGGGTGTCTGTGTTATTCATGAAGGGTGATTGTAATGGATGGGTGTCTGTGTTATTCATGAAGGGTGATTGTAATGGATGGGTGTCTGTGTTATTCATGAAGGGTGATTGTAATGGATGGGTGTCTGTGTTATTCATGAAGGGTGATTGTAATGGATGGGTGTCTGTGTTATTCATGAAGGGTGATTGTAATGGATGGGTGTCTGTGTTATTCATGAAGGGTGATTGTAATGGATGGGTGTCTGTGTTATTCATGAAGGGTGATTGTAATGGATGGGTGTCTGTGTTATTCATGAAGGGTGATTGTAATGGATGGGTGTCTGTGTTATTCATGAAGGGTGATTGTAA
>CM026395.1:28396374-28425215 GCA_014843695.1 Archivesica marissinica | reverse complement strand
TGGCATTTCTATACACTACATACAGATTGTTGAGTTTGAAGATGCATAAACTATATAGACTTGGCATTTCTATACACTACATACAGATTGTTGAGTTTGAAGATGCATAAACTACATAGACTTGGCATTTCTATACACTACATACAGATTGTTGAGTTTGAAGATGCATAAACTACATAGACTTGGCATTTCTATACACTACATACAGATTGTTGAGTTTGAAGATGCATAAACTATATAGACTTGGCATTTCTATACACTACATACAGATTGTTGAGTTTGAAGATGCATAAACTACATAGACTTGGCATTTCTATACACTACATACAGATTGTTGAGTTTGAAGATGCATAAACTATATAGACTTGGCATTTCTATACACTACATACAGATTGTTGAGTTTGAAGATGCATAAACTACATAGACTTGGCATTTCTATACACTACATACAGATTGTTGAGTTTGAAGATGCATAAACTATATAGACTTGGCATTTCTATACACTACATACAGATTGTTGAGTTTGAAGATGCATAAACTACATAGACTTGGCATTTCTATACACTACATACAGATTGTTGAGTTTGAAGATGCATAAACCATATAGACTTGGCATTTCTATACATTACATACAGATTGTTGAGTTTGAAGATGCATAAACTACATAGACTTGGCATTTCTATACATTACATACAGATTGTTGAGTTTGAAGATGCATAAACCATATAGACTTGGCATTTCTATACATTACATACAGATTGTTGAGTTTGAAGATGCATAAACTACATAGACTTGGCATTTCTATACATTACATACAGATTGTTGAGTTTGAAGATGCATAAACTACATAGACTTGGCATTTCTATACACTACATACAGATTGTTGAGTTTGAAGATGCATAAACTACATAGACTTGGCATTTCTATACACTACATACAGATTGTTGAGTTTGAAGATGCATAAACTACATAGACTTGGCATTTCTATACATTACATACAGATTGTTGAGTTTGAAGATGCATAAACTACATAGACTTGGCATTTCTATACACTACATACAGATTGTTGAGTTTGAAGATGCATAAACTACATAGACTTGGCATTTCTATACACTACATACAGATTGTTGAGTTTGAAGATGCATAAACTACATAGACTTGGCATTTCTATACACTACATACAGATTGTTGAGTTTGAAGATGCATAAACTACATAGACTTGGCATTTCTATACATTACATACAGATTGTTGAGTTTGAAGATGCATAAACTACATAGACTTGGCATTTCTATACACTACATACAGATTGTTGAGTTTGAAGATGCATAAACTATATAGACTTGGCATTTCTATACATTACATACAGATTGTTGAGTTTGAAGATGCATAAACTACATAGACTTGGCATTTCTATACACTACATACAGATTGTTGAGTTTGAAGATGCATAAACTACATAGACTTGGCATTTCTATACATTACATACAGATTGTTGAGTTTGAAGATGCATAAACTACATAGACTTGGCATTTCTATACACTACATACAGATTGTTGAGTTTGAAGATGCATAAACTATATAGACTTGGCATTTCTATACATTACATACAGATTGTTGAGTTTGAAGATGCATAAACTACATAGACTTGGCATTTCTATACATTACATACAGATTGTTGAGTTTGAAGATGCATAAACCATATAGACTTGGCATTTCTATACATTACATACAGATTGTTGAGTTTGAAGATGCATAAACTACATAGACTTGGCATTTCTATACATTACATACAGATTGTTGAGTTTGAAGATGCATAAACTATATAGACTTGGCATTTCTATACATTACATACAGATTGTTGAGTTTGAAGATGCATAAACTACATAGACTTGGCATTTCTATACATTACATACAGATTGTTGAGTTTGAAGATGCATAAACTACATAGACTTGGCATTTCTATACATTACATACAGATTGTTGAGTTTGAAGATGCATAAACTACATAGACTTGGCATTTCTATACACTACATACAGATTGTTGAGTTTGAAGATGCATAAACTACATAGACTTGGCATTTCTATACACTACATACAGATTGTTGAGTTTGAAGATGCATAAACTACATAGACTTGGCATTTCTATACACTACATACAGATTGTTGAGTTTGAAGATGCATAAACTACATAGACTTGGCATTTCTATACATTACATACATATTGTTGAGTTTGAAGATGCATAAACTACATAGACTTGGCATTTCTATACACTACATACAGATTGTTGAGTTTGAAGATGCATAAACTACATAGACTTGGAATTTCTATACACACATAGATTGTTGAGTTTAAAGATGCATAAACTACATAGACTTGGCATTTCTATACATTACATACAGATTGTTGAGTTTGAAGATGCATACACTACATAGACTTGGCATTTCTATACACACATAGATTGTTGCCTCAAAATAATAAATTATAGTTAGTTATTTGCTTCAAAATATTAAATTATAGTTAGTTAATTGCCTCAAAATAATAAATTATAGTTAATTATTTGCTTCAAAATATTAAATTATAGTTAGTTAATTGCCTCAAAATAATAAATTATAGTTAATTATTTGCTTCAAAATATTAAATTATAGTTTGTTAATTTCCTCAAAATAATAAATTATAGTTTGTTAATTTCCTCAAAATAATAAATTATAGTTTACCTGAATGTAACTCAAGTTAGTCACTGTGTTAATTAATCGATTGCAAAACAAGTTGTTACAACTTATATTAATCACTCTCGAGACCTCATTCCTGATGGAATCCATCACCACAAGGGAAGAGAGAAGAGGCAACATAGAATTTAAATGCCTTGGTTTAAACATATTTATTTTCTATCATGTACATGGTTATTTACAACAATTGAAATAAGGAATTGGACAGAAAGCTATGCATATAATAATATAATTTAAATGACTTGACTAAGGGCAAAGTCGTAACAGCTCCAGCGGGGCTCAAACTCCGGGCCTTTCGCACCTGAAGTGAACGCCCTGCCACAGCGCTATCACGACTTCCACATTACATCACATTTGTAACTTTATAATTGATACATCTTAATTTGGACTGACATCATTTTTTATAATTGATACATCTTAAGATGGACTGACATCATTTTTTATAATCGATACATCTTAATTTGGACTGACATCATTTTTAAAGCGATTTAAACGTATAAAACTTCTGAATTATTATAATGGTATTATATTATATTGAATGTTAGTTTATACAAATTTATTTTAGCTCGATTGCGAAACAAGTTCTTACAACTTATATTAATGACTCTCCAGAGCTCATTCCTGATGGTATCCATCGCCACGATGGAAAAAGAAGAGGCAACATGGAATTTAAATGCCTTGCATAAGGGCACAATCGTAACGGCTCCAGCGGGGCTCGAACTCTGGACCTTTCGCACCTGAAGCGAACGCGCATCCACTGCGCTATCACGACTTCCTAAATTGAATGTTAAGCATCCCATTGGACAACAATAAATAACTCCAGCACTTTACAGAATCACAATGAAAACATAACTCCCCAGTGCATTTTTCAATGCATTTAGAATCTAATCTAATAAATCTGATTTTTCATTGGCGAGATTTTCAATATTTTGCGTGAAATCAATATTGTGTTTTGTATGTGTATAATACTTTCAGAATAGATAATTGCATACATATGAAGCATCATCCTTCAAGGGGCAGAGGACAGCCGCATCTGTAGTCTAGTGGTTAACACGTTGGACTTGTAATCCAGGGATCGAATGTTCGATCCCCCCCGGTCTGACCCTAATAAAATTAACAGTCTTTCAGAAGGGACTTTAAGCCGAGGTCTCTGTCGGTGCTTTACACCGTGCATGTAAATGAACCAGAGGAAACTCTGGAATGTGTCTCCGTCTGTATCATTGCACTATCCTCCAAAAATCTAAAATGACTAATCTCTTCAGGCGGCGTCGCTCTTATGGGCAACCGGTAGCGACGATAAATAAACGTAAAACACAAGGGGTAGGGGGGTCCGTTCAACTTGATGATAGAAATTTTTCTTTCAAATAACTATAACTTCCTCCCACACGAATGACCACATTTACGCTTTCATCCGCTCCAACGAGAGTGATTAATATAAGTTGTTAAAACTTGCTTCGGAATCATTGTAAAATATATAAAGTTTTTAATGAATTATTTACCAAACTTGTTATTGCAGAAAATAAACTCTAGACTGACTTCACATAGTAAGCGAATGAAAGTGTCGATGATGATGATTGAGCTTATTTACCCTCGCCTCCGGCGAACCATATGGGCGAGCGAATGAAAGTGTCGATGATGATGATTGAACTTATTTACCCTCGCCTCCGGCGAACCATATGGGCGAGCGAATGAAAGTGTCTATGATGATGATTGAGCTTATTTACCCTCGCCTCCGGCGAACCATATGGGCGAGCGAATGAAAGTGTCGATGATGATGATTGAACTTATTTACCCTCGCCTCCGGCGAACCATATGGGCGAGCGAATGAAAGTGTCATGTTTTTTTTATATCCAATATATGGTAATGTATTTAGGCAAGCACTTTATTTATTAACGGGAATCATTTAATCCTACTGGATCAATCATTGAGAAAAGAAGTTTTAATTTCTTACCGGCTTAGTGAGTATTGTGACGAAGAGATATTCTGTCTAACAGGCACTGTGATGTTATCTATTTCATATTGATTCACTTCAAAAATATGTTGTTTTCGTTACGTTGCAAGTGTTGCACAACTCAAATATTTGTAGTCTTCATTACAACTCAAATATTTGTAGTCTTCGTTATGTTACAAGTGTTGCACAACTCAAATATTTGTAGTCTTCAATACATTACAGGTGTTACACAACTCAAATATTTGTAGTCTTCGTTACGTTACAAGTGTTACACAACTCAAATATTTGTAGTCTTCGTTATGTTACAAGTGTTGCACAACTCAAATATTTGTAGTCTTCAATACGTTACAAGTGTTACACAACTCAAATATTTGTAGTCTTCAATACGCTACAAGTGTTGCACAACTCAAATATTTGTAGTTTTCAATACGTTACAAGTGTTGCACAACTCAAATATTTGTAGTCTTCATTACAACTCAAATATTTGTAGTCTTCGTTACGTTACAAGTGTTACACAACTCAAATATTTGTAGTCTTCGTTATGTTACAAGTGTTGCACAACTCAAATATTTGTAGTTTTCAATACGTTACAAGTGTTGCACAACTCAAATATTTGTAGTTTTCAATACGTTACAAGTGTTGCACAACTCAAATATTTGTAGTCTTCATTACAACTCAAATATTTGTAGTCTTCGTTACGTTACAAGTGTTGCACAACTTAAATATTGGTAGTCTTCAATACGTTACAAGTGTTGCACAACTCAAATATTTGTAGTCTTCGCTACGTTACAAGTGTTGCACAACTCAAATATTTGTAGTCTTCGCTACGTTACAAGTGTTGCACAACTCAAATATTTGTAGTCTTCGCTACGTTACAAGTGTTGCACAACTCAAATATTTGTAGTTTTCAATACGTTACAAGTGTTGCACAACTCAAACAATATGTGTTGTCTTCGCTACAAAGGTTTCACAATTCAAATATTGTAGTTTTCGTTATAATTATTACACTATTTGTCATCAATATGACCGTTTCAAAACCCATTTCACATGTTTACTATTCTTGCTATTTTTTTTATTTTTTATTTTTTAAATAGAATTTCCAAAGCTTTTCAAAACATTTTTACACTGCAGTAATTTTATATTCCTATTTACTGATGTGGCTTGATTTATATTAAATACTTCTAATTAAATACTTATATATTTCAATTATCATTTTCCGTATTACTTTCCAACCCATTCACATGCCTAAACAACAAATCACTGCTGACCAAAATCCATCAAAAATACCTTTATATAGGATCAATACATCCAATTATGCAAGATCGTATTTATCCAAAAGTCACTCTCACACTCAAAATCTATCAGTTGTAAAAACAGATGCTGATTTCCATGTTCAACTGCCCTGAAAATACTTCATAATCAGAATTCTGTTCATTCAGTGTGTGCATTACAATACTCGGGTCCTAATCAGGTTGTTGAGGTTTTTGTTAATGAAATCATGTCCTGTCGGAGACTGTTTCCTCTGAGGATTGTCCAAACAATATCCTCCCCTAGTTGACCACAGCTCCATATAAAGAACAATGATGCCGATACAAGATCATTATCTAAGTCTTCCCAGTGCTTACAGATACATTCTATGCGAGTAAATTTCCAGTTTAGCAGTTACAGCATTCCAGCCGCCAGAAGCAATTTCTCTACCATAGGTAAATACCAATATCACACTCCAAACTATTACAGCAATATTTCCATTGGTTTTATAGAACTGTCTGCTGAAATTATATTAACCCTTTCAACCCCAAGTAACTGACATGGACTAGTCCATGATATTTTTAGACCAATAAATTAATAACAAAATTACATTTGGATCAGTTCATTTATCAAAATGGGTAATTTTATCTAAAAATAGTAATAATTATTACTGGCAAAAAAAGTGCAGATCCTGATGAGACGGCTCGTTACGAGCCGGCTCATCTGGATCTACACTTTTCATAAGCCTATTTAGAGGCCTGTGGGGTTGAAAGGGTTAAACACTTTGGTTTTATAATGTTGAGCATGCTGTCAACGAATACAGAAACTGTATTAGAATATTCGAATGTAGTATTTCATCATTTTCAGACATCGGAATATTATCATAAAAATACAAAGACACAGGGGTAAGTAACTCAGTACAGTCGAAATCTTACATGGGATCACATATCACCTGATTAATAGTCTTTCAGATGGGACTTTAAACCGAGGTCTCGTGTCGGTGCTTTACACCGTGCACGTAAAAGAACCAGAGGAGACTCTGGAATGTGTCTTCGTCTGTATCATTGCACTATCCTCCACAAATCTAAATTGACTAATCTCTTCAGGAGGTGTCGCTCATATGGGCAACCAACCGGTAGCGACGATAAATAAACGTAAAACACCTATCACCTGTATTAAGTAATTTTTTATTAAACGACCATCTTAAATCCCACCTGAATATTTTTACTACATAAATTATGTGATAAATATATTCCTAATTTTTCATTACACAACCAGCGACCACATGGAATCCAGCTCGGCAGGTAAAATTATACCTATTAAAAGACCGTGTTTTGAAACTCAACAAAATTTCGCTTGGCCTTTGGGCATTATTCACCTGTTATTAGCGACTATGTTTGCACATGTATACAATTGATTTCTAACCATCAAACAAACAATTTTCATGGTCAGTGAACTGGGATAATTAAGCCTATTATAATTATTCAATCAATCAATAACAGTACCATTGTCTTCATGTGGAGCCATTATGATTGTGCCCTTAGGCAAGGCATTTAAATTCCACCTTGCCTCACCCATTCTCACTCCCTCGTGGCGATGAATTGCATCAGGAAAGTTGTAAGAACTGGTTTCGCAATCAAGCTAAAATAAATATTTATAAACTGAAATCTAACCTTATAGATCATACCGCTAATATTTGCATCCCAAGAAGTCATAAATATTAGTTTAGTTTAAACAATATTTATTTCTTTGAATATACATAGTCCAGTATACATATTAATGAGGCAATTTTCTAATACAACCAATATTAAGTGGATTTGCTACTGACCCTCCATGGAAGTTATGTGGGGACAGTGTAATCTATAGGGGATTGGCTCCGTGGAGGTTATGTGGGGACAGTGTAATCTATAGGGGATTTGGCTCCATGGAAGTTATGTGGGGACAGTGTAATCTATAGGGGATTTGGCTCCATGGAAGTTATGTGGGGACAGTGTAATCTATAGGGGATTTGGCTCCATGGAAGTTATGTGGGGACAGTGTAATCTATAGGGGATTTGGCTCCATGGAAGTTATGTGGGGACAGTGTAATTTATAGGGGATTTGGCTCCATGGAGGTCAGTAGCAAACCCATTAAATTCAAACCCAATAACGACCACCATTATTAAATTATAATTATATATTGATACGATTGTTAGTGATGATTTACGAAAGTGTTTCACATGCTTAAGATTATGTTCACACAATCTAGAAGTTGAATTTGGTAGATATAATGCTATAGAAAGAGAAAATCAATTATGTAAACTATGTAACCAAAAGTCTGTTGAATCGGAGTATCATTTTTTGCTATGTTGTACGAGATACACAAGTTTACAACTAAATACCTTGGTAATATATCCTGGCCATGTGTACAGAAATTCAATACTATCATGTTATCTAAGAATAAAAGAGAATTGTTAAAAATATAAAGGAATCTATGTTTCTAAGAAAAAATACCCTAGATAATGGGTGTGTGTGGTGTGTGGTGTGTGTGTGCGGTGCGGCGCGCGCGCGCATGTCCAAAGGCAATGTATTGTTGACAATGCCAATAAACTTGAAAAATTAAAATAAATATTGGAATTATTCCATTGATTCAGAATTTTAAAAGTGCTTCATTTTTTTCTGAACTTATTTTAGTCAAATAAATTGGTGTCAAAATGTAAGGTTAGGGTATGAATGCTGACATAAAAAGCATGTCGGTGTCTTTTCAGTACATAAACTTCCTTTGCTCCCATTCACATCGACCGTAACATGTATGTTACTGCTGTCAGTATAAACAATGGATGTGGCAAAATAGATTTGATTCTGTTACTGACTAGAAGCTAGAAATTCTATCATTTTGACGCCAGTTTATTCGACTAAAGTAAATTCAGAAAACAGTTAAACACTTCAAATTCATAATCGAAAGTTTTAGAAAGTAGCCATTTTTTCTACTGACCTGACAAGAGATATTTACCTACCCTCCACAATCACATGAAATGATATCATTTTATGGAAGGTATCATAAAGTCCCATGTAGGGTCACCACATGAAATGATATCATTTTATGGAAGGTATCATAAAGTCCCATGTAGGGTCACCACATGAAATGATATCATTTTATGGAAGGTATCATAAAGTCCCATGTAGGGTCACCACATGAAATGATATCATTTTATGGAAGGTATCATAAAGTCCCATGTAGGGTCACCACATGAAATGATATCATTTTATGGAAGGTATCATAAAGTCCCATGTAGGGTCACCACATGAAATGATATCATTTTATGGAAGGTATCATAAAGTCCCATGTAGGGTCACCACATGAAATGATATCATTTTATGGAAGGTATCATAAAGTCCCATGTAGGGTCACCACATGAAATGATATCATTTTATGGAAGGTATCATAAAGTCCCTGTAGGGTCACCACATAAATGATATCATTTATGGAAGGTATCATAAAGTCCCATGTAGGTCACCACATGAAATGATATCATGTTATGGAAGGTATCATAAAGTCCCATGTAGGGTCACCACATGAAATGATATCATTTTATGGAAGGTATCATAAAGTCCCATGTAGGGTTACCACATGAAATGATATCATTTTATGGAAGGTATCATAAAGTCCCGTGTAGGGTCACCACATGAAATGATATCATTTTATGGAAGGTATCATAAAGTCCCATGTAGGGTTACCACATGAAATGATATAATTTCATGGAAGGTATCATAAAGTCCCGTATAGGGTCACCACATGAAATGATATCATTTTATGGAAGGTATCATAAAGTCCCGTGTAGAGTCACCACATGAAATGATATCATGTTATGGAAGGTATCATAAAGTCCCATGTAGGGTCACCACATGAAATGATATCATTTTATGGAAGGTATCATAAAGTCCCGTGTAGGGTCACCACATGAAATGATATCATTTTATGGAAGGTATCATAAAGTCCCATGTAGGGTCACCACATGAAATGATATCATGTTATGGAAGGTATCATAAAGTCCCATGTAGGGTCACCACATGAAATGATATCATTTTATGGAAGGTATCATAAAGTCCCATGTAGGGTCACCACATGAAATGATATCATGTTATGGAAGGTATCATAAAGTCCCATGTAGACCACATATGTGACCACCTTTGACCAATGGAAAGGATATAATTTAGTGTATGGTGCAATAAAGTCCCATGTAGGGTCACTACATGACCAATGGAAAGGATAGAATTTAGTGTATGGTGCAATAAAGTCCCATGTAGGGTCACCACATGACCACCTTTGACCAATGGAAAGGATAGAATTTAGTGTATGGTGCAATAAAGTCCCATGTAGGGGGTCACCACATGACCACCTTTGACCAATGGAAAGGATAGAATTAGTGAATGGTGCAATAATCAGCCTTGCATTGCATTAGCAGACGGAGATTCTGGATTATGAATGAGGGTATTTTTTCGACGACCAATCTGTGCAGTCCTTGCTCTATAGGGATTCCAAACAAACCGTATCTTCTTTTGCGTCTTCAAAATTATGTGTGTCTTATGCTCTGCCATTGCTGAGATAGCTTATCCTTGTATCATAGGTATTGTCCATACTCACCTATAAGACAAGTGTTTTACCACCAGATTATGGCTTCAAAGTGGCCTCCCCGTCTTATAAAGTGAGTGCTAAATAAATGTGTTAATATACTCACCTATAAGACAAGTGTTTTACCACCAGATCATGGCTTCAAAGTGGCCTCCCCGTCTTATAAAGTGAGTGCTAAATAAATGTGTTAATATACTCACCTATAAGACAAGTGTTTTACCACCAGATCATGGCTTCAAAGTGGCCTCCCCGTCTTATAAAGTGAGTGCTAAATAAATGTGTTAATATACTCACCTATAAGACAAGTGTTTTACCACCAGATCATGGCTTCAAAGTGGCCTCCCCGTCTTATAAAGTGAGTGCTAAATAAATGTGTTAATATACTCACCTATAAGACAAGTGTTTTACCACCAGATCATGGCTTCAAAGTGGCCTCCCCGTCTTATAAAGTGAGTGCTAAATAAATGTGTTAATATACTCACCTATAAGACAAGTGTTTTACCACCAGATCATGGCTTCAAAGTGGCCTCCCCGTCTTATAAAGTGAGTGCTAAATAAATGTGTTAATATACTCACCTATAAGACAAGTGTTTTACCACCAGATCATGGCTTCAAAGTGGCCTCCCCGTCTTATAAAGTGAGTGCTAAATAAATGTGTTAAATGGTATCCATAATTACGTTTTTAGATAAGAAATCACTCTGACACTGAAAATGACTTCAACATGCAATATAATATATATATATATTAATTAATATTATATATACATTGTCTGGTGCCCAGTTTATCAACCGTCTTATATGCTTGTGCCCAGATTATCAACCGTCTTATATGCTAGTGCCCAATTTATCAACCGTTTTTTATGCTAGTGCCCAATTTATCAACCGTCTTATATGCTAGTGCCCAATTTATCAACCGTCTTATATGCTAGTGCCCAATTTATCAACCGTCTTATATGCTAGTGCCCAGTTTATCAACCGTCTTATATGCTAGTGTCCAATTTATCAACCGTCTTATATGCTTGTGCCCAGTTTATCAACCGTCTTATATGCTTGTGCCCAGTTTATCAACCGTCTTATATGCTAGTGCCCAATTTATCAACCGTCTTATATGCTAGTGCCCAATTTATCAACCATCTTATATGCTAGTGCCCAATTTATCAACCATCTTATATGCTAGTGCCCAATTTATCAACCGTCTTATATGCTTGTGCCCAATTTATCAACCGTCTTATATGCTAGTGTCCAATTTATCAACCGTCTTATATGCTTGTGCCCAGTTTATGAACCGTCTTATATGCTTGTGCCCAATTTATCAACCGTCTTATATGCTAGTGCCCAATTTATCAACCGTCTTATATGCTTGTGCCCAATTTATCAACCGTCTTATATGCTTGTGCCCAGTTTATCAACCGTCTTATATGCTTGTGCCCAGTTTATCAACCGTCTTATATGCTTGTGCCCAGTTTATCAACCGTCTTATATGCTAGTGCCCAATTTATCAACCGTCTTATATGCTAGTGCCCAGTTTATCAACCGTCTTATATGCTAGTGCCCAATTTATCAACCATCTTATATGCTAGTGCCCAATTTATCAACTGTCTTATATGCTAGTGCCCAATTTATCAACCGTCTTATATGCTAGTGTCCAATTTATCAACCGTCTGATAAGCTAGTGTCCAATTTATCAACCGTTTTATATACTAGTGCCCTCAAGACCTCATTCCTGATGGAATCCATCGCCATGATGGAGAGGGAAGAGGCAACGTGGAATTTAAATGCCTTGCCTAAGGGCACAATCGTAACGGCTCCAGCGGGGCTCGAACTCCGGACCTTTCGCACCTGAAGCGAACGCGCATGCACTGCGCTCTCACGACTTCCGGCACTTGAATGCAATTATTTATCGGGACATTTCTCGACGATGATACACAAGTAAAACAACTTGCATTTTACAGTAATGTGATATACAGTCAAAACTGTGCTAACGGTCACCTAGAATGAGCGGTCACCTTGTGTCTGCCAGTTCCAACTCCCCCCCCCCCCCAATGAAAATCACTCTATATTTCATACCAAATGCCATATTCCCACTGCATTAGACAGCCGGCCATGTGACATGTGAAATGTGTGATAATTCAATTAATCGTGTCAGCTGTTGTGTATCGACCTTGACATTTAGTAAAATTCCATTGTGCTGGTGAAATACAAAAACTCCCGGAAAATTTATGATTATGAAAATCAGCCGGGTTATTAAATAGATTGTTTATTTGTGTTGGTTATTAAATAGATTGTTTATTTGTGTTTCATTCAAAGAATGAGAGAATTATTGTTCCCTTATTATTGACCCTTGGCGTAATCATACGGTCTTGTATTGAATGAGGTGTTGTGAAGTTTGTTGTCACTTAAGTTATTTCAAAAGACTGATAAAGTAACATTTTCACACCACCCTATTCATGCTTTTGTATGCAAATGAGAGTAATTACTTTTACTCGAATATCCAGGTACTTACGATCAAGGGCACCTGCACATCTGAAATTGTCAAATCGTATTTACTTGTCTTCATTCTTAAAAAATGTATTTCATCATGCTAACATTATATTTGCGCATCAGTATTGGAAATTACAGCCATAGGCACCCGGTTGCATAGATACGCCCCATGTAGCTCTGACATAGGCACCCAGTTGCTTAGATACGCCCCATGCAGCTCTGACATAGGCACCCGGTTGCTTAGATACGCCCCATGCAGCTCTGACATAGGCACCCGGTTGCTTAGATACGCCCCATGCAGCTCTGACATATATACATGTATGCAATCAACCTGTCCCCTAGTCAAATCGACTCTCGGCCTCGTCTTACGCCGTAGTACCCCTTGCCGTTGTACGCGGCGCTTTTTAATGAATGCCCCGCACTTCACTGTGTTCAAATATCAATAAACTTTACAATAAGAGCCTTGTTTTAAAAATGATAAAAACACTGATTGTACTTAACCCATTTCATTCTGGATACATTTAAAGGCTTTTGCAAACAACATAGATCCAGATCAGCCACGCTGCGGCTGATCAGGATCTATGTTGTTTGCTACATAGCCTAGTGTCTTAGCAAGATCATCTGAATAGTAAACAGCATAGAGCCTGATCAAACGGCATGTTCCGTGGTTGTTGATCTGGCTCTATGTTGTTTGCAAATACTGTTTGAACGGTATCCAGAATGAAATGGGTTAATTCTATAATCCATCCACGCACTTGCATTCCTAATGTTTGTTTTAGTTTGTAAGCAGAAGTGTGAATAAACCAACAGTAATGGCTAGGCATGATTTAATATGTTTGTTGTCGCATATTAAAATGAAGCCCCTTATATGGGTCTAACATCAAAGATAACATTGTTTTACTCAAAATGGTTAATTACACAGATCAATCAAATGGAGTCCCTTGTTTTATTTTATTGTGAAATATCTGATCTCATCAAGATTGACCAGATGTTTGATACAATGAGTGTTGCTACAACATTTATTGGTATCTTGTGTTGAATTGGCAGCATCAGCATTATTGTATGTTTTACGTTTATTTATCGTTGCTACCGGTTGCCCATATGAGCGACGCCTCCTGAAGAGATTAGTCATTTTAGATTTTTGGAGGATAATGCAGTGATACAGACAGAGACCCATTCCAGAGTCTCCTCTGGTTCTTGTACGTGCACGGTGTAAAGCACCGACACAAGACCTCGGTTTAACGTCCCATCTGAAAGACTGTTAATTTTATTAGGGTCAGACGGGGATCGAACCTGCAATCCCTGGATTACCAGTCCAGCAGGTTACCACTGGACTACAGATCCGTCTGCAGCATCAGCATTATGTCTAGTTGTGTCAGTTTATTCCTGTTCCGGTTGGATGACATCTTGCAGATATCAACTTTTAAAGTGTGTCTGTGCCTCATCTCCAAAATCCATTGCTGTTTTTTTATAAAAAAAGAGGGGACATTTCTGTGTTTTGTGCCTCATGCCTCGTACATTCACTGATAATACTAACACTTAGATAGTTGTTCCTGTTTCATGTTTTGCTGAAAATGAGAATTTATATTAACCCATTCAACATCAATTAACTGACAATCGGCTGGTTGTTCAAAACTTTCGTTAAATTTTTAACGGCGATGTTACATGATGTTAAATTTAACGAAGTTTTGAACAACTGGCCGATTGACTGGTGCATGATATTTTTAGACCAATAAAATAAGAAAATTACATTTGGATCAGTTCATTTATCAAAATGGGTAATTTTGTCTAAAAATAGTAATAGTACTGGCCAAAACTGCTCATCACGAGTCGGCTCATCTGGATCTACACTTTTTGTAAGCCTATTTAGAGGTATGTAGTGTTGAAACTGTTAATTAATGTTTCTTTTCTGCTCAAGATCATAAAGCATATTCCAACACCATAGTCATAATGGTCACAATTCAAAGGCTGCGTCATCTATTAACATTGAAGTTTTACAGTTATAATCCATATCAGAAACTGAATATGTATTTTAATTGGAGGGAGTGGGAGGGGGTGGGAGGGGGTAGTAAGGATCTGGATTGCATGCCAGTCAGATTCAGAATTCTTGTTAAGATTCAACATGCTTTCGGGCCAGAATAGCAAGTACCTCTAGTTAGATGTGAAAGATAAACTGGCTGCTTATCTACTGACTATAGATAGGTAATTAGTGGCTATATGCATGGAGTTGCAGTAGGAGATGAGCTTACTTCTCCAAGTGGGATGGTTGGATGGGTTACATGAAGGTCAAGTGATTTGGAAAATGATCCTGGGTGTATTATTTTTTGATGAATTTTATTCCCTAATTTTGTGGTACCAACTCCAATATAGGTCAGTATAACCTTATGGTACCAACTCTAATATAATTCAGTATAACCTTATGGTACCAACTCCAATATAGGTCAGCATAACCTTATGGTACCAACTCCAATATAGGTCAGCATAACCTTGTTGCACCAACTCCTATATAGGTCAGCATAACCTTGTGTCACACCAACTCCAACATAGCTCAGCATAACCTTGTTGCACCAACTCCAACATAGCTCAGCATAACCTTGTGGCACCAACTCCAACATAGCTCAGCATAACCGTGTTGCACCAACTCCTATATAGGTCAGCATAACCTTGTATCACACCAACTCCAACATAGCTCAGCATAACCTTGTTGCACCAACTCCTCTATAGGTCAGCATAACCTTGTGTCACACCAACTCCAACAAAGGCCAGTATAACCTTGTTGCACCAACTCCTATATAGGTCAGCATAACCATGTGTCACACCAACTCCAACATAGCTCAGCATAACCTTGTTGCACCAACTCCAACATAGGTCAGCATAACCGTGTGGCACCAACTCCAACATAGGTCAGCATAACCTTGTTGCACCAACTCCTATATAAGTCAGCATAATCATGTGTCACACCAACTCCAACATAGCTCAGCATAACCTTGTTGCACCAACTCCAACATAGGTCAGCATAACCTTGTGGCACCAACTCCAACAGGTCAGCATAACCGTGTGGCACCAACTCCAACATAGCCCAGCATAACCTTGTGCCACCAACTCTAACATAGCTCAGCATAACATTGTGCCACCAACTCCAACATAACTTAGCATAACCTTGTGCCACCAACTCCAACATAGGTCAGCATAACCTTGTGGCACCAACTCTAACATAGCTCAGCATAACATTGTGCCACCAACTCCAACATAACTTAGCATAACCTTGTGCCACCAACTCCAACATAGGTCAGCATAACCTTGTGGCACCAACTCCAACATAGCTCAGCATAACCTTGTTACACCAACTCCTATATAGGTCAGCATAACCTTGTGCCACACCAACCCCAACATAGCTCAGCATAACCTTGTTGCACCAACTCCAACATAGGTCAGCATAACCGTGTGGCACCAACTCCAACATAGCTCAGCATAACCTTGTGGCACCAACTCCTATATAGGTCAGCATAACCTTGTGCCACACCAACTCCAACATAGGTCAGCATAACCTTGTGCCACCAACTCCAACAGCTCAGCATAACCTTGTGCCACACCAACTCCAACATAGCTCAGCATAACCTTGTTGCACCAACTCCAACATAGCTCAGCATAACCAGAAAATCAACTTGCCCAGTGAACAATCACAACTTGTCTTGCAAGCTATGGACGTTTGGTACCCTTTGTGATCGGAAAGCCGCATCTGGTTATAAACTTACCCCTGAACAGCTTTTATTATTATCTTAATTCAGTGTGTTCTCCAACCTGTGCCATTGCGTCTTTTTGCACAGTAGCACATTAACTTGTATTTGGGCGCTCGACTATAAAGATGATCTAGCTATGGGCTCGTAAGGGCTCACTGCACTGAACATATTCTAAAATCTGTAGTAAATTGAATTTTCTGGAAACAAAAACGCAAATTCTGCATCAATTTTTAGGCATGCAGCTGTAGTAATAAGCTCCATAGCAGTTACCTCCCTTTATAGACAGGCTCACTATCCACAATAATAATTGTTGTAAAACTATGCGTTTATTAGTGTACCAGTCATTTGACGGTATTAAATCCTGGTGGCCGTGTGAAGTTTATTGACAATTTAGTACCTCTGGGGAAATATCAGTCTGGTATAAATTTATAGCTTCGGATTATCAGACAATAGCGAAAATGAACAAGAATCAGACAGGCAGGTCATGGTCGTGTATATCGTCTTATTATGGTATGCTTAATTGGATAATTGACCGTCATCGTCAACTTCCCAGTGGTGCCATAATATGGCATGCACGTTCCAATAAAAATAATAGGAAGAAAAACCAACACAGATTATTAATAGAAATGTAATATTTACTGTAACAACACATGTTTTAGTGTTGTTAACAGCTTTTAATCCTGTCCTAAAAATGACTAGTGTAATTATTTTGCATGTATACAGTGACTAGCAGCTTCCCAGACTTTCTGTACCCGTAATCTAGAATGTAAACTATACTGTACCTGAAATGGAAGTTTGATCCACTAAATAACTTTTAACATTTATCTTAACCCTTTCCTTCATAGAGATTTAGGTTACTGTACTATTATATCTCCATACAAACGACAGACATTTAACCCTTTCCTTCATAGAGATTTAGGTTACTGTACTATTATATCTCCATACAAACGACAGACATTTAACCCTTTCCTTCATAGAGATTTAGGTTACTGTACTATTATATCTCCATACAAACGACAGACATTTAACCCTTTCCTTCATAGAGATTTAGGTTACTGTACTATTATATCTCCATACAAACGACAGACATTTAACCCTTTCCTTCATAGAGATTTAGGTTACTGTACTATTATATCTCCATACAAACGACAGACATTTAACCCCTTTCCTTCATAGAGATTTAGGTTACTGTACTATTATATCTCCATACAAACGACAGCCATTTAGCTAATTCACACAGTGGATAAGTAGTCGCCATATCAATCCCACCTACTAGGACTACATGAGATTCTGGCCTTTATTATGAATATTGGTTTGGCTACTACATATATATTACTAGGACTACATGAGATTCTGGCCTTTATTGGTTTGGCTACTACAGTGTCAATATATGTCATATTGGTAATGGCATCAAGAGGTGCTTCTATGAGGGAAAGGGTTAACATGAACTAAATTTATCTTAAAATGATCGTAATTTTAAAAACAATTTGTAGGTATTCAAATATGACCTTAAATATCGTTTTTTGATAATAATATCGCGATTGATAATGCCGAGAACTATACTGCAATAACCGGAATACCACTATTGGCTACTTTGACTACCGTTGTTAAAGGCAATGTTATTTTAATAAGAACTATAGATATTTTTAATGGATGCTACAAACTTCATGAATCTTTAACTCCTTCACCGCCAATGTCCAAAAAGCCTAGATCCTGATCAGACAGAACAGAATGTGCCATCTGATCAGGCTATATGCTGATTGCTCCTCAGACAGTGGAGCTGAAGCACCTGTCCGAATAGCAACCAACATAGATCCTGATCAGACCACGGCTAATCTGGATCTATTTTGTTTGCACATTGCTTCAATGTGTTCAGCGCTGAGAGTTAACCACTAAGGATACCATTAATACTGACCTTTGAAAGGAATCTCACCAATAAGAGACATCTCTAATTTTCTATTACCTCCCTTGGCAGATAGAGTCTGATTTATTCCTTGTGATTTTATCAAAATCGTGTTAATTAACTGATAACATTCTTTTACAAATAAGTACCCATTGCATATACTGTATGAGATCTGTTGAGATATAGTAATTTAATAATCATAAGAAGCGATAGTGGAATAAAATTGCTAGCATGTTGTGCAAAGGAAACAACGATAAAAACAGAGGAAAACACTTGATAGAAGCTACTACTTTTAGGGAGTATTCAGGGGAAGTAACTGACTGATGTCTCTCATTGGTGGCATGCCCTATCTCTCAAATTCCGCACTTACCATCAGATTGGGCTGTTAAACTAGTTTGTTTTGTTACAGAATACCAGATCCATTGAAATGTTAGTTCTGGGCTTGACCTAATTTTGTATCAATGTTTTCGAGCAATCTGGAAATTTTATGCAATTTAGCGCTTCTTACCATATCTATGCATAATTTCTCCATGTTCCCTATTAGAGGCTTATGTTCTTATTACACTATCATATGATCTATCTTCTCATTGAGTCAACATTAGCTGTCATTGATAATAATCTTTTTTTCATTCCTGCAATGAATTCCATAAATATTTATGTATATAGTTAAATTTGACTCTACTGTCAGTGTTGACTTTTGGTATAATAACTAAACTTGTGGTTAATTTTTTGTTGGATTAAATTCATTCTTGTGCCACAGTTCTTGGAGAATCCAGCGGCATATAGTGTTTGGACCGTCCGTCCATGTGTGTGCGTGCGTGCGTGCGTGTGTGTGCGTCAGTCTTTCTAATGGCATCAATGCATACAGTTCTCATCTAATTCAATCTCAATTTGGTTTGCACCGCCATCATGAACCGCATGTTGTCTGGATTCTGATAATATTTCTCTAGTTATGCATAATATCTTCTTTGCATTCAACTCCACCATCAGGACCAATCCTAGTTGTTCATATCTTCTTTGCATTCAACTCCACCATCAGGACCAATCCTAGACGTTCATATCTTCTTTGCATTCAACTCCACCATCAGGACCAATCCTAGTTTTGCATATCTTCTTTGCATTCAACTCCACCATCAGGACCAATCCTAGTTGTGCATATCTTCTTTGCATTCAACTCCACCATCAGGACCAAACCTATGCGTACACATCTAGACGGTCCAATATAACAGTATGTTACCTCCAGTATAATGAACTAGATTAAATAAATGTACATTGTCTCAAATCTTATACTTTGCTAGTCAAATAAAATCAACAAGTGCAAGTATAAACAATTTTTCAGCAAATAAAATACATGCCAATTGAACAAATGTAATAATACATTGGTGGAAATTGTTTATTTTCAATAATCGCAATATTCAAATCGAGAGAAATATGGCTGCCATTTTTATTCTATTTACAGAACACTGGAGCCGTTACGATTGTGCCCTTATGCAAGGCATTTAAATTCCATGTTACCTGTTCTTTCTCCCTCGTGGTGATGGATACCATTAGGAATGAGGTCTCAAGAGTGATTAATATAAGTTGTAAGAACTTGTTCCGCAATCGAGCTAAAATAAATTTGTATAAACTAACCACACACGCACACCTGCAAACCTGATGTCTACAAGAACAGTATACCGTAATCGTTGTCATCAGTCTATCATCCTTAGATGTCAAATCCCTTGCGGGGGGGGGGGGGATGTAGTCATTCCTCCTATGATAATTATAATATGATAATTTCAGTAATTAATTTTCACTTCAACCTTTTATTGGCTTTCACGCGTTATGTAGTTCCAATTTCGTGTTATTTAGCTACTCAAAATGACAGTATCAATCTATGTTTGAGCTTCCTTTGAGGCATTGCCGTATTCATATTAATTTTCTTCTGAATCAACCCTTTCACAGTTGACATCATTAACAAGTCCTCTAATGGTGTAACTATCATATTCATTGGTTGCGTGTCTACTGTTAATTATTCCTGTCGCTGAAAGACTTTATGCCAATAAACCATGTGCAACATGGTAGCAATTGTCCCTATATCAATAGAGATCAAACATATGCTACGGAATGTGAGCGTGCGCCTAAAGGGAGGCATCATTTTAAGATGTGCTAGATACTCAACCTAAAGACATTGAAAATGAACAACTAAAACACATAGTCACTCACGCTTTCTTTTATCTCGCCCACTTTGGTAGAATGCGAGACCTATCAGTTACTCGCTTCCAGTGGCGGCGACCGTGCCATTAGCAATTTCATGCAATAATGCATATAACTAATGAACTGTCAGATATGATGCTTTGCATACTGGTCAGGCCCGTAGCCACACTGAGGCAACTGAGGCAACTGAGGCACTCGCCTCGGTCAGAATTTGGCAAGTAACGACAGGTATATAGGAAAACTGATAAAACTGCCTTCAGAATGCACAGACAAGCATACACAAAAATAATTCTGGGACAGGGGGTTAGCCTTGGTTATTTTCAAATTCTGGCTACGGCACTGCTGTTCCACAGATGCTTTGGATCTGGACAAATGGTTTCGGATTGAAAACCAAAATATGTTAAATTTATTTTTTCTTAAGAACATTATGATACACCATAGGCTTGACACACTATACATACAAATTGTTTAGGCCATATCCAAGCAAGTTTAAAAATGACACCAATTCACTATCAGAGCCTGATGTTTCGGACATGTGTTCACTGGCAATGATGTTTCGGACATGTAGTTCACTGGCAATGATGTTTCGGACATGTAGTTCACTGGCAATGATGTTTCGGACATGTAGTTCACTGGCAATGATGTTTCGGACATGTAGTTCACTGGCAATAATGTTTTGGACATGTAGTTCATTGGCAATAATGTTTCGGACATGTAGTTCATTGGCAATGATGTTTCGGACATGTAGTTCATTGGCAATGATGTTTCGGACATGTAGTTCACTGGCAATGATGTTTTGGATATGGATTTGAATGACAATGATGTTTTGGATATGGATTTGAATGACAATGATGTTTTGGACATATATTTGGATGACAATGATGTTTTGGATATGGATTTGAATGACAATGATGTTTTGGACATATATTTGGATGACAATGATGTTTTGGACATGGATTTGGATGACAATGATGTTTTGGACATATATTTGGATGACAATGATGTTTTGGATATGGATTTGGATGACGTTGATGTTTCGGACATTTCTATGGTTTACTGTGTCCAAGCAAATGGTTATATTTAATTGAAGACATAAATCAAGTTCCAACAAATAAAAGAAAATATTTCAACTTTTTTTTCAAATTTCATTTTGGCGTGTTTTTCATTCATAAGTCACCCTAGTACTTTCATCACATTTCTTGATGAGACAAGGGTCGACTTATGGCCGGGCATATGCGTTATTCCATGCTTGAACAAAAACCTCTGTGCAAAATGCTATTGAATGATATGGCGTGTGCATGGATACAGAACTATACAATTACTACAAAGCGAATGTTGCTCTATATTTGTACGTTTCATGTGGTACCATGTTATATTACAATGTACTCGCATCTAATCATCTTATTAACAATGTCAGGAAAGCAACAGATGCAATACACAGTCACCTAGGTTCATTGGCGTGCATTTTTAATATCTCTGGGAATGGTAATAGCTTATTCAATATGCAGTCTCTTAGATGTGGCTTCATAAATGAAATATCAAGGCTTATTTGAAAAATATCAGCATGAAAGTCATTGTCTGCAACTTGAGAAAGATAAGCAGCAGACACTACTCCACAATCTGACCAGTTTGCCTGTCTTTCAACATCAGGAATAACAACCTCAATATTTGATACTTGTGCTCGCGCGTCCGTCCATGCCTGGTATACTGGTGCTTGCGCGTCTGTCCATGCCTGGTATACTGGTGCTTGCGCGTCCGTCCATGCCTGGTATACTGGTGCTAGCATGTCCATCCATGCCTGGTATACTGGTGCTAGCGCGTCCATCCATGCCTGGTATACTGGTGCTCGCACGTCTGTCCATGCCTGGTATACTGGTGCTAGCATGTCCATCCATGCCTGGTATACTGGTGCTAGCATGTCCATCCATGCCTGGTATACTGGTGCTAGCGCGTCCATCCATGCCTGGTATACTGGTGCTCGCACGTCTGTCCATGCCTCGTATACTGGTGCTAGCACGTCCATCCATGCCTGGTATACTGGTGCTAGCACGTCTCTCCATGCCTGGTATACTGGTGCTAGCGCATCCGTCCATGCCTGGTATACTGGTGCTAGCACGTCTGTCCATGCCTGGTATACTGGTGCTTGCGCGTCCGTCCATGCGTGGTATACTGGTGCTCGCGCGTCCGTCCATGCCTGGTATACTGGTGCTAGCGTGTCCATCCATGCCTGGTATACTGGTGCTAGCATGTCCATCCATGCCTGGTATACTGGTGCTAGCATGTCCATCCATGCCTGGTATACTGGTGCTAGCATGTCCATCCATGCCTGGTATACTGGTGCTAGCGCGTCCATGCCTGGTATACTGGTGCTTGCACGTCCGTCCATGCCTGGTATACTGGTGCTAGCATGTCCGTCCATGCCTGGTATACTGGTGCTAGCACGTCTGTCCATGCATGGTATACTGGTGCTAGCGCATCCATCCATGCCTGATATACTGGTGCTAGCGCATCCGTCCATGCCTGGTATACTGGTGCTAGCGCATCGTCCATGCCTGATATACTGGTGCTCGCGCATCCGTCCATGCCTGGTATACTGGTGCTAGCGCATCCGTCCATGCCTGATATACTGGTGCTAGCGCATCCGTCCATGCCTGGTATACTGGTGCTAGCGCATCCGCCATGCCTGGTATACTGGTGCTAGCGCATCCGTCCATGCCTGGTATACTGGTGCTAGCGCATCCGTCCATGCCTGGTATACTGGTGCTAGCGCATCTCCATGTGTGGTATACTGGTGCTAGCGCATCCGTCCATGCCTGGTATACTGGTGCTAGCGCATCCGTCCATGCCTGGTATTCTAGTGCTTGCACGTCCGTCCATGCCTGGTATACTGGTGCTTGCGCATCTGTCCATGTGTGGTATACTGGTGCTAGCACGTCCGTCCATGCGTGGTATACTGGTGCTAGCATGTCCGTCCATGCCTGGTATACTGGTGCTAGCACGTCCGTCCATGCCTGGTATACTGGTGCTAGCATGTCCGTCCATGCGTGGTATACTGGTGCTAGCATGTCCGTCCATGCCTGGTATACTGGTGCTAGCATCCGTCCATGCCTGGTATACTGGTGCTAGCGCATCCGTCCATGCCTGATATACTGGTGCTAGCGCATCCGTCCATGCCTGGTATACTGGTGCTAGCACGTCCGTCCATGCCTGGTATACTGGTGCTAGCACGTCCGTCCATGCCTGGTATACTGGTGCTAGCACGTCCGTCCATGCCTGGTATACTGGTGCTAGCACGTCCGTCCATGCCTGGTATACTGGTGCTAGCTCGTCCATGCCTGTATACTGGTGCTAGCACGTCCGTCCATGCCTGGTATACTGGTGCTAGCGTGTCCGTCCATGCCTGGTATACTGGTGCTTGCGCATCTGTCCATGCCTGGTATACTGGTGCTCGTCCGTCCATGCCTGGTATACTGGTGCTCGCACGTCCATGCCTGGTATACTGGTGCTCGTGCGTCCATCCATGCCTGGTATACTGGTGCTAGCACGTCCATGCTTGGTATACTGGTGCTAGCATGTCCATCCATGCCTGGTATACTGGTGCTCGCGCGTCCATCCATGCCTGGTATACTGGTGCTAGCATGTCCATGCCTGGTATACTTGTGCTAGCATGTCCATGCCTGGTATACTGGTGCTAGCACGTCCATGCCTTGTAGACTGGTGCTAGCGCGTCCATGCCTGGTATACTGGTGCTAGCATGTCCGTCCATGCCTGGTATACTAGTGCTAGCGTGTCCATCCATGCCTGGTATACTGGTGCTAGCACGTCCGTCCATGCCTGGTATACTGGTGCTAGCATGTCCATCCATGCCTGGTATACTGGTGCTCGCGCGTCTATCCATGCCTGGTATACTGGTGCTAGCGTGTCCGTCCATGCCTGGTATACTGGTACTAGCAAGTCCGTCCATGCGTGGTATACTGGTGCTAGCACGTCCGTCCATGCATAGTATACTGGTGCTAGCATGTCCGTCCATGCCTGGTATACTAGTGCTAGCACGTCCGTCCATGCGTGGTATACTGGTGCTAGCACGTCCGTCCATGCGTGGTATACTGGTGCTAGCATGTCCATCCATGCCTGGTATACTGGTGCTAGCATGTCCATCCATGCCTGGTATACTGGTGCTAGCATGTCCATCCATGCCTGGTATACTGGTGCTAGCATGTCCGCCCATGCCTGGTATACTGGTGCTAGCACGTCCATCCATGCCTAGTATACTGGTGCTAGCATGTCCATCCATGCCTGGTATACTGGTGCTAGCATGTCCATCCATGCCTAGTATACTGGTGCTAGCACGTCCGCCCATGCCTGGTATACTGGTGCTAGCATGTCCATCCATGCCTGGTATACTGGTGCTAGCATGTCCATCCATGCCTGGTATACTGGTGCTAGCATGTCCATCCATGCCTGGTATACTGGTGCTAGCATGTCCGCCCATGCCTGGTATACTGGTGCTAGCATGTCCGTCCATGCCTGGTATACTGGTGCTAGCATGTCCATCCATGCCTGGTATACTGGTGCTAGCATGTCCGTCCATGCCTGGTATACTGGTTTTAGCGCGTCCATGCCTGGTATACTGGTGCTAGCACGTCTATCCATGCCTGGTATACTGGTGCTAGCATGTCCATCCATGCCTGGTATACTGGTGCTAGCACGTCCGTCCATGCCTGGTATACTGGTGCTAGCATGTCCGTCCATGCCTGGTATACTGGTGCTAGCACGTCCGTCCATGCCTGGTATACTGGTGCTAGCACGTCCATCCATGCCTGGTATACTGGTGCTAGCACGTCCGTCCATGCCTGGTATACTGGTGCTAGCACGTCCGTCCATGCCTGGTATACTGGTGCTAGCGCATCTGTCCATGCCTGGTATACTGGTGCTAGCGCACGTCCATGCCTGGTATACTGGTGCTAGCACATCCGTCCATGCCTGGTATACTGGTGCTCGCGCGTCCGTCCATGCCTGGTATACTGGTGCTAGCGCATCCGTCCATGCCTGGTATACTGGTGCTAGCGCATCCGTCCATGCCTGGTATACTGGTGCTAGCGCATCCGCCATGCCTGGTATACTGGTGCTAGCGCATCCGTCCATGCCTGGTATACTGGTGCTAGCGCATCCGTCCATGCCTGGTATACTGGTGCTAGCGCATCTCCATGCCTGGTATACTGGTGCTAGCGCATCCGTCCATGCCTGGTATACTGGTGCTAGCGCATCCGTCCATGCCTGGTATACTGGTGCTAGCACGTCCGTCCATGCCTGGTATACTGGTGCTAGCATGTCCATCCATGCCTGGTATACTGGTGCTCGCGCGTCTATCCATGCCTGGTATACTGGTGCTAGCGTGTCCGTCCATGCCTGGTATACTGGTACTAGCAAGTCCGTCCATGCGTGGTATACTGGTGCTAGCACGTCCGTCCATGCATAGTATACTGGTGCTAGCATGTCCGTCCATGCCTGGTATACTAGTGCTAGCACGTCCGTCCATGCGTGGTATACTGGTGCTAGCACGTCCGTCCATGCGTGGTATACTGGTGCTAGCATGTCCATCCATGCCTGGTATACTGGTGCTAGCATGTCCATCCATGCCTGGTATACTGGTGCTAGCATGTCCATCCATGCCTGGTATACTGGTGCTAGCATGTCCGCCCATGCCTGGTATACTGGTGCTAGCACGTCCATCCATGCCTGGTATACTGGTGCTAGCATGTCCATCCATGCCTGGTATACTGGTGCTAGCATGTCCATCCATGCCTGGTATACTGGTGCTAGCACGTCCGCCCATGCCTGGTATACTGGTGCTAGCATGTCCGTCCATGCCTGGTATACTGGTGCTAGCATGTCCATCCATGCCTGGTATACTGGTGCTAGCATGTCCGTCCATGCCTGGTATACTGGTGCTAGCACGTCCGCCATGCCTGGTATACTGGTGCTAGCATGTCCGTCCATGCCTGGTATACTGGTGCTAGCACGTCCGTCCATGCCTGGTATACTGGTGCTAGCACGTCCGTCCATGCCTGGTATACTGGTGCTAGCGCGTCCATGCCTGGTATACTGGTGCTAGCACGTCCGTCCATGCCTGGTATACTGGTGCTAGCATGTCCGTCCATGCCTGGTATACTGGTGCTAGCGCGTCCGTCCATGCCTGGTATACTGGTGCTAGCACGTCCGTCCATGCCTGGTATACTGGTGCTAGCACGTCCATCCATGCCTGGTATACTGGTGCTCGCACGTCCATGCCTAGTATACTGGTGCTAGCACGTCCGTCCATGCCTGGTATACTGGTGCTAGCGCGTCCGTCCATGCCTGGTATACTGGTGCTTGCGCATCTGTCCATGCCTGGTATACTGGTGCTCGTCCGTCCATGCCTGGTATACTGGTGCTCGCACGTCCATGCCTGGTATACTGGTGCTCGTGCGTCCATCCATGCCTGGTATACTGGTGCTAGCACGTCCATGCTTGGTATACTGGTGCTAGCATGTCCATCCATGCCTGGTATACTGGTGCTCGCGCGTCCATCCATGCCTGGTATACTGGTGCTAGCATGTCCATGCCTGGTATACTTGTGCTAGCATGTCCATGCCTGGTATACTGGTGCTAGCACGTCCATGCCTTGTAGACTGGTGCTAGCGCGTCCATGCCTGGTATACTGGTGCTAGCATGTCCGTCCATGCCTGGTATACTAGTGCTAGCGTGTCCATCCATGCCTGGTATACTGGTGCTAGCACGTCCGTCCATGCCTGGTATACTGGTGCTAGCATGTCCATCCATGCCTGGTATACTGGTGCTCGCGCGTCTATCCATGCCTGGTATACTGGTGCTAGCGTGTCCGTCCATGCCTGGTATACTGGTACTAGCAAGTCCGTCCATGCGTGGTATACTGGTGCTAGCACGTCCGTCCATGCATAGTATACTGGTGCTAGCATGTCCGTCCATGCCTGGTATACTAGTGCTAGCACGTCCGTCCATGCGTGGTATACTGGTGCTAGCACGTCCGTCCATGCGTGGTATACTGGTGCTAGCATGTCCATCCATGCCTGGTATACTGGTGCTAGCATGTCCATCCATGCCTGGTATACTGGTGCTAGCATGTCCATCCATGCCTGGTATACTGGTGCTAGCATGTCCGCCCATGCCTGGTATACTGGTGCTAGCACGTCCATCCATGCCTGGTATACTGGTGCTAGCATGTCCATCCATGCCTGGTATACTGGTGCTAGCATGTCCATCCATGCCTAGTATACTGGTGCTAGCACGTCCGCCCATGCCTGGTATACTGGTGCTAGCATGTCCATCCATGCCTGGTATACTGGTGCTAGCATGTCCATCCATGCCTGGTATACTGGTGCTAGCATGTCCGTCCATGCCTGGTATACTGGTTCTAGCGCGTCCATGCCTGGTATACTGGTGCTAGCACGTCCGTCCATGCCTGGTATACTGGTGCTAGCATGTCCATCCATGCCTGGTATACTGGTGCTAGCGCTCCGTCCATGCCTGGTATACTGGTGCTAGCACGTCCGTCCATGCCTGGTATACTGGTGCTAGCACGTCCATCCATGCCTGGTATACTGGTGCTCGCACGTCCATGCCTGTATACTGGTGCTAGCACGTCCGTCCATGCCTGGTATACTGGTGCTAGCATGTCCGTCCATGCCTGGTATACTGGTGCTAGCACGTCCATCCATGCCTGGTATACTGGTGCTCGCACGTCCATGCCTAGTATACTGGTGCTAGCACGTCCGTCCATGCCTGGTATACTGGTGCTAGCATGTCCGTCCATGCCTGGTATACTGGTGCTTGCGCATCTGTCCATGCCTGGTATACTGGTGCTCGTCCGTCCATGCCTGGTATACTGGTGCTCGCACGTCCATGCCTGGTATACTGGTGCTCGTGCGTCCATCCATGCCTGGTATACTGGTGCTAGCACGTCC
>CM026395.1:28368069-28395374 GCA_014843695.1 Archivesica marissinica | reverse complement strand
ATACTTGTGCTAGCGTGTCCGTCCATGCCTGGTATACTGGTGCTTGCGTGTCTGTCCATGCCTGGTATACTGGTGCTTGCGCGTCTGTCCATGCCTGGTATACTGGTGCTGTGTTTGTGGTTTGGTGTGCGTCCGTCCATGCCTGGTATACTGGTGCTCGCACGTCCATGCCTGGTATACTGGTGCTCGTGCGTCTGTCCATGCCTGGTATACTGGTGCTAGCATGTCCATTGCCTGGTATACTGGTGCTCGCGCGTCCATTGCCTGGTATACTGGTGCTCGCACGTCCATCCATGCCTGGTATACTGGTGCTAGCACGTCTGTCCATGCCTGGTATACTGGTGCTAGCGTGTCCATGCCTGGTATACTGGTGCTAGCACGTCCGTTGTGGTTTGGTGTGTGTGTTGTGGTTTGGTGTGTTTATGCCTGGTATACTGGTGCTCGTCCATATGCCTGGTATACTGGTGCTAGCACGTCCATGCCTGGTATACTGGTGCTAGTGTTGTGGTATACTGGTGCTAGCACGTCCTATGCCTGGTATACTGGTGCTAGCACGTCCATGCCTGGTATACTGGTGCTAGCATGTCCTCCATGCCTGGTATACTGGTGCTCGCACGTCCATGCGTGGTATACTGGTGCTAGCACGTCCATGCCTGGTATACTGGTGCTAGCACGTCCATGCCTGGTATACTGGTGCTAGCCGTCCATGCCTGGTATACTGGTGCTAGCACGTCCATCCATGCCTGGTATACTGGTGCTAGCATGTCGTCCATGCCTGGTATACTGGTGCTAGCGCGTCTGTCCATGCCTGGTATACTGGTGCTAGCGCGTCTGTCCATGCCTGGTATACTGGTGCTAGCACGTCCGTCCATGCCTGGTATACTGGTGCTAGCATGTCCGTCCATGCGTGGTATACTGGTGCTAGCACGTCCGTCCATGCCTGGTATACTGGTGCTAGCATGTCCATCCATGCCTGGTATACTGGTGCTCGCGCGTCCATCCATGCCTGGTATACTGGTGCTAGCGTGTCCGTCCATGCCTGGTATACTGGTGCTAGCACGTCCGTCCATGCGTGGTATACTGGTGCTAGCACGTCCGTCCATGCGTGGTATACTGGTGCTAGCATGTCCGTCCATGCCTGGTATACTGGTGCTAGCATGTCCATCCATGCCTGGTATACTGGTGCTAGCACGTCATCCATGCCTAGTATACTGGTGCTAGCGCGTCTGTCCATGCCTGGTATACTGGTGCTAGCATGTCCATGCCTGGTATACTGGTGCTAGCATGTCCATCCATGCCTGGTATACTGGTGCTAGCACGTCCTTCCATGCCTGGTATACTGGTGCTAGCACGTCCATCCATGCCTGGTATACTGGTGCTAGCACGTCCATCCATGCCTGGTATACTGGTGCTAGCACGTCCGTCCATGCCTGGTATACTGGTGCTAGCGCAACTGTCCATGCCTGGTATACTGGTGCTAGCGCATCTGTCCATGCCTGGTATACTGGTGCTAGCGCATCTGTCCATGCCTGGTATACTGGTGCTAGCGCATCTGTCCATGCCTGGTATACTGGTGCTAGCGCATCTGTCCATGCCTGGTATACTGGTGCTAGCGCATCTGTCCATGCCTGGTATACTGGTGCTAGCGCATCTGTCCATGCCTGGTATACTGGTGTAGCGCATGTGTCCATGCCTGGTATACTGGTGCTAGCACGTCCGTCCATGCCTGGTATACTGGTGCTAGCACGTCCGTCCATGCCTGGTATACTGGTGCTAGCATGTCCATCCATGCCTGGTATACTGGTGCTAGCATGTCCATCCATGCCTGGTATACTGGTGCTAGCATGTCCATCCATGCCTGGTATACTGGTGCTAGCACGTCCATCCATGGTTTGGTGTGGTGTTGTGGTTTGGTGTGGTGTTGCCTGGTATACTGGTGCTAGCGATTGTCCATGGTTTGGTGTGTTGTTGTGGTTTGGTGCTAGCATGTCCATGCCTGGTATATGGTGCTGCGCTCTGCCATGCTGGTATACTGGTGCTAGCGTTGTCCATGCTGGTATACTGGTGCTAGCGTCTGTCCATGCCTGGTATACTGGTGCTAGCGGTCCGTCCATGCGTGGTATACTGGTGCTAGCACGTCCGTCCATGCATAGTATACTGGTGCTAGCATGTCCGTCCATGCCTGGTATACTAGTGCTAGCACGTCCGTCCATGCGTGGTATACTGGTGCTAGCACGTCCGTCCATGCGTGGTATACTGGTGCTAGCATGTCCATCCATGCCTGGTATACTGGTGCTAGCATGTCCATCCATGCCTGGTATACTGGTGCTAGCATGTCCATCCATGCCTGGTATACTGGTGCTAGCATGTCCGTCATGCCTGGTTACTGGTGCTAGCACGTCCATCCATGCCTGGTATACTGGTGCTAGCATGTCCGTCCATGCTGGTATACTGGTGCTAGCATGTCCATCCATGCCTGGTATACTGGTGCTAGCGTGTCCATCCATGCCTGGTATACTGGTGCTAGCATGTCCATCCATGCCTGGTATACTGGTGCTAGCATGTCCATCCATGCCTGGTATACTGGTGCTAGCATGTCCATCCATGCCTGGTATACTGGTGCTAGCATGTCCGTCCATGCCTGGTATACTGGTGCTAGCACGTTCATCCATGCCTGGTATACTGGTGCTAGCATGTCCATCCATGCCTGGTATACTGGTGCGGGCCACATGTTGTATCAAAACTCAGTTACCCGGGAGGCAGGGCCACATGTTGTATCAAAACTCACAGTTACCCGGGAGGCAGGGCCACATGTTGTATCAAAACTCACAGTTACCCGGGAGGCGGGGCCACATGTTGTATCAAAACTCACAGTTACCCGGGAGGCGGGGCCACATGTATCAAAACTCACAGTTACCCGGGAGGCAGGGCCACATGTTGTATCAAAACTCAGTTACCCGGGAGGCGGGGCCACATGTTGTATCAAAACTCAGTTACCTGGGAGGCAGGGCCACATGTTATATCAAAACTCACAGTTACCGGGAGGCGTGGCCACATGTCAAAACTCACAGTTACCCGGGAGACGGGGTCACATGTCAAAACTCACAGTTACCCGGGAGGCGTGGCCACATGTATCAAAACTCACAGTTACCCAGGAGGTGGGGCCACATGTCAAAACTCACAGTTACCCGGGAGGCGGGGCCACATGTCAAAACTCACAGTTACCCGGGAGGCGTGGCTACATGTATCAAAACTCACAGTTACCCGGGAGGCGGGGCCACATGTCAAAATTCACAGTTACCCGGGAGGCGGGGCCACATGTTGTATAAGGTTAACCCGGTACCTGGCACTACAGTCACTTTTGCAAACAGCATAGAGCCAGATCAGATGGCACAGAATGTGTCGTTTGATCAGGTTCTATGCTCTTTGCTATTCGGATAGTGGAGCTAAAACACTTGTCTGAATAGCATTTCGTACAATTTATTTGGCACGTTAGGTGGTTAACATGTGTGTTACAAGCTCCACTCACGTTCAAATATAAGTAAAAATTTGAATTGTCCAAGTTATTTATTATAATAGTTTAATCATTATGAAAGGTCGTCCTCCACAATGTTTATTGCTTTAAGTTTATATGTGCCCCGTTCAATTTCTCCAGGCTTGTTTGCATTTCTCGGAAGTCTTAGATTGGTTGTCCCGATTGGGGGAAGAAATGTTTTTAATACATCATGCAAATCTAAAATTATGTCATATTTGTGTACTGTGAATTCATCCAAAAAGTGATTGATTTGATTTGACATTACTATAAATTTGTCAATGATTAGATATAAAAATGGAGATTAATGAGAGTTGGCACTTATTATTATTTGCCCTACTTAATTTTGTTGATTTTTTGCCTAATTTCGTTTAGCATCCAGTTCTTTATTTTCATCTGCTTAATATTACCAAATTTATGCGAAACTGGTTCTTTATTCGATCCCCCCCCGTCTGACCCTAATAAAATTAACAGTCTTTCAGATGGACTTTAAACCGAGGTCTCGTGTTGATGCTTTACAAGAACCAGAGGAGACTCTGGAATGGGTCTCTGTCTGTATCATTGCACTATCCTCTTCCAAAAATCTAAAATGACCAATCTCTTCAGGAGGCGTCGCTCATATGGACCAACAATAGCGACGATAAATAAACGTAAAATAGTGTAGTGCATTATAATATAATTACCGTGTATTCTCGGCTATAAGTCAAACAATTTCTCTATCCGCCTCCGTGGTCGAGTGGTTAAGGTCGCTGACTTGTATACCACTGTAACCTATCATCACTGATGGTCACTGGGTTCGACCCCCGCTCAGGCCGTGTCTCATTTATATGAAAAAGTTGGCAGTTTCTTACGGAGGTTGATGCACCCAAGTACTGGTTAACCGCTGGAGCTTGCCCAGGAAAGGTGTTAGGTAAACTGCCCGCCGGCGATATAGCCCAAAATGGTGCTGATGCAGGCGTAAAACCCGAAATATAACATAATCAAACAGTTTCTCATCCAGAAATGTGATGAAAGCACTGTTTGTTTGTTTTTATCTAATATAACAACTTGCTTACACAGTTATTTACATGATAAACCATAGCAAAACCTCCTAAATGTGTGTATGATTTGTAATGGAATAAAGTCAACCAGACATCTCAAATTCAGCTTAGTTTCATTCAAAATGAGAGAGAAAAACCATTGTCGTAACGATTGTCATAAGTCCAAAGTACCCTCGACTTATGGAAGAATACAGCTTAACCCTTTCTTGACGACATTACCAATACGATATACATTAACCTTTTCCCTCATAGAAGCAGCTCTTGACGACATTACCAATACGATATACATTAACCTTTTCCCTCATAGAAGCAGCTCTTGACGACATTACCAATACGATATACATTAACCTTTTCCCTCATAGAAGCAGCTCTTGACGACATTACCAATACGATATACATTAACCTTTTCCCTCATAGAAGCAGCTCTTGACGACATTACCAATACGATATACATTAACCTTTTCCCTCATAGAAGCAGCTCTTGACGACATTACCAATACGATATACATTAACCTTTTCCCTCATAGAAGCAGCTCTTGACGACATTACCAATACGATATACATTAACCTTTTCCCTCATAGAAGCAGCTCTTGACGACATTACCAATACGATATACATTAACCTTTTCCCTCATAGAAGCAGCTCTTGACGACATTACCAATACGATATACATTAACCTTTTCCCTCATAGAAGCAGCTCTTGACGACATTACCAATACGATATACATTAACCCTTTCCCTCATAGAAGCAGCTCTTGACGACATTACCAATACGATATACATTAACCCTTTCCCTCATAGAAACAGCTCTTGACGACATTACCAATACGATATACATTGACAATGTAGTAGCCAAACCATTGTTCATAAACCCTTTCCCACATAGAAACAGCTCTTGATGCCATTACCAATACGATATACATTGACAATGTAGTAGCCAAACCAATGTTCATAAACCCTTTCCCTCATAGAAGAAGCTCTTGATGACATTACCAATACGACATACATTGACAATGTAGTTATTGTTATATTTCGGGTTTTACGCCTGCATCAGCACCATTTTGGGCTATATCGCCGGCGGGCAGTTTACTTAACAACACCTTTCCTGGGCAGGCTCCAGCGGTTAGCCAGTACTTGGGTGCACCAACCTCCGTAAGAAACTGCCAACTTTTTCATATAAATGAGACACGGCCTGAGCGGGGCTCGAACCCGTGACCATCAGTGATGATAGGTTACAGTGGTATACAAGTCAGCGACCTTAACCACTCGACCACGGAGGCGGACATTTGACAATGTAGTAGCCAAACCAATGTTCATAAACCCTTTCCCTCATAGAAGCAGCTCTTGGCGACATTACCAATACGATATACATTGACAATGTAGTAGCCAGACCATTGTTCATAAACCCTTTCCCTCATAGAAATAGCTCTTGACGACATTACCAATACGATATACATTGACAATGTAGTAGCCAAACCATTGTTCATAAACCCTTTCCCTCATAGAAGAAGCTCTTGACGACATTACCAATACGACATACATTGACAATGTAGTAGCCAAACCAATGTTCATAAACCCTTTCCCTCATAGAAGCAGCTCTTGACGACATTACCAATACGATATACATTGACAATGTAGTAGCTAAACCATTGTTCAAAATAAAGGCCAGAATCGCATGTAGTCCCAGCAATATTTATGGAGGTGGGATAGATATGATGACTACTTATCCACTGCATGATAGCTAAATGGCTGTCGTTTGTATGGAGATATAATAGTATACTAATCTAAATCTCTATAAAGTCCCCAGTAATAACTATGGTGGTGAGATAGATATGACAACTACTTATCCACTGCATGATAGTTAAATGGCTGTCATTTGTTTGGAGATATAATAGTATATTAACCTAAATCTCTATGTAGTCCCAGTAATATCTATGGAGGTGGGATAGATATGGCGACTACTTATCCACTGCATGATAGCTAAATGGCTGTCATTTGTATAGAGATATAATAGTATATTAACCTAAATCTCTATGAAGGAAAGTGTTAAAAATCAACATTTTCGAGACAAAATTTGATCCTCGACTAATGGCCGAGATCGACTTAAGGTCGGGAATATTTGGTAAGAGAGATTTGGACCCTCCCAAGGGGTAAGTCCCCGCTGACAGGGGGTGCTTCGTGTGTATGGCAAAGTTGTACCAAAGCCCTATGATAACAGTCCTGTGTTAAAGGTTCATTTGCGATTGACCCTATTTCACGCCCTCAAATCCAAGTCACAATAACTCTCCTTAGAATCTATTGCCATGCAAAATCGTTCTTGCTCTGAACTTTCCTTGTATTGGTTGACCTCTACCAAATCTATTAAGCAGGCTAATTAATCATAAAGGTCAGCAAGTGAAGACAAGGACAAGCTTTGACAGAGATCTCCTGGATTTTATAGGGTTTGTCTGAATTGACCTTCTATTTCAATATGATTAGTTCACCTCAAAATTGACAAGAGATACGTTTGTGCAAAGCATCAAAGTCACCTAAAAAAGCTCTGGGAATTGTGGTTTCTGAGAAGAAAGTTTTACTGTATAAGTCTGTATAAGTCTCTGTAAACTATTATCATGACTGCTGCCCCAAAACTTTGGAATTCTCTTCCATCAAATCTTAGAAGTGCAACAACATTGTGTTCTTTCAAAAAGGCTTTGAAGACGCACCTTTTTAAACGTTCGTATGGAACATAAATATCGAACTGTGTCTGTGCTCAATCAGGATTAAGACTGTTAATGAACACATTTTATTTAATTATTACCTATATTTTAATTTGTTATAATTTTAGATCCGAATATTTTATAGCATATTTAGAATCCATTGTAATTGTGTTTGCTATTTTGTCTTGTTTTATCTCATTGTATGTGGAAGTTTTTATCAATATTTGTGATATTTTGGCTGTAAAGCGCTTTTGAATGTTTTATTTTTAGATGAAAAGAGCGCTATATAAGTTTGGTATATAATAATAATTATGATCACAATTTGAGCAACATTAGTAGTGGTTCCACCACTAGATAATGGTACATGCAAACTATCAAAGCAATGGACATTGGTGTTTCTTAGAAGAAGTTATTTAAAGAGTTGTACTGCAAGCGACTATGTAAACTATGTGACTCATACCGTGGGGTCAAATGTGGCCCCAAGGTCATACTTTGAGCAAACTTAGTAGAGGTCGACTAGGTAATGCAACGAGTATATTTGTTTTTGCAAACAGCATAGAGCCAGATCAGATGGCACAGAATGCCGCAGCTGATCTGGATCTATGTTGTTTGCACATTCCGTCCAAATTCTTCAGCATTTTAAGAGTTTCCGTATATTCTTATATTATAGAATTAAACTAAATAAACCATATTATGTGAGTGAGTTTACTTTATATTTAGAATTATGATATATATTACAGTGAGCTTAGCTGGCAAAGTCCAATATTAAAATGGGGTAGATATAGTGTTGTTCTGCACGGATATATTATAATACATATATAAAGTTTTATTACTAAATCACAAATGAATACTGTAACCAAATAGTCACATACACTTTCTAAAGGAAACATATCACATGAAATTATATAAATATTGTAAAAAGTAAAATGTTTCTTTATTATAGTGTCACCCCTATTTAAAAGGCCAGCCATTTCTGACTGATAAGATACCTCTTTTTTATGAACATCAGTACTTCCCAAGTCCTATGCTTGTATGCCAGGCTGGTAGGCAATCGGTAACCATTATTTAACTAGCTGGCGGCTCACCAACCGGCCATAAAAGAACAGAACCCTGACAAGATTCGAACCTTTCATCTCCCGCTCCACTAGGCCATGGAGACAGTTGTTGTATGTTACACATAAATACACTTCCTATATCCCCTAATGTGGTTAAGTTCCTTATAACCAAATTGTTAAATATAGAACTGAGCAAGCTGTGTCAATATGGGGAAGATGGGATGTTTTTCTGTACGCAGATCATATACATGTATAAAAGTATATCATTAACTTTTTTAAATTAATAATTAAATATTATGTATAGGTTAAAGTTTATTAGTACATATTTACAAAATTAAATTGGTCAGGCACGGCGCATGCCGTGCGACCAATTTAATTTTGTAAATACGTACTAATAAACTTTAACCTGCTTAGTGTTTTAAATTATTTTGTACACCCTACATGTCTCCGCCCTCTTTCATCCCGCGGCATTGATTGATACCCCGAAACATCAAAATCGCGCGTGTCATCTTTTACCGCCTTATGCAAATTAAATTTAGATGTTTTCAGTTAAAACGTTCAGATTAAAAACTCGGATTATTGTTCACCATCAATTATAACTAATTCTTTTTTTCTGGAGAGAAACGGTAAGTTAATAAATATGTTTATTTTCACGGCTACTTTCTCTTTAATCCTATGTACATTTTTGAAAATATGCCCTTGTTGGTTTCAATACATAATATTAGACGAGCATCTAAACTAACGGCTGTTCTCTTGTGTATCTGATGAAGGTAAACAAAAAACCAATACCCCTGTAGCTCCGCCTCCAAGGCACACATGAGCAATAACGTCGGTAAATCACTTAATATTGTAAATACGTACTAATAAACTTTAACCTGCTTAGTGTTTTAAAGCTGATTTACTAAAATAAATTCGTTCAAAGTTTGAAAAATGCTGCCATCTCCTTGGACCAAAAATAATTTCAAACACTAAATATTATATAATTAAATTAATACTGGAGGAAAATATTACGGCCCAATTTCTAGAGTAATAATATGACATGAAATGACATAAATAGTGCATGTTACTCATAAATACAGCCTCTTTGCACCTTAAAATAGTGCAAATTATACATAAATACAGCCTCTTTGTGCCTTAAAATAGTGCATGTTACTCATAAATACAGCCTCTTTGCGCCTTAAAATAGTGCATGTTACTCATAAATACAGCCTCTTTGCACCTTAAAATAGTGCATGTTACTCATAAATACAGCCTCTTTGCACCTTAAAATAGTGCATGTTACTCATAAATACAGCCTCTTTGCACCTTAGAATAGTGCATGTTACTCATAAATACAGCCTCTTTGCACCTTATAATAGTGCATGTTACTCATAAATACAGCCTCTTTGCACCTTAGAATAGTGCATGTTACTCATAAATACAGCCTCTTTGCACCTTAAAATAGTGCATGTTACTCATAAATACAGCCTCTTTGCGCCTTAAAATAGTGCATGTTACTCATAAATACAGCCTCGTTGCACCTTAAAATAGTGCATGTTACTCATAAATACAGCCTATTTGCACCTTAAAATAGTGCATGTTACTCATAAATACAGCCTATTTGCACCTTAAAATAGTGCATGTTACTCATAAATATAGCCTCTTTGCACCTTAAAATAGTGCATGTTACTCATAAATACAGCCTCTTTGCACCTTAAAATAGTGCATGTTACTCAGAAATTCCTCTTTGCACCTTAAAATAGTGCATGTTACTCATAAATACAGCCTCTTTGCACCTTAAAATAGTGCATGTTACTCATAAATACAGCCTCTTTGCGCTTTAAAATAGTGCATGTTACTCATAAATACCGCCTCGTTCCCCCTAAAATAGTGCATGTTACTCATAAATACAGCCTCTGCCCCTTAAAATAGTGCATGTTACTCATAAATACAGCCTCTTTGCACCTTACTACATCCCTAATGTGATGGTGAATCCATTACGAACCCTATTCCAATTATACCAAAAGAATAGTTATATTGTACAGTAACTGTGAGTATGAAAATAATTGAAATATGGTCTCATGTGGTCAATCCAATAACAAGATTACCTTCATGCTGACCTTTGCTCAAAACTGACCAGTGATGGTCAGCAAATCTGTTACTGCTCAAGTTGATGAAGGTCTTAACTGCCCCAAATCACTCTCAGTACATCCATAAATAAATCATTTAGTCTAGATCAACCCATCACCAAAATTAACCTGTGGTTACCGAGTCTAATAAAACACACTTAGACACTATACTTAGACACTATACTTAGACACTTAGACACTATACTTAGACACTATACTTAGACACAGACACTATACTTAGACACTATACTTAGACACTATACTTAGACACTATACTTAGACACTATACTTAGACACTATACTTAGACACTATACTTAGACACTATACTTAGACACTATACTTAGACTCTTAGACACTATACTTAGACACTTAGACACTATACGTAGACACTATACTTAGACACAGACACTATACTTAGACACAGACACTATACTTAGACACAACAGACACTATTCTTAGACACAGACACTATACTTAGACACAGACACTATACTTAGACACTATACTTAGACACAGACACTATACTTAGACACAGACACTATACTTAGACACAAACACTATACTTAGACACAAACACTATACTTAGACACAGACACTATACTTAGACACTATACTTAGACACAGACACTATACTTAGACACTTAGACATTATACTTAGACTATATAGACACTTAGACACTATACTTAGACACTACTTAAAACTATCACTTAGACACTATACTTTAATACTACTTAAAACTATCACTTAGACACTATACTTAAATACTACTTAAAACTATCACTTAGAACCAATGCTTTAATTAAACTTTCACACATTGTAAAAGTTTAAAAAGTTTAAACTTTATTTATTTTGCAACGATTGCGAAGCAAGTTCTGACAACTTATATTAATCACTCTCGTTGGCGCGGATGAAAGCGTATATGTGGTAATTTGTGTGGGAGGAAACCGGAGTACCTGGAGAAAACCCACCTGTCCAATCTGGCAACCACCGTGCCATCTCGCATACTTCCCGGTCTGAGGATCGAACCTGTGTTGCATTGGTGAGAAGCGAGCGCGCTAACCACTGCGCTAATTGGACAATGTAACAATGCACAAGGAATGATTGTACTGTGTGTTTTACACTTATTTATCGTCGCTACCGGTTACCCATATGAGCGACGCCTCCTGAAGAGATTAGTCATTTTAAATTTTTGGAGGATAGTACAATGATACAGACAGAGACCAATTCCAGAGTCTCCTCTGGTTCTTTTACATGTACAGTGTAAAGCACCGACACAAGATCTCGGTTTAAAAGACTGTTAATTTTAATAGGGTCAGACAGGGGGTATCGAACCTGCGATCCCTGGTTTCCAATCCGACATGTTACCCACTGGAATACAGATCCGTCTGTGGTTGTACCACTATTGAGGTGTTCTTTCGGCTCGCCAGTAATCAGAATTGTCTGTTATCTTCCATCTGCCACTCAGTCTCCTAATGAAAATCATATAATTCTCTGGAGTCCCTAACAGCTTACCCTTGTAATTATTTAATGAATTATTCATCACATTCCTTAGGTCTATATGGATGGCCAGTGGCTGTACAATATAGCTAATATAAATAGTAATCAGCAGGGAGGGCATGGGTGATTGTGATCAACAGGAGTTAATTGAGTTTGTGTAATCTCTACAGTGACCAAGCCCCCCATTTCACAAATGCAGATTATTCTTTATAGGAGTTAAATGGTGCAGAGTTAAATGGTGCAGTCAGATTATATATTAGCTTCTAATATGTACCAAGTTTAAAACGGCATTCGCTAAAACATAGTCTGGACTCATTGGTCTAGTCTGGGCTGGGCTGGGCTGGGCTGGGCTGGTCTGGGATGAGCTGATCTGGTCTGGGCTGGGCTGGGATGATCTGGGCTGGGCTAGCAAGTATTCATCATGCAATTGATGAGTCAATGTTGAAGTGTGTCACCGACTTATCAAATGTTTCACTGGTAAACAAGCAATTCCAATGTAGCAATTGATGAGAGAATGTCACAAGTGTATATTCAACATTTCGAGTGACAGATCTCTGTGGACAATATACATGCTGAAACTCTCTGATTTATTCCCAGTAGTAGCAAGCAAGATATGATAGCAAGAGGGCCAAGTTGGCTTGAAAAAATATCTACATGGATTTTGTTGAGATGCGTTGACCTAGTGACCTAGTTTTTAATGATGGCCAATTATCAAAAGGAACATCTATCACAAGTTAGAGTAACAATCATCTTGAGCATTCTTGGATCAAGTGAACGGAATATACATTTCTAATGTTATAACTTTATTGAACTTGTAATAAGTTAATATCACATTCAGATTAGAGGTGAAATTAATGTTTTGTCAAATTCGACACCAGCTGACCTGACTAATGATAAAAAGCCAAGCATTCTTATATTTAGATGTTTAGATCCATAACCAATCAGTGTGGTTTCTTAGATCCATGACCAATCAGTGTGGTTTCTTAGATCCATAACCAATCAGTGTGGTTTCTTAGATCCATAACCAATCAGTGTGATATGTTGGCTCCATGACCAATCAGTGTGGTCTGTTGGCTCCATGACCAATCAGTGTGGTTTCTTAGATCCATAACCAATCAGTGTGGTTTCTTAGATCCATAACCAATCAGTGTGATCTGTTGGCTCCATGACCAATCAGTGTGGTTTCTTAGATCCATAACCAATCAGTGTGATCTGTTGGCTCCATGACCAATCAGTGTGGTTTCTTAGATCCATAACCAATCAGTGTGATCTGTTGGCTCCATGACCAATCAGTGTGGTCTGTTGGCTCCATGACCAATCAGTGTGGTTTCTTAGATCCATAACCAATCAGTGTGGTTTCTTAGATCCATAACCAATCAGTGTGATCTGTTGGCTCCATGACCAATCAGTGTGGTTTCTTAGATCCATAACCAATCAGTGTGATCTGTTGGCTCCATGACCAATCAGTGTGGTTTCTTAGATCCATAACCAATCAGTGTGATCTGTTGGCTCCATGACCAATCAGTGTGGTTTCTTAGATCCATAACCAATCAGTGTGATATGTTGGCTCCATGACCAATCAGTGTGGTTTCTTAGATCCATAACCAATCAGTGTGATCTGTTGGCTCCATGACCAATCAGTGTGGTTTCTTAGATCCATAACCAATCAGTGTGATATGTTGGCTCCATGACCAATCAGTGTGGTTTCTTAGATCCATAACCAATCAGTGTGATCTGTTGGCTCCATGACCAATCAGTGTGGTTTCTTAGATCCATAACCAATCAGTGTGATCTGTTGGCTCCATAACCAATCAGTGTGATCTGTTGGCTCCATAACCAATCAGTGTGGTTTCTTAGATCCATAACCAATCAGTGTGATATGTTGGCTCCATGACCAATCAGTGTGGTCTGTTGGCTCCATGACCAATCAGTGTGGTCTGTTGGCTCCATGACCAATCAGTGTGGTCTGTTGGCTCCATGACCAATCAGTGTGGTTTCTTCGATCCATAACCAATCAGTGTGATCTGTTGGCTCCATGACCAATCAGTGTGATCTGTTGGCTCCATGACCAATCAGTGTGGTCTGTTGGCTCCATGACCAATCAGTGTGGTCTGTTGGCTCCATGACCAATCAGTGTGGTCTGTTGGCTCCATGACCAATCAGTGTGGTTTCTTCGATCCATAACCAATCAGTGTGGTATGTTGGCTCCATGACCAATCAGTGTGGTCTGTTGGCTCCATGACCAATCAGTGTGGTTTCTTAGATCCATAACCAATCAGTGTGGTTTCTTAGATCCATAACCAATCAGTGTGATCTGTTGGCTCCATGACCAATCAGTGTGATATGTTGGCTCCATGACCAATCAGTGTGGTTTCTTAGATCCATAACCAATCAGTGTGATCTGTTGGCTCCATGACCAATCAGTGTGGTTTCTTAGATCCATAACCAATCAGTGTGATCTGTTGGCTCCATAACCAATCAGTGTGATCTGTTGGCTCCATAACCAATCAGTGTGGTTTCTTAGATCCATAACCAATCAGTGTGATATGTTGGCTCCATGACCAATCAGTGTGGTCTGTTGGCTCCATGACCAATCAGTGTGGTCTGTTGGCTCCATGACCAATCAGTGTGGTTTCTTCGATCCATAACCAATCAGTGTGATCTGTTGGCTCCATGACCAATCAGTGTGGTCTGTTGGCTCCATGACCAATCAGTGTGGTTTCTTAGATCCATAACCAATCAGTGTGATCTGTTGGCTCCATGACCAATCAGTGTGATATGTTGGCTCCATGACCAATCAGTGTGGTCTGTTGGCTCCATGACCAATCAGTGTGGTCTGTTGGCTCCATGACCAATCAGTGTGGTTTCTTCGATCCATAACCAATCAGTGTGGTATGTTGGCTCCATGACCAATCAGTGTGGTCTGTTGGCTCCATGACCAATCAGTGTGGTTTCTTAGATCCATAACCAATCAGTGTGGTTTCTTAGATCCATAACCAATCAGTGTGATCTGTTGGCTCCATGACCAATCAGTGTGATATGTTGGCTCCATGACCAATCAGTGTGGTCTGTTGGCTCCATGACCAATCAGTGTGGTCTGTTGGCTCCATGACCAATCAGTGTGGTATGTTGGCTCCATGACCAATCAGTGTGGTTTCTTAGATCCATAACCAATCAGTGTGGTTTCTTAGATCCATAACCAATCAGTGTGATCTGTTGGCTCCATGACCAATCAGTGTGGTCTGTTGGCTCCATGACCAATCAGTGTGGTTTCTTAGATCCATAACCAATCAGTGTGGTTTCTTAGATCCATAACCAATCAGTGTGATCTGTTGGCTCCATGACCAATCAGTGTGGTTTCTTAGATCCATAACCAATCAGTGTGATCTGTTGGCTCCATGACCAATCAGTGTTTATGTTGGTTTGTTGGCTCCATGACCAATCATGTGTGATCTGTTGGCTCCATGACCAATCAGTGTGGTTTCTTCGATCCATAGCCAATCAGTGTGATCTGTTGGCTCCATGACCAATCAGTGTGATATGTTGGCTCCATGACCAATCAGTGTGGTTTCTTAGCTTCATGACCAATCAGTGTGGTATGTTGGCTCCATGACCAATCAGTGTGATCTGTTGGCCTCATGACCAATCAGTGTGGTTTCTTAGCTCCATGACCAATCAGTGTGGTCTGTTGGCTCCATGACCAATCAGTGTGGTATGTTGGCTCCATGACCAATCAGTGTGGTATGTTGGCTCCATGACCAATCAGTGTGATATGTTGGCTTCATGACCAATCGGTGTGGTATGTTGGCTCCATGACCAATCAGTGTGGTATGTTGGCTTCATGACCAATCAGTGTGGTATGTTGGCTCCATGACCAATCAATGTGGTCTGTTGGCTTCATGACCAATCAGTGTGATCTGTTGGCTTCATGACCAATCCGTGTTGTATGTTGGCTCCATGACCAATCAATGTTGTGTGTTGGCTTGATGACCAATCAGTGTGGTATGTTGGCTCCATGACCAATCAGTGTGGTATACTGACCTGGAGATCACCTATGCAACAACACATAAAAGACAGATTAATGGCAGACCCAGTCAATTCCAGCTGAGGCCAATCCAGACCAACAAGATCAACAAGTTAAGAGTATGTTTCAGTGAATGCCATATAAAATATTTCTGCTATCAAACCCTTGTTTATGAGATCACTGATGGAAGATATGTCTAGATGCACACCCATGTTCAGACAGGCTTGGCCAATTTGAGATATTTCTGAATAGAGTTCACCTTATAATATAAGCACAATGTGGAAATTCAATTTATGCGGGATAGGTGATGTAAATCTGTATTATCCGTGTTCTTTAACCCTTTCAACACCACAGACCTCTAAATAGGCTTACAAAAAGTGTAGATCCAGATGAGCCGGCTCGTGACGATCCGTCTCATCAGGATCTGCACTTTTTGCCAGTGATATGACTATTTTTAGACATAATTACCCATTTTGATAAATGAACTTGTCCAAATGTGATTTTCTGATTCATTTATTGGTTTATGAATATCATGGACCAGTCCATGTGAGTTACTTGGTGTTGAATGGGTTAACAATACTCGTGCCTTAATCAAGAACTCCAGTTTTGCAATACTATTAACCCTTTCGTTCATAGAGATTTAAGTTAATATACTATTATATCTCCAAACAAATGACAGCTATTTAACTATCATGCAGTGGGTAAGTAGTGGCCATATCTATCCCACCTCCATAGATATTACTGGGGACTACATGAGATTTAGGTTAATATACTATTATATCTCCATACAAACAACAGCCATTTAGCTATCATGCAGTGGATAAGTAGTCGCCATATCTATCCCACCTCCATAGATATTACTGGGACTACATAGAGATTTAGGTTAATATACTATTATATCTCCATACAAACAACAGCCATTTAGCTATCATGCAGTGAATAAGTAGTCGCCATATCTATCCCACCTCCATAGATATTACTGGGACTACATAGAGATTTAGGTTAATATACTATTATATCTCCATACAAACAACAGCCATTTAGCTATCATGCAGTGAATAAGTAGTCACCATATCTATCCCACCTCCATAGATATTACTGAGACTACATGAGATTCTGGCCTTTATTATGAACATTGGTTTGGCTATTACATTGTCAATGTATGTCGTATTGGTAATGGCATCAAGAGGTGCATCTATGAGGGAAAGGGTTAATGAACATTGGTTTGGCTACTACATTGTCAATGTATGTCGTATTGGTAATGTCGAGGTGCTTCTATGAGGGAAAGGGTTATGAACATTGGTTTGGCTACTACATTGTCAATGGATGTCGTATTGGTAATGTCGTCAAGAGGTGCTTCTATGAGGGAAAGGTTTATGAACATTGGTTTGGCTACTACATTGTCAATGTATGTGGTATTGGTAATGGCGTCAAGAGGTGCTTCTATGAGGGAAAGGTTTATGAACATTGGTTTGGCTACTACTCAATGTATGTCGTATTGGTAATGTCGTCAAGAGGTGCTTCTATGAAGGAAAGGGTTGAATGAGAAACTGTAGCTTCCCCTGAATACTCCTTAGATGTATGTATGTCCTCTTAAGTTCTTTCCTCTGTTTTCATCATTGTTTCATTTGCACAATATGCTATCATTTTTCATCCACTTTCTCATCTTATGATTATTAAATTACTATATCTCGACAGATATCCTACAGTATATCCAATGGGTACCTACTTATCTGTAAAGATTTGTTATCAATTAATTAACATGATTTTGATAAAACCCCATTAATCATACCGCAACATCGGTCTAGGGAACAACAGTAAAAAGAAAGGATTCCACCTGAAATACATTTCGGGATAAATCAGACTTTATCTGCCAAGGGAGGTAATTGAAAAGCTATTGAGATCTCTCATTGTCACATGACCATGAATTGTTACATGTTGTGATGATGTATACGTTTATTTACCGCAGAACATCGATGAGCATAATGTACTACAGGTATAAAATATTAAATTGTGATTATTTACATTTAAATGCTGTGGTAAACTATGCACTATGTCTGTATCATTACACTATTCTCCAAAAATCTAAAATGACTAATCTCTTCAGGAGGCGTCACTCATATGGGTAACCGGTAGCGACGATATATAAACATAAAACACACACATGAAGGAACTGGTTCTAATATCTTGATAGTAATCTGGAGATAGTGATACTATTATGAGCCATACTGTACAATAATCTGGAGATAGTGATACTATCGCGAGCCATACTGTACAATAATCTGGAGATAGTGATACTATCGCGAGCCTTACTGTACAATAATCTGGAGATAGTGATACTATCGCGAGCCATACTGTACAATAATCTGGAGATAGTGATACTATCGCGAGCCATACTGTACAATAATCTGGAGATAGTGATACTATCGCGAGCCTTACTGTACAATAATCTGGAGATAGTGATACTATCGCGAGCCTTACTGTACAATAATCTGGAGATAGTGATACTATCGCGAGCCTTACTGTACAATAATCTGGAGATAGTGATACTATCGCGAGCCTTACTGTACAATAATCTGGAGATAGTGATACTATCGTGAGCCATACTGTACAATAATCTGGAGATAGTGATACTATCGCGAGCCATACTGTACAATAATCTGGAGATAGTGATACTATCGCGAGCCATACTGTACAATAATCACTCAACAATCCAACAAGACTACGAGTCAATCACTTGTTTACTACATTACTTAATTGTTACATAGTAATTGGTGGTAATAATTGTTATCCTCAGATGCTTGTATTTTGTGAGCTTTCATAAACTATTTTGAAGACAAGCTACTATGACAGATGGCAAACATCAGGAACCATCTACTGTAGTCATCAATCATAATCTCACTAAATACAATTTACACATATCCACACAAAAAAACAGTTTAGAGAATTAAAAAAATCTGTGCATGTACTTACTTTATCATTACATAACTAATTGATGCCAATAGTGTGCCAGCTAATCAATTCGAAGATAGTAGTAAAAAAAAGACAAATAATACCCCCCCCCTACCCCCCACTTTGAACTGTCAGTTATGATATTTATTTATCTCTATGAGAGAACCATGTTGTTTTATATAAACATCAGGTTCTGTCAAGGCTTGTCTGTTCATCTGACAATGTTGGCTGTTTTGATTGAATGTTATGTTATGATTTGGTAATTAGTTGCATTTCTTATAAACTTGCACTGCACTGCACTCCTAGCTTCTTGATGACAGCTCGATTCCCTTCCGATACTGGGACATTGCCATATGACAGGCGTACCATGCTTGGTCGAACAATTGTGAGGCGGTCTGGGTGTATTGGGAGGGATATCCCCTCCTGTTGAGGGGTGTTCCCTCCTGTTGAGGGGGTGTTCCCTCCTGTTGAGGGGTGTTCCCTCCTGTTGAGGGGGTGTTCCCTCCTGTTGAGGGGTGTTCCCTCCTGTTGAGGGGTGTTCCCTCCTGTTGAGGGGGTGTTCCCTCCTGTTTCCAATATGTGTTTGTAGAGAGTGATATGTTTGGTGCAATTTCCAGGCTTTTAAATCCCTATTTTTATTCCCTTATGCGTTGAATTATTCTTATCAATACTCGATCTATTCTTGATCTATTCTTGATCTATTCTCGATCTATTCTCGATCTATTCTCGATCTATTCTCGATCTATTCTCATTCTAATAGAATGATATATTGTTGACCGAGAGCAAGAGACTTATAAGAGCAGATATTTTTTATTTCTACCTAAGTTTAGTATTTTGTTGCAGTTTTGTAAATAATAAATAACGTCATGTTGTTGCAACTTGGGATCAAGCACATCAGTTAAATAAAGTCATGTTGTCGCAACTTGGGATCAAGCTCATCAGTTAAATAAATAAAGTCATGTTGTCGCAACTTGGGATCAAGCTCATCAGTTAAATAAATAAAGTCATGTTGTCGCAACTTGGGATCAAGCTCATCAGTTAAATAAATAAAGTCATGTTGTCGCAACTTGGGATCAAGCTCATCAGTTAAATAAATAAAGTCATGTTGTCGCAACTTGGGATCAAGCTCATCAGTTAAATAAATAAAGTCATGTTGTCGCAACTTGGGATCAAGCTCATCAGTTAAATAAATAAAGTCATGTTGTCGCAACTTGGGATCAAGCTCATCAGTTAAATAAATAAAGTCATGTTGTCGCAACTTGGGATCAAGCTCATCAGTTAAATAAATAAAGTCATGTTGTCGCAACTTGGGATCAAGCTCATCAGTTAAATAAATAAAGTCATGTTGTCGCAACTTGGGATCAAGCTCATCAGTTAAATAAATAAAGTCATGTTGTCGCAACTTGGGATCAAGCTCATCAGTTAAATAAATAAAGTCATGTTGTCGCAACTTGGGATCAAGCTCATCAGTTAAATAAATAAAGTCATGTTGTCGCAACTTGGGATCAAGCTCATCAGTTAAATAAATAAAGTCATGTTGTCGCAACTTGGGATCAAGCTCATCAGTTAAATAAATAGTCATGTTGTGCAACTTGGGATCAAGCTCATCAGTTAATAAATAAAGTCATGTTGTCGCAACTTGGGATCAAGCTCATCAGTTAAATAAATAAAGTCATGTTGTCGCAACTTGGGATCAAGCTCATCAGTTAAATAAATAAAGTCATGTTGTCGCAACTTGGGATCAAGAACATCAGTTAAATAAAGTCATATTGTCGCAACTTGGGATCAAGAACATCAGTTAAATAAAGTCATGTTGTCGCAACTTGGGATCAAGAACATCAGTTAAATAAATAAAGTCATGTTATTGTACAAATGTTACCATTATTTTATGTTATATAGTCAGTTCAAAAGCTCACTCAGAGCTTGTGTTGTACTATTGATGTCTTGCCGACTCAATATAAAATTTATCTTATGTTATCACAACTTGGGATCAAGCCCATCAGTTTTAGCTTAGCAGTCCAATGGAGCTATTGATATTAATAGCTAAGATGGACAGCCAGAAATGTGACCATCCTTCAAATAATCATCATTTAAGCTTTCCATTAAATCCATTTTCATTCTGTATACAATAGATATGTACTGTACATTATGAATGAATAAATATGTTTAAACCAATAAATGTGAATGGAGATAATCTCAATAAGCTTTAAGCTTTCGATTAAATCCATTTTCATTCTGTATGCAATAGATATGTACTGTACATTATGAATGAATAAATATGTTTAAACCAATAAATGTGAATGGAGATAATCTCAATAAGCTTTAAGCTTTCGATTAAAGTCGTGATAGTTCAGTGGTAGCGCGTTCGCTTCACGTGCGAAAGGCCCGGAGTTCGAGCCCCGCTGGAGCCGTTACGATTGTGTCCTTAGGCAAGGCATTTAAATTCCGCATGCCTCTTCTCTCTCCCTCGTGGCGATGGATTCCATCGGGAATGAGGTTTCGAGAGTGATTAGTATAAATTATAAGAACTTGTTTCGCAATCGAGCTAAAAAAAATTATATGAACTAAATCCATTTTCATTCTGTATACAATAAATATGTACTGTACATTATGATTGAATAAATATGTTTAACCCTTTCAACCCCAAGTAACTGACATGGACTGGTGCATGCTATTTTTAGACCAATAAATTAATAAGAAAATTACATTTGGACCATTTATCAAAATGGGTAATTTTATCTAAAAATAGTAATAATTATTACTGGCAAAAAAGTGCAGATCCTGATGAGACGGCTCGTTACGAGCCGGCTCATCTGGATCTACATTTTTCATAAGCCTATTTAGAGGCCTGTGGGGTTGAAAGGGTTAAACCAAATAATCATGTGTATTTTGCAAGTAATGTTTTTGTTAACAAGAAATTAGAATATGACAACACTGTTTAACCCCCCATTCAACACCAAGTAACTGAAATGGACTGGTCCATGATCAGTTTTTAGACCAATAAATTAATACGAAAATTACATTTGGACCAGTTCATTTATCAAAATGGGTAATTTTGTCTAAAATAGTAATATTACTGGCAAAAAGTGCAGATCCTGATGAGACGGCTCATCTGGATCTACACTTTTTGTAAGCCTATTTAGAGGTCTGTAGTGTTGAAAGGGTTAAATAACATACCTCATAATAGTGTATGTCATACGTTTAATTATTATTGTCGCTACCGGTTGCCCGTTGGAGCGATGACTTGTTAAGGCAATCATTCATTTTAGATGTTTGGAGGATAATGCAATGATACACCGACAGATATATATTCCAGAGTCTCCTCTGTTTCCATTACGTGCACGGTGTAAGACACCCACGCGTCTAAGATCTTGGTTTAAAGTCGTATCCGAAAGACTATGATACAAGTCATTTTAATATTGTATAACATTCGGCAACCCATACACATTGAACAGCATAAAAGTAGTATTACCCCCAATATACACAACACATGTTCATTTTATTCCTTAACCCATTCAACACCAAGTAACTCACATGATATTTGATATTCATAAACCAATAAATGAATCAGAAAATCACATTTGGACAAGTTCATTTAGCAAAATGGGTAATTATGTCTAAAAATAGTCATATCACTGGCAAAAAGTGCAGATCCTGATGAGACGGCTCGTCACGAGCCGGCTCATCTGGATCTACACTTTTTGTAAGCCTATTTAGAGGTCTGTGGTGTTGAAAGGGTTAAGAATAATAATTGGTTGCTTATTTAAGATTTGGTTGGTGTCAAAGTGTTTCTAAGGTTACGAGCAGCGTCTCTCTCGATTTATGATTCAATAATAAGATTTGGCTTTCATCATCTTCAGGATAGTAATAAAATTAGTCCGCCTTCGTGGTCGAGTGGTTAAGGTCGCTGACTTGCATACCACTGTAACCTATCATCACTGATGGTCACGGGTTCGAGCCCCGCTCAGGCCGTGTCTCATTTATATGAAAATGTTGGCAGTTTCTTACGGAGGTTGGTGCACCCAAGTACTGGTTAACCGCTGGAGCCTGCCCATGAAAGGTGTTGTTAAGTAAACTGCCTGCCGGCGATATAGCCCGAAATGGTGCTGATGCAGGCGTAAAACCCGGAATATAACATAACATAATAAAATTATGGACATTTTTCTATTGATAAAGAATTGCAGTTTATTGGTGTCGTTGCATAATATGGTGGGGTTTCGTGTCTGACACACGTTCCAAGCAGCCACTGCCGTCAGATTTTCAGTGCAAATTATGCATAAATTGACTGATATAAATTAGGGATGTCAACGAGTACTCGAGTACTCGATTGAACGTTCGAGTATCGAATACTTTTCAGATAATCGAGTACTCGGTTAAAAAAATAAAATCAACAAATCTTTATTTTGCGCAAATACGAAGTTGCCTGTGAACAAATCGTAATCAGTGGGATTAGCGAAACTTCCGCTGTACCAAACAATGCAATATACAGCGTGTCATGGTGATTAACAATACCTGTATATCACACAGAGCCGGCCACAGTGACCGAATAATTAAGGTGTTGATTCAACTTAATTGGGAAGCGTAAGTTTGATGCAAATTATTTTATCATTGTCGTCACTACTGAGGCAGGTCGTCCGATTGTATGTCGTGTGAATGACATCTTTTGTCTGGTGGTCGGAACTTGTTTTGATGTTATAATTGACACGTAATTGATTACTCAATTTAGAACTTTAAGCAGCTACCCATAGCAGGGCAATACCGAAATAGTTGTTAAATAATAAATATCGTAACTTTTGCCATTAACGTTAAACTGTGAAGAGATCTTTAGAATATAATAGTAGTATAGTGAATTGTGAGAATGCCGCCACCTAAATCTGTGGTATGGAAGTACTTTTACCACTTATGACTGGCATTCTACCATTATCTACCACTAGAGGCAAACATGTATACCCTACCTGCACATGTTCGAACCAGTGCCACGTAGAGTTGAGAACCCAGAGGTCTACCATTAGATGTCAAATTTTGTACTCGAACCAGATACATGCAGGACGACCTCGATACAATTACCACTTAGTCTAGACTATCATTCATCCAAGATTACGCCGATATCTACCAGTTGACAAGCTACATGCAGAGATCGAGCTGCCAGTGAAACCCCTTTTTAATTTCACAGAGTGATTAGATATAACAAACAGGTGTAGATGTATGTGTTCTTTAATTATATTGTTTTTATTACGAAACAGAATAACAGCCGATAACGATATTTTCAGCTCTTGCGTATTTAGTATTTACTACAAAAATAAAAATGAGATCTTTGAAATCGTTCTGTTAATCCGTTTCGTACATGTATATTAGGGGGTATTAGACATAATCAGATGGTACCAGGATTGACAGATAAGCATGTGCCTATAACCACTGTGTCTATGACTCCTGAAACAAACAAACAAAGCAATGAATTGATTAAAAGCAGGACCAATCTGATTGACGAGACAAGAAGCATAATCCACGGTAACGGTAACCGAGTACTCAAGTACTCGATCGAATACCTTTCCGAGTACTCGAGTACCAAAATCACTACTCGTTGACATCCCTAATATAACAAAGTGTTTCTATACCTCATGCATAAATTGACTGATATAAATATAACAAAGTGTTTCTATACCTCATGCATAAATTGACTGATATAAATATAGCAAAGTGTTTCTATGCCTCATGCATAAATTGACTGATATAAATATAGCAAAGTGTTTCTATACCTCATGCATAAATTGACTGATATAAATATAACAAAGTGTTTCTATACCTCATGCATAAATTGACTGATATAAATATAGCAAAGTGTTTCTATACCTCATGCATAAATTGACTGATATAAATATAGCAAAGTGTTTCTATACCTCATGCATAAATTGACTGATATAAATATAGCAAAGTGTTTCTATACCTCATGCATAAATTGACTGATATAAATATAGCAAAGTGTTTCTATACCTCATGCATAAATTGACTGATATAAATATAGCAAAGTGTTTCTATACCTCATGCATAAATTGACTGATATAAATATAGCAAAGTGTTTCTATACCTCATGCATAAATTGACTGATATAATATACAAAGTGTTTCTATACCTCATGCATAAATTGACTGATATAAATATAGCAAAGTGTTTCTATACCTCATGCATAAATTGACTGATATAAATATAGCAAGTGTTTCTATACCTCATGCATAATTGACTGATATAAATATAGCAAAGTGTTTCTATACCTCATGCATAAATTGACTGATATAAATATAGCAAAGTGTTTCTATACCTCATGCATAAATTGACTGATATAAATATAACAAAGTGTTTCTATACCTCATGCATAAATTGACTGATATAAATATAGCAAAGTGTTTCTATACCTCATGCATAAATTGACTGATATAAATATAGCAAAGTGTTTCTATACCTCATGCATAAATTGACTGATATAAATATAACAAAGTGTTTCTATACCTCATGCATAAATTGACTGATATAAATATAGCAAAGTGTTTCTATACCTCATGCATAAATTGACTGATATAAATATAGCAAAGTGTTTCTATACCTCATGCATAAATTGACTGATATAAATATAGCAAAGTGTTTCTATACCTCATGCATAAATTGACTGATATAAATATAGCAAAGTGTTTCTATACCTCATGCATAAATTGACTGATATAAATATAACAAAGTGTTTCTATACCTCATGCATAAATTGACTGATATAAATATAGCAAAGTGTTTCTATACCTCATGCATAAATTGACTGATATAAATATAGCAAAGTGTTTCTATACCTCATGCATAAATTGACTGATATAAATATAACAAAGTGTTTCTATACCTCATGCATAAATTGACTGATATAAATATAGCAAAGTGTTAACCTCACGTTATAGAATTTTGATATTTCATGTTATGGTTCTATCAGTGAGAGACATCTCTAATTTTCTATTACTTCCCTTAGCAGATAAAGTCTGATTTATTCCAAAATGTAAATAGGTCCTTTCAGTTGGAATCCTTTGTTTTTACTGTTGTTCCCTAACCAGATGTTGCGGTATGATAAATGTGATTTTATCCGAATCGTGTTAATTAACTGATAACATTCTTTTACAAATAAGTTCCCATTGCATATACTGTAGGAGATCTGTCGAGATATAGTAATATAATACTCATAAGAAGCGATAGTGGATTAAAATTGCTAGCATGTTGTGCAAAGGAAACAATGATAAAAACAGAGGAAAACACTTATTAGGACCTACCTACTTTTAGGGAGTATTCAGGGGCAGTAACTGACCGATGTCTCTCATTGGTATGACTGTATTAGCCGAACGTATTAGCCGAACTGTATTAGCCAAACTGTATTAACCGGACTGTATTAGCCGAACTGTATTAACCGGACTGTATTAGTGAAATAAATCATGTTACCAGGTTCAAACAATAAAGCCAACAAAGGTGATATTTCTCCAAGACATTTTCCCCGCCTAATTTCTCCAGCAACCTGTCAATCAACTTAGGATTTCGTACGACAGACGCTCAATCTGGAACCGTAATGGACTGCCCGAGTGTACTCTGTTTGTGTCGAGAAACTGTAAAGTTTAAGTCTTAACCCTTTCAACACCACAGACCTCTAAATTGGCTTACAAAAAAGTGTAGATCCAGATGAGCCGGCTCGTGACGAGCCGTCTCATCAGGATCTGCACTTTTTTCAAGTAATATAACTATTATTAGAGAGAGAAAAATTACCCATTTTGATAAATGAACTGATCCAAATGTAATTTTCTTATTAATTTATTGGTCTAAAAATATCATGGACCAGTCCATGTCAGTTACTTGGTGTTGAATGGGTTAATAAAGCATTCTTCTTCTTCTGTGTCAGAGTAAACACACACTTTTCTGCCTCAGATTTAAGCTGCACTCATTGGCTAGATGGGTTCTTATATGAGGCTGGACTCTCACCGGGATTTGTTGCTTTGAACACGCTGACATATTGAAATTTGGAATCAGCTTGCACACTTTTTAATTTCACAAGTTGCAATAATATTTAAAGATCAACAGTACAATCATTGTGTTTTCCTTTATGCATGTTGTAAGTTCTAATTACTGGCAATATTCTTCAATAATCATCAAGAAGCGATACCGTCCTAAAAGACCAAGTTAAAGTAATTTAACCCTTTCCTTCATAGAGATTTAAGTTAATAACTTAATATACTATTATATCTCCATACAAACGACAGCCATTTAACCCTTTCCTTCATAGAGATTTAGGTTAATATACTATTATATCTCCATACAAACGACAGCCATTTAACCATTTCCTTCATAGAGATTTAGGTTAATATACTATTATGTCTCCATACAA
>CM026395.1:28340629-28367069 GCA_014843695.1 Archivesica marissinica | reverse complement strand
CTCTTGTACAGAATATACTGCTAGCTGTGTCTCTTGTACGGAATATACTACTAGCTGTGTCTCTTGTATGGAATATACTACTAGCTGTATCTCTTGTATGGAATATACTGCTAGCTGTGTCTCTTGTACAGAATATACTGCTAGCTGTGTCTCTTGTACGGAATATATTGCTAGCTGTGTCTCTTGTACGGAATATACTGCTAGCTGTGTCTCTTGTACGGAATATACTGCTAGCTGTGTCTCTTGTACGGAATATATTGCTAGCTGTGTCTCGTGTACAGAATATACTGCTAGCTATGTTTCTTGTACAGAATATACTGCTAGCTGTGTCTCTTGTACAGAATATACTGCTAGCTATGTCTCTTGTACAGAATAAACTGCTAGCTGTGTCTCTTGTACAGAATATACTGCTAGCTGTGTCTCTTGTACGAAATATACTACTAGCTGTGTCTCTTGTATGGAATATACTACTAGCTGTGTCTCTTGTACGGAATATACTGCTAGCTGTGTCTCTTGTACGGAATATACTGCTAGCTGAATATGTGTCTCTTGTACGGAATATACTGCTAGCTGAATATGTGTCTCTTGTACGGAATATACTGCTAGCTGTGTCTCTTGTACAGAATATAATGATGTATCTTTTGCTTCAACTGAAATGATAAGTTGACATTGATGCCGAAAGTGAATGCTAATGATGAACCGCATATAACTGTAACAAATCAGTGATACACAGTAACCAGTATCCAAAGGATGGTATATGCCTGGCCATATTTGCCTTGCATATATAAGACATCTCTTGCAAAGGCGTCTGAACCCGCAGATAGAATGGCACTACTTTCACCAACGGTCACAGGGATAAAGAATGCATGAATATCATATTTGTTTTCATTATCCGTGATCGTCAGCCGAAGTGTCATGTTAATTCACGAGCACGCCAATATGGCGCACAAAATACCATCACTATCCTCGGCGCTACGATTTCCATACACTAATATAATCACTCATACGTTAATCAAAATGACAGTCTGATGTTTGTTGATATATATAATATGTTGCGTCTGCCGTCATTTTGATGTCTTGTACTGAAGTCCTATCCATGCTCTCTAATAGGTGTTAGTGAAATTGTGTCGAGTTTACAATGACATTTTTAACAGAGGCCATAATCAGAACACACCGAACCATTAGTTGTGCTAACTTAGTTACTAAAGTATGAACTCATTATAGGCCCGGATGTTGAAATGCATACTACAGTCAAACCTCTCCAGAGCAAACACCATCCGGATACACCCAATATTGGTTGTTGTAGAGAGGTTGTTGTTCTAGGGAGGTTCAACTTTTTGCAGTTTGGAAATGAGGGAAGTCAGTTTTACCAGTTATGATAGCTCATACTGAGATTATTGATCCGGATATGCTCCTAGATTTAAGATAATTATTGTTTATTGAAAATTGAAAGGAACAATTGGCGATTATTTGCGTCTGATGACACATACATGTACAGACTGTTTCTTTTTTCAGCCACATATTTGTCTGTTCTTGGGAGGTTTTCTGCATCGTTGGGTGGGAAATTGACTGTCGTTGTTTGTTGTTAGGAGGTGTCGTTCATGAGAGGTGAAATTGTATTAAAATGCAATGGGTGGGAATAAAGGTGACGTTATAAAGAGGTTGTCTCTCATGGGAGGTGACGTTTGGGGATGTGGGACTGTATTTGTTATACAGATTTTGCAGGTGTTAGGCTATCGGCTGGCCAATATTGTCCATAAATATTAATAAGAAATGAAGAAATTAGGTTTGGCTAATCACCTTCCTGTGCTATTAGGGTTCAGGCATACACTCCCTGTGTTATTAGGGTTCAGGCATACACTCCCTGTGCTATTAGGGTTCAGGCATACACTCCCTGTGTTATTAGGGTTCAGGCATACACTCCCTGTGCTATTAGGGTTTAGGCATACACTGGCTGTGCTATTAGGGTTCAGGCATACACTCCCTGTTTTATTAGGGTTCAGGCATACACTCCCTGTGTTATTAGGGTTCAGGCATACACTCCCTGTGTTATTAGGGTTCAGGCATACACTCCCTGTGATTAGGGTTCAGGCACATACACTCCGTGTATTGGGTTTAGGATACACTCCCCGTGTAATAGTGTTTAGGCATACAACTCCCTGTGTTATAGGTTTTAGGCAAACACTCCCTGTGTTATTAGGGTTTAAAGGCATACATACCTGTGTTATTAGGGTTCAGGCACATACCTCCCTGTGCTATAGGGTTCAGCACATCACTCCCTGTGTTATTAGGGTTCAGGCACATACACTCCCTGTGTTATTAGGGTTCAGGCACATACACTCCCTGTGTTATTAGGGTTCAGGCACATACACTTCCTGTGTTATTAGGGTTCAGGCATACACTCCCTGTGTTATTAGGGTTCAGGCATACACTCCCTGTGTTATTAGGGTTCAGGCATACACTCCCTGTGTTATTAGGGTTCAGGCATACACTCCCTGTGTTATTAGGGTTCAGCATACACTTACTGTGTTATTAGGGTTCAGCATACACTTACTGTGTTATTGGGGTTCAGCATACACTTACTGTGTTATTGGGGTTCAGCATACACTTACTGTGTTATTGGGGTTCAGCATACACTTACTGTGTTATTAGGGTTCAGGCACATACACTTCCTGTGTTATTAGGGTGTATTTTAGCTCGATTGTGAAATAAGTTCCTACAACCTATATTAATCACTCTCGACACCTAATTCCTGATGGTATCCATTGCTACGAGGAAGAGAGACGAGGCAATGTGGAATTTAAATGCGCCTAAGTGCACAATCGTAACGGCTACAGCTGGGCGCGAACTCGGGGGGCCTTTCGCACCTGAAGCAAACACGCTACCACTGCGCTATAACGACTTCCACTTGTAAATGTACTTATGAACAGGGGTACTGTAAATGTACTTATGAACAGGGGTACTGTAAATGTACTATGAACAGGGGTACTGTAAATGTACTTATGAACAGGGGTATTGTAAATGTACTTATGAACAGGGGTACTGTAAATGTACTTATGAACAGGGGTACTGTAAATGTACTATGAACAGGGGTGACTGTAAATGTACTATGAACAGGGGTACTGTAAATGTACTTATGAACAGGGTTACTGTAAATGTACTTATGAACAGGGGTACTGTAAATGTACTTATGAACAGGGTTACTGTAAATGTACTTATGAACAGGGGTACTGTAAATGTACTTATGAACAGGGGTACTGTAAATGTACTTATGAACAGGGATGACTGTAAATGTACTTATGAACAGGGGTACTGTAAATGTACTATGAACAGGGGTGACTGTAAATGTACTATGAACAGGGGTACTGTAAATGTACTTATGAACAGGGTTACTGTAAATGTACTTATGAACAGGGGTACTGTAAATGTACTTATGAACAGGGGTACTGTAAATGTACTTATGAACAGGGGTACTGTAAATGTACTTATGAACAGGGATGACTGTAAATGTACTTATGAACAGGGGTACTGTAAATGTACTTATGAACAGGGGTACTGTAAATGTACTTATGAACAGGGGTACTGTAAATGTACTTATGAACAGGGATGACTGTAATGTACTTATGAACAGGGGTACTGTAAATGTACTTATGAACAGGGGTACTGTAAATGTACTTATGAACAGGGGTACTGTAAATGTACTTATGAACAGGGATGACTGTAAATGTACTTATGAACAAGGGTACTGTAAATGTACTTATGAACAGGGGTACTGTAAATGTACTATGAACAAGGGTGACTGTAAATGTACTATGAACAGGGATGACTGTAAATGTACTTATGAACAGGGGTACTGTAAATGTACTTATGAACAGGGGTACTGTAAATGTACTTATGAACAGGGATGACTGTAAATGTACTTATGAACAGGGTGACTGTAAATGTACTATGAACAAGGGTGACTGTAAATGTACTATGAACAGGGGTACTGTAAATGTACTTATGAACAGGGATGACTGTAAATGTACTTATGAACAGTGGTGACTGTAAATGTACTATGAACAGGGGTGACTGTAAATGTACATATGAACAGGGGTGACTGTAAATGTACTTATGAACAGGTGTGACTGTAAATGTACATATGAACAGGGGTGACTGTAAATGTACTTATGAACAGGGGTGACCTTGTGTTCGTGCTATCCTCATTATTCTGTCTTGTAGCACAGATTGTTATGTATTTCTTACATCAACTTAGAGCACTGTAGGCCATCAAAGATGGCCAGGAGTTTCCACAAGCATGCTATTAGTGTGAATGATTATAGGGTATGCAGGGATAGTTGTCCACACAAAAGACAAGAAATACATTGATGCAAATGTACAAGTAAGACAGACCCATGCATGATTATATATAAATGTAGAAAAAATATGGGTTTTTTTCAAAAGTAACAACATAGAATGTAGAACTTTATACGAAGGCCCATCAATAATTTCGTGACCTGTTTCTATGTTACGGGTATACATAATCTAACATACTTTTGACCACTACTCCTTTTCAAAGTAACGTCCCTTGCATAGTTTGCATTTATTCTACTGCACGACCCATGACCGGAACAAGTGCTGCAGGCCATCACGTGACATATCCCACAAATTTCTGTTTACGGCGCACCTCAAATGACACCAAACAGCCAGAAGTCGCAAATTGCCAAATCTGGGCGGCTGTATAGTGGGTGCGGTAGCAGTTCTATACCCAGTTCCTTGATTGTTTCCGACACAACGCGGCTGCTATGGCTTGGTGCATTATCACGGTGCAGCAGAATCCCAGACCTCTCAAGCTGTGGACGCTTTCTTTTAATAGCCGGCAGCAGCTCATATTTCATTACTGTTGCATAATAGTTTCCAGTAACTGTAGTTTTCGGAGGAACAAAGTGATTTAAAATGACACCTGGTATATCGCAAAATATAATGGCCATTACACGTAACCGGCAGACTTGGAAATCAACACTTGTCAGTGAAGGCGAAGAAGGATGCTTCCAAATTGAGCTCTGTTCTTTCCGGCTCCAAAAAGTGAATTCATGTCTCATCACATGTAACCACTTGCACCTCTTGACCCTATTTGACCCAGAAGCAGCAAGCAGGTACCCATCTTGCCGAAACACGGCACATCTAAAGCTTATTAGACATAATGTCCTTAGCTGTACCATGCGAAATACCAAATTGTTCCGCAGCATTTTCAACAGTTACTCTTCTATCTTCAAGAATGTACAGACAAACCTGTGTTAGTGGTCACCTCCATTAAGCAGCCAACCTGTATTAAGCAGCCAGTTTTCAGATTCCCAATATGTTACTTTATTATACATTTAACTCTATTAAGCAGCCACCTGTGCTAAGCAGCCACTTTCTGTGATTTCCTTGGCTGACTGCTTATGACAAGTTTGACTGTATTCCTGAATTTCAGCTTCTTTGTAAAAGTCACTGGCATGCTTATCATCTTCTGTTGTTCCTGTGATTCTCCCACTTTGAAATAGCACCATTCGATAAACAAGAGTCAACATAAACAGTAGGCAAATCCTCCTGAATGTCAGAGAAAGATTTTCCGAGTAATCTATGAATCTTTATCGCAACACATTGTTCGTTTGCACTTTGCGACGCCATTTTACAACAAGCACTTTTGATGTGACGTTAGATCTAAATATTGATATGACGTCATTGTCACATCATCAATGTCGGCACGTGCTGCATTCATTTGAACATACGAAATTTCATTACACTGTTTGAACGCGTAAAAAGGTTCACAAAATTATTGATGAGCCCTCCTCGTACATGCTACATCATCAAGAAGCATAATTATGTTCATTTGGCACCACAACAAGACCAGTCATACAAAACACAACCTCCCAGGGGAAATGTTTAACATTGAGATTTTCATCTCTTTCTCTATCAACAATCAATTATATATTTTTATGCAATCATAAAGATGCATACTACTGTAGATAGCGTTAGTAAATTGGAACGAGACGTTGAAAAAGACGCACATTTTCCGACGTTGATATCATTCTTCCAGACTTCTGTGACAAGACACGACACTCGTACAAAGAGCAAGAAGCATACCTGTTTGTAGTAAACACTCTGCAACACTAATATTATATCACTCTACAACACTAATAGTATAACACTCTACAACACTAATAGTATAACACTCTACAACACTAATAGTATATCACTCTACAACACTAATAGTATAACACTCTACAACACTAATAGTATAACACTCTACAACACTAATAGTATATCACTCTACAACACTAATATTATAACACTCTACAACACTAATATTATAACACTCTACAACACTAATAGTATATCACTCTACAACACTAATATTATATCACTCTACAACACTAATAGTATATCACTCTACAACACTAATATTATAACACTCTACAACACTAATATTATATCACTCTACAACACTAATATTATAACACTCTACAACACTAATATTATAACACTCTACAACACTAATAGTATAACACTCTACAACACTAATATTATATCACTCTACAACACTAATATTATAACACTCTACAACACTAATATTATAATACTCTACAACACTAATATTATAACACTCTGCAACACTAATAGTATAACATGTGAATGTTGTTGTGTGTATGAAGTGTTAAATCACATATGACTGAATGGAAAATATCGTTATTTGGGTTTTCAAAATTCGTCAAAAAGAATAAAAATGTTCATTTATTTTATAATGAGGGTTTGGTTGTTTGAAATGCAATTTTATCTTAGTGGTTGTCTGTAATTACGAGTATTCTACAAATACATGTACGCAGAAACGTACACAATAAACACTTCATCCGAGTAAGCGGTCAAAATCAGATCTGGTATAATACATTGACAAATACACGACAGCCAAACGGAACATGGGCCGGCTTCCTGGGGGGGGGGGGGGGGGGCACAGGTTCTGTTACCCATCCATCCATCTGCATACATGTATGTGTCATTGTTTTAACATCGCTGTAGGGACAAACATACATGTAATAATTATTGGCCCAATCAATTAGCCAGGAAAATGGACCGAATACAGGTATTCGGCCATCTTTAATTTAAAGCTCATTGATCCCGAGATTTTGAATAGGTCATTGTCATTAACCCTTTCAACACCAAGTAACTCACATGGACTGGTCCATGATATTCATAAACCAATAAATGAATCAGAAAATCACATTTGGACAAGTTCATTTATCAAAATGGGTAATTTATCACTGGCAAAAAGTGCAGATCCTGATGAGACGGCTCGTCACGAGCCAGCTCATCTGGATCTACACTTTTTGTAAGCCTATTTAGAGGTCTGTGGTGTTGAAAGGGTTAAACTCATTATTACAAAGACTGCTATGACGGTGGGCATTGTTTCTGTTACCGTAATCGTCTATGTATAACACGCAGGTTTTTTCATCCAAATTAGTATCCAAACGTCTGTTGCGTCTTATACTCCAGTTTAGAACTAAATGTCATTGTTCCAGGATTATTAAACCGCAAATCATAATGGCATATTACAAGAAATGGAAATAAATGTTTCATACTACTTTTCTCCAAGTCTCGTCGTATGTGCCATGCTTGTTCCGGATTTCTACATGTGTGGGAAAACATTCAAAGTTAAAAATGTTCTTTAATTTAAAATAAAAAAAGAAAGAAAATCTAGATAGAAAATAGATTATTTCAAAATAAAAATCATCAGATAATTATGATGATTTACAATAAATAACTTTAACAAGCTTTGCTAACAACCAATTACCGGCTGGCGGTATATGCCACTAATTAATGGAACCCCTTGATAGATAATGTGCTGAGATTGACGCACGCAGTTAAGAACACAGAGAAATTCCAGGCGGAAAAGTTTAATATCGATCATCGAAATCTGCTAATTTATATAATCAGTATAATAGCGTGTTTTACATGCAGTATGTGAGTAAATTTGTGTGTGTTTTACGTTTATTTATCGTCGCTACCGGTTGCCCATATGAGCGACGCCTCCTGAAGAGATTAGTCATTTTAGATTTTTGTAGGATAGTGCAATGATACAGAAGTGGAAGTCATGATAGTGCAGTGGATGCGCGTTCGCTTCAGGTGCGAAAGGTCCGGAGTTCGAGCCCCACTGGAGCCGTTGCGATTGTGCCCTTAGGCAAGGCATTTAAATTCCATGTTGCCTCTTCTCTCTCCCTCGTGGCGATGGATTCCATCAGGAATGATGTCTCGAGAGTGATTTATATAAGTTGAAATAACTTGTTTCGCAATCGAGCTAAAATAAATTTGTATGAACTAATGATACAGACAGAGACCCATTCCAGAGTCTCCTCTGGTTCTTTTACGTGCACAATGTAAAGCACCGATACGAGACCTCGGTTTAGAGTCCCATCTGAAAGACTGTTAATTTTATTAGGGTCAGACGGGGGATCGAACCTGCGATCCCAGGATTACCAGTCCAACGTGTTACCACTGGACTACAGATCCGTCTGTGTGTTGACATGATGAAATTAAGTCACTTTGCATACTAGAACTTTTCGAAATTCACACACAGAAGAACCCCCCCCATCTGACCCTAATAATAAGAGATAATTTATGTTTCAGGGTAAAGATTTGTGTGAATTGCGGCGGCATACATATGCTAACACGTTGGACTACAGAACTTTGAAGAAACTTGTACAGAAGGTGTTCCCTCCGTGTAGATGTAGAGATGTACATGACAGGCATACGCAGGCTGCATTGGAGGTAAATTATTAACTTAATGGGAGTAACAGATTAAATATTGTATCCAAACAGTCTGTAACAGATTAAATATTGTATCCAAGCAGTCTGTAACAGCTTAAATATTGTATCCAAACAGTATGTAACAGATTAAATATTGTATCTAAACAGTTGGTAAACAGATTAAATATTGTATCCTAACAGTCTGTAACAGATTAAATATTGTATCCAAACAGTTGGTAGCAGATTAAATATTGTATCCAAACAGTTGGTAAACAGATTAAATATTGTATCCTAACAGTTGGTAAACAGATTAAATATTGTATCCTAACAGTTGGTAAACAGATTAAATATTGTATCCTAACAGTTGGTAAACAGATTAAATATTGTATCCTAACAGTTGGTAAACAGATTAAATATTGTATCCTAACAGTTGGTAAACAGATTAAATATTGTATCCAAACAGTTGGTAAACAGATTAAATATTGTATCCTAACAGTTGGTAAACAGATTAAATATTGTATCCTAACAGTTGGTAAACAGATTAAATATTGTATCCTAACAGTTGGTAAACAGATTAAATATTGTATCCTAACAGTTGGTAAACAGATTAAATATTGTATCCTAACAGTTGGTAAACAGATTAAATATTGTACCCAAATAGACGGTAAACAGATTAAATATGCTATCCAAATAGTTGGTAAACAGATTAAATATTGTATCCAAACAGTTGGTAAACAGATTAAATATTGTATCCTAACAGTTGGTAAACAGATTAAATATTGTATCCAAACAGTTGGTAAACAGATTAAATATTGTATCCTAACAGTTGGTAAACAGATTAAATATTGTATCCTAACAGTTGGTAAACAGATTAAATATTGTATCCTAACAGTTGGTAAACAGATTAAATATTGTATCCTAACAGTTGGTAAACAGATTAAATATTGTATCCAAATATACGGTAAACAGATTAAATATGGTATCCAAATATACGGTAAACAGATTAAATATTTACCTATCCAAAATTGACTACTCAAAGTGTTCAATATAGTTCTATAAAACTCGATTGACAATAAACAATTCATGTCAGATATCAGGTTGAAACATCGTTCATGTTGTTAACCCATTTCATTCTGGATATATTTAAAGGCTTTGGCAAACAACATAGATCCAGATCAGCCGCAGCGTGACGCTGCGTGCTGATCAGGATCTATGTTGTTTGCTGCATAGCCAAGTGTCTTAGCAAGATCATCTGAATAACAAACAGCATAGATCCTGTTCAGACGGCACGTTCCGTGGCGGTTGATCTGGCTCTATGTTCTTTGCAGATACCGTTTGAACGGTATCCAGAATGAAATGGGTTAAAAGGAATTCAATGGATTGAACAGTTGTTCCTAAATGCATTTATTGTCCTACAGTCGTCAAACAACAAATATTGCTTTTGTACGGTATATGTTCGTACAGACTTTATTCTGCATCGGACGGGTCCTGGCAGGGATAGGGTTTAACCAAGAAGACAAGTAGAGGTGGTTTAACATCACTTTAATCATCAAACGGTAAATAACTGAAAGTATACAAAATAATGCACATTTTGAATTTTCGGAATAAGCTTCTACAACATGTATCTATTGATGGTTATATAAAACAAAATTAAATAATATACGACTAACATTACCAATAATCCCTTAGAATTTAACATGTTTTCGCGAACGGTGTGCTGTACAATGAATCAATACGAACATTAAAAAGTTTTGACATGACTTGGGTGCGAATAATCACACTCCCCAAATGTTGGATGAATTCTGATTAAAGGCTACAAAACTCTTACCGTATTGTTCCTATTTATAGCGTCCGGGCGCGATGCAAAACACAAAAGGGGCGCGCTAATTAGAGTAATTAATTTCTGTAGTATATGTTTGAAAAATCTCCGTGTCAATATCGGTAATTGCCAACTAATTGGAAGAAACTGTGGCGTCCGTGGTCCAGTGGTAGATCGTCGGATTTGGAATCGAACGGTCCCGGGTTCGATACTCGGCCAGGCCACGTATGTAGTGTCATTGAGCAAGGCACCTCACACACATTGCTTAGTACTGGTTAATCGCTTAGGTCGGCTAAGCCTGCCCAGGAAAACATGTCTAAGTCCCCGCGAGGGGCTTGACATTAAAGGAACATACATACAAACTGCTCAGTGACCTTGCCTTGTCATAATGCGATGCCTACTAAGTCACCGTTTGTTACCTAAATATGTTCTGTATATGCGGTACATGGGCTATGTAGGAATGGCAAACATGGCGAGTAGCTATAAGTCCCGTGTTTCTGTTGATTGTTCCGCGTTATAAACTGTTATACAGTGTCTATGTAAATAACTATCCTTGTACTGTTTGAATAGCTCGAGACATTGTAGATATTATGTGAATTCTTCAGTGAAAATAAATAAACTTTTTATAGCAATACACGTTCAACAAGTGATGCACATATTATTCATGCCTACTTAGTGCCACAGTGATTCATGAGCTTTGAGTTTATATATATATGGATTACGTTACTCAACAGTAGTACCGACAGGTAAGCCAATTTTTTTCTTTTAAGGGCACCATTTCATGTTGCATTGTTTACGTAGGGTCGTCTACCATATACCCCGTTTAAACGCCCCCGGGGGCGATACATTTTGCTAAAAATTATATGCAAACTATGACTGGGACTCCTTTAAGCGCCCCCCCCCTAACAGTCCACTGTATATTATCCAATTTAGCTACCGGTAATTTATCTTTAATCCGCTTCTATGCAATTTTACTGCCCCTGCCGGAAGCCTCATTTCACTACAAGACACAGCCGTACTGGTATAGCGTATCCAATAGCGACGAAATGACACGCGTGCAATTTTAGTACACAGACCCTTTACATGTAGAGTAACCTTGCATCGCGTTCCATATATGGACATAGGCTGAGGCGCTAAAAAACATCAAAGTCATTCACCGCCGGCCAATGTAATTTCAGGGATAAATATCACGTGATCGTTCCCTGTCTGCAGCTTTCACACAAATTAGTCACTGCGTCACTTTCACTAAAACAATGGATTCAACAACACGTGGGCATCGATCGTATTCGGCCAGATATAAATTGAAAGTTATTAAATTAGCCGAAGAAAACGCTCCCGTGGATATAGAATTGTCGGAATCGGACATGGATGAGTGTGATTCCAGTACTACTAGTAGCACGGACATCGATAGCAGCGGACACTGAGGTGAACTTTTTTCTCCCTTTTGTGTTCAAAATGGGGGGGGGGCGTTTATTAGAGAGGGGGTGTTTAAACGGGGGTATACGGTATATTAGAGATGGCGCTTTAAATATGAACAATGCGGTACTTGCTGCTTCAATATACAAAATACTAGCTATTAATGAAACAAAATAGGTCAGACTTACAGATAATAATTAGGTTTGAATGACATGAAATTGTGTGTTGACATTTACACCGAAAATTATGTCGACTTAACAAAGTAACGGCAAGAAAAATAAGTTGTGGAAAGAATGAACTAAATGCGACAAGGCGGAATCGATCCGACACCAACTTGTTACTTATTATATAATCGTCCTGCGTCACAGATGAAATGAGTGAATTCAGACTGAATCAATACGATATTTAGCGAAAAAGTTTTAAATATCGAGACTGACATTGCCAATCATGATCAACCGTATATAATTATAACAATATAACTTGTCATCCACTTCAAAACATGGGGGAAAGCAGGGGAAAATACACAATGCACTGACATCGCCAATCATGATCAACCGTATATAATTATAACAATATAGGTCCGCCTCCGTGGTCGAGTGGTTACGGTCGCTGACTTGTATACCACTGTAACTGTATCATCACTGATGGTCATGGGTTCGAGCCCCGCTCAGGTCGTGTCTCATTTATATGAAAAAGTTGGCAGTTTCTTACTGAGGTTGGTGCACCCAAGTACTGGTTAACCGCTGGAGCCTGCCCAGGAAAAGTGTTGTTAGGTAAACTGCCCGCCGGCGATATAGCCCAAAATGGTGCTGATGCAGGCGTAAAACCCGAAATATAACATAATAACAATATAGCTTGTCATCCACTTCAAAACGAGGGTGGGGGGGGGGGAAGCAGGGGAAGATACACAATGTACACGTGTAAATCTGAACAATTCATTGAATTACCGAGTAGACTCTAATTCTTGTTAGGATATTGATATTTGTTTGTAATTGATTCTAGAACATAATAATTCAGTCTGGAACTCACGATGTGAAGTACTAACATCCGCCGACAGTGAATGGTTAATGGTAAATTTAATCCGTTGTTTACCACATTCTGGCTTGCTATATGTGACAGTTTGTTGCTTTTTTACGGATTCCGAGACAAATTAGCTGTCTGCTATTGTGTTAACCAGCAGAAGTGCAATAACTCGATTTAGTGGTTGGAGCTGTATCAGAGATTGGACACGAGGGATAGCTTCTCTCACTGTCACGGATACCAGGACCAAGTGTATGAATACAAACTCTTTGAGTACATTTTATAAATACAACAATAATATCGGTGCTAATTTCAAATCATAGAGGTATATTTCTGGCCATAAGTCGATCTGGGCCACAAGTCGAGAGTTTTGGCTTGATAATGCTGATTTTAAGCTGGATCCTTCGATAAGTCGAAAGTATGTTATGGACTTGCAACATTTGTTACGACCATGGTTTTTTCTCTCATTGACAATTGCTTTTCCCTCATGTTTGAATGAGACTGAGCTAAATTTGAGATATCTGGTTGACTTTATTCCATTACAAATCATAAACAAATACACTTCATTTATGAAGTTTGTGTATCAGTTTTTCTATTGTTTATAATGTAAGCAAATTGTTATATTAAATCAAATAAAACAATCATAATACAAGTTCCAAGAAATCAAATAAAACAATCTTAATACAAGTTCCAAGAAATCAAATAAAACATAAAACAATCTTAATACAAGTTCCAAGAAATCAAATAAAACAATCATAATACAAGTTCCAAGAAATCAAATAAAACAATCATAATACAAGTTCCAAGAAATCAAATAAAACATAAAACAATCATAATACAAGTTCCAAGAAATCAAATAAAACATAAAACAATCATAATACAAGTTCCAAGAAATCAAATAAAACATAAAACAATCTTAATACAAGTTCCAAGAAATCAAATAAAACAATCATAATACAAGTTCCAAGAAATCAAATAAAACAATCATAATACAAGTTCCAAGAAATCAAATAAAACAATCTTAATACAAGTTCCAAGAAATCAAATAAAACAATCTTAATACAAGTTCCAAGAAATCAAATAAAACAATCATAATACAAGTTCCAAGAAAACAATCATAATACAAGTTCCAAGAAATTAAATAAAACAATCATACAAGTTCCAAGAAATCAAATAACACAATCATAATACAAGTTCCAAGAAATCAAATAAAACAATACAATCATAATACAAGTTCCAAGAAATTAAATAAAACAATCATACAAGTTCCAAGAAATCAAATAACACAATCATAATACAAGTTCCAAGAAATCAAATAAAACAATCATAATACAAGTTCCAAGAAATTAAAAAACAAAATAATTGTTTTTGCTTGTTTCTCGTCCTAAAGTATGTCCGTCCCAAACCCAACTTTGGCCTCAACAAAACATTTGTAAAGCATTGATCATAAAATAAATACCGGTTTGTTGATCTATAAAAAAAGTCACCCTCCCAAATTTCAAGGATTTTTTTGTTCCGCTTTGTCATTTTGCCACAAACACGATTTTCAAATTCCCAATGGAAGTAGCCTGTTATATAGTTTCCACGACGACATGTTGCTTCGAGTTATCTACGCCAAATATCACACAACTGTATTCCATGTACGCACCTGTATTGACAGGGACAGGTCAAACTTATGTTTTACAAATCCTTAATTGGTCCTTGCTTGTACCTAACCTCTATCATACGGTCGCCCCCTCTATATATTTTTTAAAAATAGGATACAAGGGGGGTCCTAGGATAGAGGTACACGGCTTTTGGTGGGTTATTGCTCCTGTGGTTGAACATGTTGGGAGTGTGAACTCGTCGGCATCTTGCTCCGTACCTAGTACATGTATTACCAAATTTTAATAACGTTGATCACGAGCGGGGGAGGTGGGCACCGGGTATTTTTCACCCTTGTAGGCCTACAATAAACCCAAGTTTCTATATCTATTATTGCATACCCTGTTCCGGAGACACAATTGATATTATATACCCGAGTGAACATGAACAATCACTGCACACACTTCCATAGTATAGATATTGAACGGAAGTACAGATGAAATATTGACATTAACCCATTCAACCCCAAGTAAATGACATGGACTGGTGCATGATATTTTTAGACCAATAAATTAATAAGAAAATTACCTTTGGACCAGTTCATTTATCAAAATGGGTAATTTTATCTAAAAATAGTAATAATTATTACTGGCAAAAAGTGCAGATCCTGATGAGACGGCTCATCACGAGCCGGCTCATCTGGATCTACACTTTTTGTAAGCCTATTTAGAGGCCTGTGGTGTTGAAAGGTTTAATTAAACTGTCTCGTAATGCATTGTGATCTTCAAGAAAGGAGGGAATAAAGCTTCAGTCTAGAAATTCTTAAACGCCAACAGCTCTTGGATGTCAAATTACTGAGCCTTTCTCCTTGTGTTGTATAATGAATTGTGTATATTGCATATCACCGTTCATTATCTTGTATTGTGTATATATATGACCTCATGCGCTTTGTAGCATACTAGTTTTGAAATCAAATGTCTATCTGTCGGTCTGTATTAATTGTTTTCAATCTATTCATTCCTAGAACTTTTGACTATCATTTATAAATCAGATTAATTCATATTTAGGGAGAATGTTTTTCACATTTAGCTGCCAAATATAGAAAATTATGTGTTATGATTAATTTGTCTGGTAGATCTAATAAAACTAATTAACCCTTTCAACACCACAGACCTCTAAATTGGCTTACAAAAAAGTGTAGATCCAGATGAGCTGGCTCGTGATGAGCCGTCTCATCAGGATCTGCACTTTTTTCAAGTAATATAACTATTTTTAGAGAAAAAAATACCCATTTTGATAAATGAACTGATCCAAATGTAATTTTGTTATTAATTTATTGGTCTAAAAATATCATGGACCAGTCCATGTCAGTTACTTGGTGTTGAATGGGTTAACTGTACTGTAAATTTTTGTTTATTTGTTTGTGCCATCTAATATTGGCTGAAGAAGACTCGCTATTTTGGAACAAAGACTATCTTACAATCGGGCAAATTTGCTTAGCCGTGAATGGGTTTTCCCTATGTACAATACACATGCAATATTAATTCCAAACATGCGTGTTTATAAATGACCACTACCCCGTCCTTTGCTATACACTCTGTTAAGTAGATATTCTATGCTGAACTCTATACACTCTGTTAAGTAGATATTCTATGCTGAACTCTATACACTCTGTTTAGTAGATATTCTATGCGGAACTCTATGCACTCTGTTAAGTAGATATTCTATGCTGAACTCTATACACTCTGTTAAGTAGATATTCTATGCGGAACTCTATACACTCTGTTAAGTAGATATTCTATGCGGAACTCTATACACTCTGTTTAGTAGATATTCTATGCGGAACTCGGGGATGTAAGCCCTGTGACATATGTAACGTTATTAATGCCAGCTAATTACTTTGAAGGCTGTCCGATTAGTGCAGTGGTTAGCGCGCTCCGATTAGCACACGCTCTCTTCTCACCAATGCAACCCGGTTCGATCCTTGGACTGGAAAGTATGTGAGATGGTACGGTGATCGCCAGATTGGACAGGTGTGTTTTCTCAGGGTACTCCGGTTTCCCCCCACATGAATGACCACATTTACGCTTTCATCCGCGCCAACGAGAGTGATTAATATAAGTTGTTAGAACTTGCTTCGCAAACTTAATTACTTTGAATTGCCCTCTGTGTGACTGTTTTATCAGTGCCGCGTGGAATTTAGCGTGAGAATATGGCCTACGCCAAAATGAACTAGAGGCAAAGGGGAAAATCAAACAAAGTTGAAATATATGTCAATAGGAACCTGATCAAAAAAATGAAAAACAGCCCTGGAGATAATTATCTTATGACATGATTTCATTGTAGATTAGTAAAGAATAAATGAAACATTTAAAAATATCTGAGGTTTTTATATATTAGGTGGGACAGACTTTAGTACTTTCGTCACATTTCTGGATGAGAAATCTTACTTCTAATGCACACCGGCTAATGATGCCATCCACAGACAAGATACAATTTTACTTCTAATGCACACCGGCTAATGGTGCCATCCACAGACAAGATACAATTTTACTTCTAATGCACACCGGCTAATGATGCCGTCCACAGACAAGATACAATCTTACTGCTAATGCACACCGGCTAATGGTGCCATCCACAGACAAGATACAATTTTACTTCTAATGCACACCGGCTAATGATGCCGTCCACAGACAAGATACAATCTTACTGCTAATGCACACCGGCTAATGATGCCATCCACAGACAAGATACAATCTTACTGCTAATGCACACCGGCTAATGATGCCATCCACAGACAAGATACATTCTTACTTCTAATGCACACCGGCTAATGATGCCGTCCACAGACAAGATACAATCTTACTTCTAATGCACACCGGCTAATGATGCCATCCACAGACAAGATACAATCTTACTGCTAATGCACACCGGCTAATGATGCCATCCACAGACAAGATACAATCTTACTTCTAATGCACACTGGCTAATGATGCCGTCCACAGACAAGATACAATCTTACTTCTAATGCACACCGGCTAATGGTGCCATCCACAGACAAGATACAATCTTACTTCTAATGCACACCGGCTAATGGTGCCATCCACAGACAAGATACAATCTTACTTCTAATGCACACCGGCTAATGATGCCGTCCACAGACAAGATACAATCTTACTTCTAATGCACACCGGCTAATGATGCCATCCACAGACAAGATACAATTTTATTTCTAATGCACACTGGCTAATGGTGCCATCCACAGACAAGATACAATCTTACTGCTAATGCACACCGGCTAATGGTTCCGTCCACAGACAAGATACAATTTTATTTCTAATGCACACCGGCTAATGGTTCCGTCCACAGACAAGATACAATTTTATTTGTGGAAGTCGTGATAGCGCAGTGGATGCGCGTTCGCTTCAGGTGCGAATGGTCCGGAGTTCGAGCCACATTGGAGCCGTTACGATTGTGCCCTTAGGCAAGGCATTTAAATTCCACGTTGCCTCTTCTCTCTCCCTCGTGGCGATGGATTCCATCAGGAATGAGGTCTCGAGAGTGATTTATATAAGTTGAAATAACTTGTTTCGCAATCGAGCTAAAATAAATTTGTATAAACTACAATTTTATTTCTAATGCACATTTCCTGAAGGGGAATGACACACGATACTTCCGACCATCGTTTGTTTCGTGCTCTGTATTGCCCTGTCCTCTGATGCAGACTCAATGCTGGATCTCTTTGCCCAGCCACCGCTAGCCGCTGACACATCCCCGTCTGTAGTGACCCATCCAGCTCACGCCTGCAGAATCTCCCAATCTGTTCGTGCCACAGACTGTTCCTCCTCAAGTTCTCATTACGATAGAACCGATCAATGCCACTGAACTATCCTTCCCAACGATAGAACCGATCAATGCCACTGACCTATCCTTCCCAATGATAGAACCGATCAATGCCACTGACCTATCCTTCCCAATGATAGAACCGATCAATGCCACTGACCTATCCTTCCCAATGATAGAACCGATCAATGCCACTGACCTATCCTTCCCAATGATAGAACCAATCAATGCCACTGAACTATCCTTCCCAACAATATAATCGATCAATGCCACTGAACTATCCTTCCCAACGATAGAACCGATCAATGCCACTGAGCTATCCTTCCCAACGATAGAACCGATCAATGTCACTGAACTATCCTTCCCAACGATAGAATCGATCAATGTCACTGAACTATCCTTCCCAACGATAGAACTGATCAATGCCACTGAACTATCCTTCCCAACGATAGAACCGATCAATGCCACTGAACTATCCTTCCCAGCGATAGAACCGATCAATGCCACTGACCTATCCTTCCCAATGATAGAACCGATCAATGCCACTGAACTATCCTTCCCAACGATAGAACCAATCAATGCCACTGAACAATCCTTCCCAACGATAGAACCCATCAATGCCACTGAACTATCCTTCCAAACGATAGAACCCATCAATGCCACTGAGCTATCCTTCCCAATGATAGAACTGATCAATGCCACTGAACTATCCTTCCCAACGATAGAACCCATCAATGCCACTGAACTATCCTTCCCAACGATAGAACCCATCAATGCCACTGAACTATCCTTCCCAACGATAGAACCATCAATGCCACTGAACTATCCTTCCAACGATAGAACCGATCAATGCCACTGAACTATCCTTCCCAACGATAGAACCCATCAATGCCACTGAACTATCCTTCCCAACGATAGAACCGATCAATGCCACTGAGCTATCCTTTCCAGCGATAGAACCGATCAATGCCACTGAGCTATCCTTCCCAACGATAGAACCGATCAATGCCACTGAACTATCCTTCCCAACGATAGAACCCATCAATGCCACTGAGCTATCCTTCCCAACGATAGAACTGATCAATGCCACTGAACTATCCTTCCCAACGATAGAACCCATCAATGCCACTGAACTATCCTTCCCAACGATAGAACCGATCAATGCCACTGAGCTATCCTTCCCAACGATAGAACCGATCAATGCCACTGAACTATCCTTCCCAACGATAGAACCGATCAATGCCACTGAACTATCCTTCCAAACGATAGAACCCATCAATGCCACTGAGCTATCCTTCCCAATGATAGAACTGATCAATGCCACTGAACTATCCTTCCCAACGATAGAACCCATCAATGCCACTGAACTATCCTTCCCAACGATAGAACCCATCAATGCCACTGAACTATCCTTCCCAACGATAGAACCATCAATGCCACTGAACTATCCTTTCCAACAATAGAACCGATCAATGCCACTGAACTATCCTTCCCAACAATAGAACCCATCAATGCCACTGAACTATCCTTCCCAACGATAGAACCGATCAATGCCACTGAGCTATCCTTCCCAGCGATAGAACCGATCAATGCCACTGAGCTATCCTTCCCAACGATAGAATCGATCAATGTCACTGAACTATCCTTCCCAACGATAGAACTGATCAATGCCACTGAACTATCCTTCCCAACGATAGAACCGATCAATGCCACTGAACTATCCTTCCCAGCGATAGAACCGATCAATGCCACTGACCTATCCTTCCCAATGATAGAACCGATCAATGCCACTGAACTATCCTTCCCAACGATAGAACCAATCAATGCCACTGAACAATCCTTCCCAACGATAGAACCCATCAATGCCACTGAACTATCCTTCCAAACGATAGAACCCATCAATGCCACTGAGCTATCCTTCCCAATGATAGAACTGATCAATGCCACTGAACTATCCTTCCCAACGATAGAACCCATCAATGCCACTGAACTATCCTTCCCAACGATAGAACCCATCAATGCCACTGAACTATCCTTCCCAACGATAGAACCATCAATGCCACTGAACTATCCTTTCCAACAATAGAACCGATCAATGCCACTGAACTATCCTTCCCAACAATAGAACCCATCAATGCCACTGAACTATCCTTCCCAACGATAGAACCGATCAATGCCACTGAGCTATCCTTCCCAGCGATAGAACCGATCAATGCCACTGAGCTATCCTTCCCAACGATAGAACCGATCAATGCCACTGAGCTATCCTTCCCAACGATAGAACCGATCAATGCCACTGAGCTATCCTTCCCAACGATAGAACCGATCAATGCCACTGAGCTATCCTTCCCAACGATAGAACCGATCAATGCCACTGAGCTATCCTTCCCAACGATAGAACCGATCAATGCCACTGAGCTATCCTTCCCAACGATAGAACCGATCAATGTCACTGAACTATCCTTCCCAACGATAGAATCGATCAATGCCACTGAACTATCCTTCCCAACGATAGAACTGATCAATGCCACTGAACTATCCTTCCCAACGATAGAACCGATCAATGCCACTGACCTATCCTTCCCAATGATAGAACCGATCAATGCCACTGAACTATCCTTCCCAACGATAGAACCAATCAATGCCACTGAACAATCCTTCCCAACGATAGAACCCATCAATGCCACTGAACTATCCTTCCAAACGATAGAACCCATCAATGCCACTGAGCTATCCTTCCCAATGATAGAACTGATCAATGCCACTGAACTATCCTTCCCAACGATAGAACCCATCAATGCCACTGAACTATCCTTCCCAACGATAGAACCCATCAATGCCACTGAACTATCCTTCCCAACGATAGAACCATCAATGCCACTGAACTATCCTTTCCAACAATAGAACCGATCAATGCCACTGAACTATCCTTCCCAACAATAGAACCCATCAATGCCACTGAACTATCCTTCCCAACGATAGAACCGATCAATGCCACTGAGCTATCCTTTCCAGCGATAGAACCGATCAATGCCACTGAGCTATCCTTCCCAACGATAGAACCGATCAATGCCACTGAACTATCCTTCCAAACGATAGAACCCATCAATGCCACTGAGCTATCCTTCCCAATGATAGAACTGATCAATGCCACTGAACTATCCTTCCCAACGATAGAACCCATCAATGCCACTGAACTATCCTTCCCAACGATAGAACCGATCAATGCCACTGAGCTATCCTTCCCAGCGATAGAACCGATCAATGCCACTGAGCTATCCTTCCCAACGATAGAACCGATCAATGCCACTGAACTATCCTTCCAAACGATAGAACCCATCAATGCCACTGAGCTATCCTTCCCAATGATAGAACTGATCAATGCCACTGAACTATCCTTCCCAACGATAGAACCCATCAATGCCACTGAACTATCCTTCCCAACGATAGAACCCATCAATGCCACTGAACTATCCTTCCCAACGATAGAACCATCAATGCCACTGAACTATCCTTTCCAACAATAGAACCGATCAATGCCACTGAACTATCCTTCCCAACAATAGAACCCATCAATGCCACTGAACTATCCTTCCCAACGATAGAACCGATCAATGCCACTGAGCTATCCTTTCCAGCGATAGAACCGATCAATGCCACTGAGCTATCCTTCCCAACGATAGAATCGATCAATGTCACTGAACTATCCTTCCCAACGATAGAACTGATCAATGCCACTGAACTATCCTTCCCAACGATAGAACCGATCAATGCCACTGAACTATCCTTCCCAGCGATAGAACCGATCAATGCCACTGACCTATCCTTCCCAATGATAGAACCGATCAATGCCACTGAACTATCCTTCCCAACGATAGAACCAATCAATGCCACTGAACAATCCTTCCCAACGATAGAACCCATCAATGCCACTGAACTATCCTTCCAAACGATAGAACCCATCAATGCCACTGAGCTATCCTTCCCAATGATAGAACTGATCAATGCCACTGAACTATCCTTCCCAACGATAGAACCCATCAATGCCACTGAACTATCCTTCCCAACGATAGAACCCATCAATGCCACTGAACTATCCTTCCCAACGATAGAACCATCAATGCCACTGAACTATCCTTTCCAACAATAGAACCGATCAATGCCACTGAACTATCCTTCCCAACAATAGAACCCATCAATGCCACTGAACTATCCTTCCCAACGATAGAACCGATCAATGCCACTGAACTATCCTTCCCAGCGATAGAACCGATCAATGCCACTGACCTATCCTTCCCAATGATAGAACCGATCAATGCCACTGAACTATCCTTCCCAACGATAGAACCAATCAATGCCACTGAACAATCCTTCCCAACGATAGAACCCATCAATGCCACTGAACTATCCTTCCAAACGATAGAACCCATCAATGCCACTGAGCTATCCTTCCCAATGATAGAACTGATCAATGCCACTGAACTATCCTTCCCAACGATAGAACCCATCAATGCCACTGAACTATCCTTCCCAACGATAGAACCCATCAATGCCACTGAACTATCCTTCCCAACGATAGAACCATCAATGCCACTGAACTATCCTTTCCAACAATAGAACCGATCAATGCCACTGAACTATCCTTCCCAACAATAGAACCCATCAATGCCACTGAACTATCCTTCCCAACGATAGAACCGATCAATGCCACTGAGCTATCCTTTCCAGCGATAGAACCGATCAATGCCACTGAGCTATCCTTCCCAACGATAGAACCGATCAATGCCACTGAGCTATCCTTCCCAACGATAGAACTGATCAATGCCACTGAGCTATCCTTCCCAACGATAGAACCGATCAATGCCACTGAGCTATCCTTCCCAACGATAGAACCGATCAATGTCACTGAACTATCCTTCCCAACGATAGAATCGATCAATGTCACTGAACTATCCTTCCCAACGATAGAACTGATCAATGCCACTGAACTATCCTTCCCAACGATAGAACCGATCAATGCCACTGACCTATCCTTCCCAATGATAGAACCGATCAATGCCACTGAACTATCCTTCCCAACGATAGAACCAATCAATGCCACTGAACAATCCTTCCCAACGATAGAACCCATCAATGCCACTGAACTATCCTTCCAAACGATAGAACCCATCAATGCCACTGAGCTATCCTTCCCAATGATAGAACTGATCAATGCCACTGAACTATCCTTCCCAACGATAGAACCCATCAATGCCACTGAACTATCCTTCCCAACGATAGAACCCATCAATGCCACTGAACTATCCTTCCCAACGATAGAACCATCAATGCCACTGAACTATCCTTTCCAACAATAGAACCGATCAATGCCACTGAACTATCCTTCCCAACAATAGAACCCATCAATGCCACTGAACTATCCTTCCCAACGATAGAACCGATCAATGCCACTGAGCTATCCTTTCCAGCGATAGAACCGATCAATGCCACTGAGCTATCCTTCCCAACGATAGAACCGATCAATGCCACTGAACTATCCTTCCCAACGATAGAACTGATCAATGCCACTGAACTATCCTTCCCAACGATAGAACCGATCAATGCCACTGAACTATCCTTCCCAACGATAGAACCGATCAATGCCACTGAACTATCCTTCCCAACGATAGAACCGATCAATGCCACTGAACTATCCTTCCCAACGATAGAACCGATCAATGCCACTGAACTATCCTTCCCAACGATAGAACCGATCAATGCCACTGACCTATCCTTCCCAATGATAGAACCGATCAATGCCACTGAACTATCCTTCCCAACGATAGAACCATCAATGCCACTGAACAATCCTTCCCAACGATAGAACCCATCAATGCCACTGAACTATCCTTCCAAACGATAGAACCCATCAATGCCACTGAGCTATCCTTCCCAATGATAGAACTGATCAATGCCACTGAACTATCCTTCCCAACGATAGAACCCATCAATGCCACTGAACTATCCTTCCCAACGATAGAACCCATCAATGCCACTGAACTATCCTTCCCAACGATAGAACCATCAATGCCACTGAACTATCCTTTCCAACAATAGAACCGATCAATGCCACTGAACTATCCTTCCCAACAATAGAACCCATCAATGCCACTGAACTATCCTTCCCAACGATAGAACCGATCAATGCCACTGAGCTATCCTTTCCAGCGATAGAACCGATCAATGCCACTGAGCTATCCTTCCCAACGATAGAACCGATCAATGCCACTGAACTATCCTTCCAAACGATAGAACCCATCAATGCCACTGAGCTATCCTTCCCAATGATAGAACTGATCAATGCCACTGAACTATCCTTCCCAACGATAGAACCCATCAATGCCACTGAACTATCCTTCCCAACGATAGAACCCATCAATGCCACTGAACTATCCTTCCCAACGATAGAACCATCAATGCCACTGAACTATCCTTTCCAACAATAGAACCGATCAATGCCACTGAACTATCCTTCCAACGATAGAACCGATCAATGCCACTGAACTATCCTTCCCAACGATAGAACCGATCAATGCCACTGAACTATCCTTCCCAACGATAGAACCGATCAATGCCACTGAACTATCCTTCCCAACGATAGAACCATCAATGCCACTGAACTATCCTTCCCAACGATAGAACCGATCAATGCCACTGAACTATCCTTCCCAACGATAGAACCATCAATGCCACTGAACTATCCTTCCCAACGATAGAACCGATCAATGCCACTGAACTATCCTTCCCAACGATAGAACCAATCAATGCCACTGAACTATCCTTCCCAACGATAGAACCCATCAATGCCACTGAACTATCCTTCCAAACGATAGAACCCATCAATGCCACTGAGCTATCCTTCCCAATGATAGAACTGATCAATGCCACTGAACTATCCTTCCCAACGATAGAACCCATCAATGCCACTGAACTATCCTTCCCAACGATAGAACCGATCAATGCCACTGAGCTATCCTTTCCAGCGATAGAACCGATCAATGCCACTGAGCTATCCTTCCCAACGATAGAACCGATCAATGCCACTGAACTATCCTTCCAAACGATAGAACCCATCAATGCCACTGAGCTATCCTTCCCAATGATAGAACTGATCAATGCCACTGAACTATCCTTCCCAACGATAGAACCCATCAATGCCACTGAACTATCCTTCCCAACGATAGAACCGATCAATGCCACTGAGCTATCCTTCCCAGCGATAGAACCGATCAATGCCACTGAGCTATCCTTCCCAACGATAGAACCGATCAATGCCACTGAACTATCCTTCCCAACGATAGAACCCATCAATGCCACTGAACTATCCTTCCCAACGATAGAACCGATCAATGCCACTGAACTATCCTTCCCAACGATAGAACCCATCAATGCCACTGAACTATCCTTCCCAACGATAGAACCGATCAATGCCACTGAGCTATCCTTTCCAGCGATAGAACCGATCAATGCCACTGAGCTATCCTTCCCAACGATAGAACCGATCAATGCCACTGAGCTATCCTTCCCAACGATAGAACTGATCAATGCCACTGAGCTATCCTTCCCAACGATAGAACCGATCAATGCCACTGAACTATCCTTCCCAACGATAGAACCCGTCAATGCCACTGAACTATCCTTCCCAATGATAGAATTGATCAATGCCACTAAACTATCCTTCCCAGCGATAGAACCGATCAATGCCACTGAACTATCCTTCCCAACGATAGAACCGATCAATGCCACTGACCTATCCTTCCCAATGATAGAACCGATCAATGCCACTGAACTATCCTTCCCAACGATAGAACCAATCAATGCCACTGAACTATCCTTCCCAACGATAGAACCCATCAATGCCACTGAACTATCCTTCCCAACGATAGAACCGATCAATGCCACTGAACTATCCTTCCCAACGATAGAACCGATCAATGCCACTGAACTATCCTTCCC
>CM026395.1:28290014-28339629 GCA_014843695.1 Archivesica marissinica | reverse complement strand
TACAGAAGACGGTGCTCTTGTATTGGTACGTGTTTGTGCTACCTACAGAAGACGGTGCTCTTGTATTGGTACGTGTTTGTGCTATCTACAGAAGACGGTGCTCTTGTATTGTTACGTGTTTGTGCTATCTACAGAAGACGGTGCTCTTGTATTGTTACGTGTTTGTGCTATCTACAGAAGACGGTGTTCTTGTATTGTTACGTGTTTGTGTTGTCTACAGAAGACGGTGCTCTTGTATTGTTACGTGTTTGTGTTGTCTACAGAAGACGGTGCTCTTGTATTGTTACGTGTTTGTGATGTCTACAGAAGACGGTGCTCTTGTATTGTTACGTGTTTGTGCTATCTACAGAAGACGGTGCTCTTGTATTGTTACGTGTTTGTGCTGTCTACAGAAGACGGTGTTCTTGTATTGTTACGTGTTGTGCTGTCTACAGAAGACGGTGCTCTTGTATTGTTACGTGTTTGTGTGTCTACAGAAGACGGTGCTCTTGTATTGTTACGTGTTTGTGCTGTCTACAGAAGACGGTGCTCTTGTATTGTTACGTGTTTGTGTTCTACAGAAGACGGTGCTCTTGTATTGTTACGTGTTTGTGCTGTTACAGAAGACGGGTTTGTATTGTTACGTGTTGTGCTATCTACAGAAGACGGTGCTCTTGTATTGTTACGTGTTTGTGCTGTCTACAGAAGACGGTGCTCTTGTTTGTACGTGTTTGTGCTATCTACAGAAGACGGTGCTCTTGTATTGTTACGTGTTTGTGCTGTCTACAGAAGACGGTGCTCTTGTATTGTTACGTGTTGTGCTATCTACAGAAGACGGTGCTCTTGTATTGTTACGTGTTTGTGCTGTCTACAGAAGACGGTGCTTTGTATTGTTACGTGTTTGTGCTATCTACTAGAAGACGGTGCTCTTGTATTGTTACGTGTTTGTGCTGTCTACTAGAAGACGGTGCTCTTGTATTGTTATGTGTTTGTGCTATCTACTACAGAAGACGGTGCTCTTGTATTGTTACGTGTTTGTGCTACCTACAGAAGACGGTGCTCTTGTATTGTTATGTGTTTGTGCTATCTACAGAAGACGGTGCTCTTGTATTGTTACGTGTTTGTGCTATCTACAGAAGACGGTGCTCTTGTATTGTTACGTGTTTGTGCTATCTACAGAAGACGGTGCTCTTGTATTGTTACGTGTTTGTGTTGTCTACAGAAGACGGTGCTCTTGTATTGTTACGTGTTTGTGCTATCTACAGAAGACGGTGCTCTTGTATTGTTACGTGTTTGTGTTGTCTACAGAAGACGGTGCTCTTGTATTGTTACGTGTTTGTGCTATCTACAGAAGACGGTGCTCTTGTATTGTTACGTGTTGTGCTGTCTACAGAAGACGGTGCTCTTGTATTGTTACGTGTTTGTGCTATCTACAGAAGACGGTGCTCTTGTATTGTTACGTGTTTGTGATATCTACAGAAGACGGTGTTCTTTATTGTTACGTGTTTGTGCTATCTACAGAAGACGGTGCTCTTGTATTGTTACGTGTTTGTGCTGTCTACAGAAGACGGTGCTCTTGTATTGTTAAGTGTTTGTGCTGTCTACAGAAGACGGTGCTCTTGTATTGTTACGTGTTTGTGCTATTTACAGAAGACGGTGCTGTTGTATTGTTATGTGTTTGTGCTATTTACAGAAGACGGTGCTCTTGTATTGTTACGTGTTTGTGCTGTCTACAGAAGACGGTGCTCTTGTATTGTTACGTGTTTGTGCTATCTACAGAAGACGGTGCTCTTGTATTGTTACGTGTTTGTGCTATCTAAAGAAGACGGTGCTCTTGTATTGTTACGTGTTTGTGCTGTCTACAGAAGACGGTGCTCTTGTATTGTTACGTGTTTGTGCTATCTACAGAAGACGGTGCTCTTGTATTGTTACGTGTTTGTGCTATCTACTAGAAGACGGTGCTCTTGTATTGTTACGTGTTTGTGCTGTCTACAGAAGACGGTGCTCTTGTATTGTTACGTGTTTGTGATATCTACAGAAGACGATGCTCTTGTATTGTTACGTGTTTGTGCTATCTACAGAAGACGGTGCTCTTGTATTGTTACGTGTTTATGCTGTCTACAGAAGACGGTGCTCTTGTATTGTTACGTGTTTGTGCTGTCTACAGAAGACGATGCTCTTGTATTGTTACGTGTTTGTGCTATCTACTACAGAAGACGGTGCTCTTGTATTGTTACGTGTTTGTGCTATCTACTACCGAAGACGGTGCTCTTGTATTGGTACGTGTTTGTGCTACCTACAGAAGACGGTGCTCTTGTATTGGTACGTGATTGTGCTATCTACAGAAGACGGTGTTCTTGTATTGGTACGTGTTTGTGCTATCTACAGAAGACGGCGATCTTGTATTTGTACGTGTTTGTGCTATCTACAGAAGACGGTGCTCTTGTATTGTTACGTGTTTGTGCTATTTACAGAAGACGGTGCTGTTGTATTGTTACGTGTTTGTGCTATCTAGAAGACGGTGCTCTTGTATTGTTACGTGTTTGTGCTATCTACAGAAGACGGTGCTCTTGTTTGTTACGTGTTTGTGTTGTCTACAGAAGACGGTGCTCTTGTATGTTACGTGTGTGCTATCTACAGAAGACGGTGCTCTTGTATGTTACGTTTGTGCTATCTACAGAAGACGGTGCTCTTGTATTGTTACGTGTTGTGTGTCTACAGAAGACGGTGCTCTTGTATTGTTACGTGTTTGTGCTGTCTACAGAAGACGGGCTCTTGTATTGTTACGTGTTTGTGCTGTCTACAGAAGAGGGTGCTCTTGTATTGTTACGTGTTTGTGCTATCTACAGAAGACGGTGCTCTTGTATTGTTACGTGTTTGTGCTGTCTACAGAAGACGGTGCTCTTGTATTGTTACGTGTTTGTGCTGTCTACAGAAGACGGTGCTCTTGTATTGTTACGTGTGTGTGCTGTCTACAGAAGACGGTGCTCTTGTATTGTTACGTGTTTGTGCTATCTACAGAAGACGGTGCTCTTGTATTGTTACGTGTTTGTGCTGTCTACAGAAGACGGCGTTCTTGTATTGTTACGTGTTTGTGCTGTCTACAGAAGACGGTGCTCTTGTATTGTTACGTGTTTGTGTTGTCTACAGAAGACGGTGCTCTTGTATTGTTACGTGTGTGTGCTATCTACAGAAGACGGTGCTCTTGTATTGTTACGTGTTTGTGCTGTCTACAGAAGACGGTGCTCTTGTATTGTTACGTGTTTGTGCTATCTACAGAAGACGATGCGCTTGTATTGTTAAGTGTTTGTGCTATCTACAGACGACGGTGCTCTTGTATTGTTACGTGTTTGTGCTATCTACAGAAGACTGTGCTCTCGTATTGTTACGTGTTTGTGCTGTCTACAGAAGACGGTGCTCTTGTATTGTTACGTGTTTGTGCTATCTACAGAAGACGGTGCTCTCGTATTGTTACGTGTTTGTGCTGTCTACAGACGACGGTGCTCTTGTATTGTTACGTGTTTGTGCTATCTACAGAAGACGGTGCTCTTGAATAGTTACGTGTTTGTGCTATCTACAGAAGACGGTGCTCTTGTATTGTTACGTGTTTGTGCTATCTACAGAAGACGATGCTCTTGTAGAGTTACGTGTTTGTGCTATCTACAGACGACGGTGCTCTTGTATTGTTACGTGTTTGTGCTATCTACAGAAGACGGTGCTCTCGTATTGTTACGTGTTTGTGCTGTCTACAGAAGACGGTGCTCTTATATTGTTACGTGTTTGTGTTGTCTACAGAAGACGGTGCTCTTGTATTGTTACGTGTTTGTGCTATCTACAGAAGACGGTGCTCTTGTATTGTTACGTGTTTGTGCTATCTACAGGAGACGGTGCTCTTGTATTGTTACGTGTTTGCGGCTGTCTACAGAAGACGATGCTCTTGTATTGTTACATGTTTGTGCTATCTACAGCAGACGGTGCTCTTGTATTGGTACGTGTTTGTGCTATCTACAGAAGACGGTGCTCTTGTATTGTTACGTGATTGTGCTATCTACAGAAGACGATGCTCTTGTATTGTTACGTGATTGTGCTATCTACAGCAGACGGTGTTCTTGTATAGTTACGTGTTTGTGCTATCTACAGAAGACGGTGCTCTTGTATTGTTACGTGTTTGTACTATCTACAGAAGACGGTGCTCTTGTATTGTTACGTGTTTGTGTTGTCTACAGAAGACGGTGCTCTTGTATTGTTACGTGTTTGTGATATCTACAGAAGACGATGCTCTTGTATTGTTACGTGTTTGTGCTATCTACAGAAGACGGTGCTCTTGTATTGTTACGTGTTTGTGCTGTCTACAGAAGACGGTGCTCTTGTATTGTTACGTGTTTGTGCTGTCTACAGAAGACGATGCTCTTGTATTGTTACGTGTTTGTGCTATCTACTACAGAAGACGGTGCTCTTGTATTGTTACGTGTTTGTGTTGTCTACAGAAGACGGCGCTCTTGTATTGTTACGTGTTTGTGCTGTCTACAGAAGACGATGCTCTTGTATTGCTACGTGTTTGTGCTATCTACAGAAGACGGTGCTCTTGTATTGTTACGTGTTTGTACTATATACAGAAGACGGTGCTGTTGTATTGTTACGTGTTTGTGCTGTCTACAGAAGACGGTGCTCTTATATTGTTACGTGTTTGTGTTGTCTACAGAAGACGATGCTCTTGTATTGTTACGTGTTTGTGCTGTCTACAGAAGACGGTGCTCTTGTATTGTTACGTGTTTGTGCTATCTACAGAAGACGGTGCTCTTGTATTGTTACGTGTTTGTGCTATCTACAGAAGACGGTGCTCTTATATTGTTACGTGTTTATGTTGTCTACAGAAGACGGCGCTCTTGTATTGTTACGTGTTTGTGCTATCTACAGAAGACGGTGCTCTTGTATTGGTACGTGTTTGTGCTATCTACAGAAGACGGTGTTCTTGTATAGTTACGTGTTTGTGCTATCTACTGACGACGGTGCTCTTGTATTGTTACGTATTTGTGCTATCTACAGACGACGGTGCTCTTGTTTTGTTACGTATTTGTGTTGTCTACAGAAGACGGTGCTCTTGTATTGTTACGTGTTTGTGCTATCTACAGAAGACGATGCTCTTGTATTGTTACCTGTTTGTGCTATCTACAGAAGACGGTGCTCTTGTATTGTTACGTGTTTGTGTGTCTACAGACGACGGTGCTCTTGTATTGTTACGTGTTCGTGCTATCTACAGAAGACGATGCTCTTGTATTGCTACGTGTTTGTGCTGTCTACAGAAGAGGGTGCTCTTGTATTGTTACGTGTTTGTGCTATCTACAGAAGACGGTGCTCTTGTATTGCTACGTGTTTGTGCTGTCTACAGAAGACGATGCTCTTGTATTGTTACGTGTTTGTGCTGTCTACAGAAGACGGTGCTCTTGTATTGTTACGTGCTTGTGCTGTCTACAGAAGACGGTGCTCTTGTATTGTTACGTGTTTGTGTTGTCTACAGAAGACGGTGCTCTCGTATTGTTACGTGTTTGTGCTGTCTACAGAAGACGGTGCTCTCGTATTGTTACGTGTTTGTGCTGTCTACAGAAGACGATGCTCTTGTATTGTTACGTGTTTGTACTATCTACAGAAGACGGTGCTCTTGTATTGTTACGTGTTTGTGTTGTCTACAGAAGACGGTGCTCTTGTATTGTTACGTGTTTGTGATATCTACAGAAGACGATGCTCTTGTATTGTTACGTGTTTGTGATATCTACAGAAGACGGTGCTCTTGTATTGTTACGTGTTTGTGATATCTACAGAAGACGATGCTCTTGTATTGTTACGTGTTTGTGCTATCTACTACAGAAGACGGTGCTCTTGTATTGTTACGTGTTTGTGTTGTCTACAGAAGACGGCGCTCTTGTATTGTTACGTGTTTGTGCTGTCTACAGAAGACGATGCTCTTGTATTGCTACGTGTTTGTGCTATCTACAGAAGACGGTGCTCTTGTATTGTTACGTGTTTGTGCTATATACAGAAGACGGTGCTGTTGTATTGTTACGTGTTTGTGCTGTCTACAGAAGACGGTGCTCTTATATTGTTACGTGTTTGTGTTGTCTACAGAAGACGATGCTCTTGTATTGTTACGTGTTTGTGCTGTCTACAGAAGACGGTGCTCTTGTATTGTTACGTGTTTGTGCTATCTACAGAAGACGGTGCTCTTGTATTGTTACGTGTTTGTGCTATCTACAGAAGACGGTGCTCTTATATTGTTACGTGTTTATGTTGTCTACAGAAGACGGCGCTCTTGTATTGTTACGTGTTTGTGCTATCTACAGAAGACGGTGCTCTTGTATTGGTACGTGTTTGTGCTATCTACAGAAGACGGTGTTTGTATAGTTACGTGTTTGTGCTATCTACTGACGACGGTGCTCTTGTATTGTTACGTATTTGTGCTATCTACAGACGACGGTGCTCTGTTTTGTTACGTATTTGTGTTGTCTACAGAAGACGGTGCTCTTGTATTGTTACGTGTTTGTGCTATCTACAGAAGACGGTGCTCTTGTATTGTTACGTGTTTGTGCTATCTACAGAAGACGGTGCTCTTGTATTGTTACGTGTTGTGTGTCTACAGACGACGGTGCTCTTGTATTGTTACGTGTTCGTGCTATCTACAGAAGACGATGCTCTTGTATTGCTACGTGTTTGTGCTGTCTACAGAAGAGGGTGCTCTTGTATTGTTACGTGTTTGTGCTATCTACAGAAGACGGTGGTCTTGTATTGCTACGTGTTTGTGCTGTCTACAGAAGACGATGCTCTTGTATTGTTACGTGTTTGTGCTGTCTACAGAAGACGGTGCTCTTGTATTGTTACGTGTTTGTGCTGTCTACAGAAGACGGTGCTCTCGTATTGTTACGTGTTTGTGCTGTCTACAGAAGACGATGCTCTTGTATTGTTACGTGTTTGTACTATCTACAGAAGACGGTGCTCTTGTATTGTTACGTGTTTGTGTTGTCTACAGAAGACGGTGCTCTTGTATTGTTACGTGTTTGTGATATCTACAGAAGACGATGCTCTTGTATTGTTACGTGTTTGTGATATCTACAGAAGACGGTGCTCTTGTATTGTTACGTGTTTGTGATATCTACAGAAGACGATGCTCTTGTATTGTTACGTGTTTGTGCTATCTACTACAGAAGACGGTGCTCTTGTATTGTTACGTGTTTGTGTTGTCTACAGAAGACGGCGCTCTTGTATTGTTACGTGTTTGTGCTGTCTACAGAAGACGATGCTCTTGTATTGCTACGTGTTTGTGCTATCTACAGAAGACGGTGCTCTTGTATTGTTACGTGTTTGTGCTATATACAGAAGACGGTGCTGTTGTATTGTTACGTGTTTGTGCTGTCTACAGAAGACGGTGCTCTTATATTGTTACGTGTTTGTGTTGTCTACAGAAGACGATGCTCTTGTATTGTTACGTGTTTGTGCTGTCTACAGAAGACGGTGCTCTTGTATTGTTACGTGTTTGTGCTATCTACAGAAGACGGTGCTCTTGTATTGTTACGTGTTTGTGCTATCTACAGAAGACGGTGCTCTTATATTGTTACGTGTTTATGTTGTCTACAGAAGACGGCGCTCTTGTATTGTTACGTGTTTGTGCTATCTACAGAAGACGGTGCTCTTGTATTGGTACGTGTTTGTGCTATCTACAGAAGACGGTGTTCTTGTATAGTTACGTGTTTGTGCTATCTACTGACGACGGTGCTCTTGTATTGTTACGTATTTGTGCTATCTACAGACGACGGTGCTCTTGTTTTGTTACGTATTTGTGTTGTCTACAGAAGACGGTGCTCTTGTATTGTTACGTGTTTGTGCTATCTACAGAAGACGATGCTCTTGTATTGTTACCTGTTTGTGCTATCTACAGAAGACGGTGCTCTTGTATTGTTACGTGTTTGTGTGTCTACAGACGACGGTGCTCTTGTATTGTTACGTGTTCGTGCTATCTACAGAAGACGATGCTCTTGTATTGCTACGTGTTTGTGCTGTCTACAGAAGAGGGTGCTCTTGTATTGTTACGTGTTTGTGCTATCTACAGAAGACGGTGCTCTTGTATTGCTACGTGTTTGTGCTGTCTACAGAAGACGATGCTCTTGTATTGTTACGTGTTTGTGCTGTCTACAGAAGACGGTGCTCTTGTATTGTTACGTGCTTGTGCTGTCTACAGAAGACGGTGCTCTTGTATTGTTACGTGTTTGTGTTGTCTACAGAAGACGGTGCTCTCGTATTGTTACGTGTTTGTGCTGTCTACAGAAGACGGTGCTCTCGTATTGTTACGTGTTTGTGCTGTCTACAGAAGACGATGCTCTTGTATTGTTACGTGTTTGTACTATCTACAGAAGACGGTGCTCTTGTATTGTTACGTGTTTGTGTTGTCTACAGAAGACGGTGCTCTTGTATTGTTACGTGTTTGTGATATCTACAGAAGACGATGCTCTTGTATTGTTACGTGTTTGTGATATCTACAGAAGACGGTGCTCTTGTATTGTTACGTGTTTGTGATATCTACAGAAGACGATGCTCTTGTATTGTTACGTGTTTGTGCTATCTACTACAGAAGACGATGCTCTTGTATTGTTACGTGTTTGTGCTATCTACAGAAGACGATGCTCTTGTATTGTTACGTGTTTGTGCTGTCTACAGAAGACGGTGCTCTTGTATTGTTACGTGTTTGTGCTATCTACTACAGAAGACGATGCTCTTGTATTGTTACGTGTTTGTGCTATCTACAGAAGACGGTGCTCTTGTATTGTTACGTGTTTGTGCTATCTACAGAAGACGGTGCTCTTGTATTGTTACGTGTTTGTGTTGTATACAGAAGACGGCGCTCTTGTATTGTTACGTGTTTGTGCTGTCTACAGAAAACGGTGCTCTTGTATTGTTACGTGTTTGTGCTATATACAGAAGACGGTGCTGTTGTATTGTTACGTGTTTGTGCTGTCTACAGAAGACGGTGCTCTTATATTGTTACGTGTTTTGTTTGGGGTGTTTTTTGTTACGTGTTTGTGCTATCTACTACAGAAGACGGTGCTCTTGTATTGGTACGTGTTTGTGCTACCTACAGAAGACGGTGCTCTTGTATTGGTACGTGTTTGTGCTATCTACAGAAGACGGTGTTCTTGTATTGGTACGTGTTTGTGCTATCTACAGAAGACGGTGCTCTTGTATTGTTACGTGTTTGTGCTGTCTACAGAAGACGGTGCTCTTGTATTGTTACGTGTTTGTGCTGTCTACAGAAGACGGTGCTCTTGTATTGTTGTGTTGTGTTTGGGGTGTTTGTTTGTTGTGTTTGTGTGTTGGGGTGTTTGAATTGTTACGTGTTTGTGCTATCTACTAGAAGACGGTGCTCTTGTATTGTTACGTGTTTGTGCTATCTACTACAGAAGACGGTGCTCTTGTATTGTTATGTGTTTGTGCTATCTACTACAGAAGACGGTGCTCTTGTATTGGTACGTGTTTGTGCTACCTACAGAAGACGGTGCTCTTGTATTGGTACGTGTTTGTGCTATCTACAGAAGACGGTGCTCTTGTATTGTTACGTGTTTGTGCTATCTACAGAAGACGGTGCTCTTGTATTGTTACGTGTTTGTGCTATCTACAGAAGACGGTGCTCTTGTATTGTTACGTGTTTGTGTTGTCTACAGAAGACGGCGCTCTTGTATTGGTACGTGTTTGTGCTATCTACAGAAGACGGTGCTCTTGTATTGTTACGTGTTTGTGCTGTCTACAGAAGACGGTGCTCTTGTATTGTTACGTGATTGTGCTATCTACAGAAGACGATGCTCTTGTATTGTTACGTGATTGTGCTATCTACAGCAGACGGTGTTCTTGTATAGTTACGTGTTTGTGCTATCTACAGACGACGGTGCTCTTGTATAGTTACGTGTTGTGCTATCTACAGAAGACGGTGCTCTTGTATTGTTACGTGTTTGTGCTATCTACAGAAGACGGTGCTCTTGTATTGTTACGTGTTTGTGATATCTACAGAAGACGATGCTCTTGTATTGTTACGTGTTTGTGATATCTACAGAAGACGGTGCTCTTGTATTGTTACGTGTTTGTGCTCTCTACAGAAGACGGTGCTCTTGTATTGGTACGTGATTGTGCTGTCTACAGATGACGGTGCTCTTGTATTGGTACGTGATTGTGCTGTCTACAGATGACGGTGCTCTTGTATTGGTACGTGATTGTGCTATCTACAGAAGACGATGCTCTTGTATTGTTACGTGTGTGTGCTATCTACAGAAGACGGTGCTCTTGTATTGGTACGTGATTGTGCTATCTACTACAGAAGACGATGCTCTTGTATTGTTACGTGTGTGTGCTATCTACAGAAGACGGTGCTCTTGTATTGGTACGTGATTGTGCTATCTACAGAAGACGATGCTCTTGTATTGTTACGTGTGTGTGCTATCTACAGAAGACGGTGCTCTTGTATTGGTACGTGTGTGTGCTATCTACAGAAGACGGTGCTCTTGTATTGTTATGTGTGTGTGCTGTCTACAGAAGACGGTGCTCGTATATAAATTCCATGTTGCCTCTCCCCCTCGTGGTGATGGATTCCATCAGGACGAGTGATTAATATAAGTTGAAATAACTTGTTTCGCAATGGAGCTAAAATAAATTTGTATAAACTAATGATAAGCATACGCTTATTAATTTATTTAAAAAACAATACAACAATGTGCATCCATGCATGCTTTAATAATAATAATAATAATAATAATAATAACTGAATTGAAACGAAGAGAAACAAATAGCATTATACATTATGTTCTAAGGGATTTACTAAAGGTTCAACACTTTCGTTTAGATGGTGACTTGCACAAGATCGGTGGGAGATATCGACCATATAAAAACAATGCTAAAAATCTAACTATCCCTAAATATCAGATAAAAGCCCATTGTTTCCCCCAGTTTGTCTACAATAAAGAGAACATTCCGCGACGGTGATACTATCGCTGGTGTAAATTTACCAGCATAGATGATTCCTATGATTAAACAATAATGAATTAGCACCGAAACTCTGCATTGATGTGATATTGTAATACAATGTATTAATTTCAGAAATTATGAGATTTTATACATCAAATCGGCGCCGATCAGCTCAGGTGAGATGGTCTTGTAGGACATAATTTCCTCGCTTTCGTATGTGTTCACCCAAATGTAAAAAGCAAAAACCATAAGCGTGCGAGTTGAATTGTATCAAATATCAATGATAACACATTTGTTAAACAATAAAATGTTTGAGCGTCATTTGCTGGTACAGCATTGGGTATGTGTCAATAAACATGAGTGGGTTCAATTTTAAGGCCCCTCAACGCTGTTAGGGCTACATCAATTATGAATGATAGCTTAGTTTATTTACTCATATTTCATTGAATTTATCATGATATAATATACAACACAATGTTACAAAAATATGTGTGCACTAATATGTTACCCAAATATAAATGGTTTGGGTCACAAGTTTTTACAACATTAGAAAACGACCCGCTCCAGAACGTCACATTTATGCATAATTAAACAAAATGACTGATTTTGGCAATAGTAAGCCCATATGGTTTTTATTTAAGTTTATTTAACGTCGCTACCGGTTGCCTGTGTGAGCGACTGGTAGTTTACCTAACAACACCTTTAAGTACTTGGTGCATCAACCTCCGTAATAAAACTGCCATTTCTTTCATATAAAGGGACACGGTCTGAACGGGGCTCGAACCCGTGACCATCAGTGATGAAATGTTACAGTCGTATACAAGTCAGCGACATTAACCACTCGACCACGGAGGCGGACACCCATATGGTTTGTTGATGAATTGTTTATTTAGTGTGGTATGTACACTGTCTGTTAGTGTATGTTGTCTGGTCTGGTCGTATCCGTCCGTCCCTGACTCCATAGAGCCGCCACAAAGAGACGGGGGTATGCATCGCAGGCAGATGGGAGGATAATACCGAATGACATAGGTGCGATCACGTATACTTCAAGTGTGTTTTACGTTTATTTATCGTCGCTACCGGTTGCCCATATGAGCGACCCCTCCTGATGTGGTTTTAGTTCCTATCTCGAATCAAACGATTCATTTCTATACATATGCGCAATGTGGTTTTAGTTCCTATCTCGAATCAAACGATTCATTTCTATACATATGCGCAATGTGGTTTTAGTTCCTAGCTCGAATCAAACGATTCATTTTTATACATAATTATGCGCAATGTGGTTTTAGTTCCTTTCTCGAATCAAACCATTCATTTCTATACATATGCGCAATGTGGTTTTAGTTCCTATCTCGAATCAAACGATTCATTTTATACATATGCGCAATGTGGGTTTAGTTCCTTTCTCGAATCAAACACAATTCATTTCTAAACATATGCGCAATGTGGTTTTAGTTCCTATCACGAACAAAACAATTCATTTCTATACATATGCGCAATGTGGTTTTAGTTCCTCTCTCCCTCAACAATCCAGCGCCAACATGTACGCAATTTTGTTTTTTGCAATTTTTTTTTTTTTTTTATTCTCGAATCAAACATTCATTTCTTTACAATGCAGAATGTGGTTTTAGTTCATTCATTAAAATCGAAATTCGCCTCATGCAACGGCCAGGGGTACTACGGCGTAAGACAAGGCAGAGGGCCAAGTTGACTAGGGTACGGGTTGACTGGGTAGGGTACGGGTTGACCGTGTGCGTACATGTATATATGTCAGAGCTGTATGGTCGTGCATGTATCTATGCAATCGGCTGCCTATGGCATCAACTCGTCAAGTAAGTGCGCACTGTATAGCAAAATCAATATTCTAGAAACAAAATAAGTCATATTGTAACACATTCTAGAAGATAAATGTTTTAAGCATTTATGTTTGACAGACACAAATACTCGCCATATATATTAACCCATAATACCTGGACAATCCAGTGTAAAATAGGATTAAAGTGATGAAAAGAAAGTCGCTTCAGGTTATAGTCAAACCTGTGTTAGTGGTCACCTCCATTAAGCAGCCAACCTGTATTAAGCAGCCAGTTTCCAGATTCCCAATTGGTTGTTTTCTTATATATTTAACCTCTATTAAGCAGCCACCTGTGCTAAGCAGCCACTTTCTCTGACTCCCTTGGCTGGCTGCTTAAGACAGGTTTGACTGTATATATCCTTGTGTTACAGGCAGCCATGTTTGATGATGACTTTGATATGGAAGCAGAAACTTCTGAAACGCTGGTAAAGCCAATGGATGGTACACAACTGGATAATGTTCACACACCGGACACTGACAGTCCTGCCTGTGATGCTATGACAACTGTATCGCCATCTAGTGGAAGTGTAGTGGATATGACTGTGAGACTGTGTCCTGGTCATGAGAGAGCTCTTCCTATACAGCAGACAGTCCTGGATCTAGATGTGAAGGAAGAAGGTAAGAACCAAGATAGATTAGATGTTATAACCAAGATAGATTAGAGTGAAGGAAGAAGGTAAGAACCAAGATAGATTAGATGGTATAACCAAGATAGATTAGATGTTATAACCAAGATAGATTAGATGTTATAACCAAGATAGATTAGATGTTATAACCCAGATAGACTAGATGTTATAACCAAGATAGATTAGATGTTATAACCAAGATAGATTAGATGTTGATAGATTAGATGTTATAACCAAGATAGATTAGAGCAGGGCTCGACAAATCCACTCGTCCGCTCGTAATTACGAGTGACTTTTCGATCTGGACGAGTAGAAATTCCAAGTCGCTTGCCCAGTCGGACGAGTGAAAATTTCAGCTAAATATCCAATATAAATCGAAGGAACAAAATAAAATAATATCCGTCTTACTTTCTTCGGACGTGATAATGGGAATCACCGAGGATCTTTTAATGTGTTTATGCTGCCACATAATTGCATTTATTAATAAATTAAAGTGCAATTCTGACGATTTTTATTTTCCTAAAATACATGGGACGAGTGATAGTCCAATCTGGACGAGTGGAACTGTGGCATCACTCGCCCAGTAGGACGAGTAAGAAATTAAAAATTTGTCGAGGCCTGTTAGAGTGAAGGAAGAAGGTAAGAACCCAGATAGATTAGATGGTATAACCCAGATAGATTAGATGTTATAACCCAGATAGACTAGATGTTATAACCAAGATAGATTAGATGTTATAACCAAGATAGATTAGATGTTATAACCAAGATAGATTAGATGTTATAACCAAGATAGATAGATGTTATAACCAAGATAGATTAGATGTTATAACCAAGATAGATTAGATGTTATGACCAAGATAGATTAGATGTTATGACCAAGATAGATTAGATGTTATAACCAAGATAGATTAGATGTTATAACCAAGATAGATTAGATGTTATAACCAAGATAGATTAGATGTTGTAACCAAGATAGATTAGATGTTGTAACCAAGATAGATTAGATGTTGTAACCAAGATAGATTAGATGTTATAACCAAGATAGATTAGATGTTATAACCAAGGTAGATTAGATGTTATAACCAAGATAGATTAGATGTTATAACCAAGATAGATTAGATGTTATAACCAAGATAGATTAGATGTTACAACCAAGATAGATTAGATGTTATAACCAAGATAGATTAGATGTTACAACCAAGATAGATTAGAGCAGGGCTCGACAAATCCACTCGTCCGCTCGTAATTACGAGTGACTTTTCGATCTGGACGAGTAGAAATTCCAAGTCGCTTGCCCAGTCGGACGAGTGAAAATTTCAGCTAAATATCCAATATAAATCGAAGGAACAAAATAAAATAATATCCGTTTTACTTTCTTCGGACGTGATAATGGGAATCACCGAGGATCTTTTAATGTGTTTATGCTGCCACATAATTGCATTTATTAATAAATTAAAGTGCAATTCTGACGATTTTTATTTTCCTAAAATACATGGGACGAGTGATAGTCCAATCTGGACGAGTGGAACTGTGGCATCACTCGCCCAGTAGGACGAGTAAGAAATTAAAAATTTGTCGAGGCCTGTTAGAGTGAAGGAAGAAGGTAAGAACCCAGATAGATTAGATGGTATAACCCAGATAGATTAGATGTTATAACCCAGATAGACTAGATGTTATAACCAAGATAGATTAGATGTTATAACCAAGATAGATTAGATGTTATAACCAAGATAGATTAGATGTTATGACCAAGATAGATTAGATGTTATGACCAAGATAGATTAGATGTTATAACCAAGATAGATTAGATGTTATAACCAAGATAGATTAGATGTTATAACCAAGATAGATTAGATGTTATAACCAAGATAGATTAGATGTTATAACCAAGATAGATTAGATGTTATAACCAAGATAGATTAGATGTTGTAACCAAGATAGATTAGATGTTGTAACCAAGATAGATTAGATGTTATAACCAAGATAGATTAGATGTTATAACCAAGGTAGATTAGATGTTATAACCAAGATAGATTAGATGTTATAACCAAGATAGATTAGATGTTATAACCAAGATAGATTAGATGTTATAACCAAGATAGATTAGATGTTACAACCAAGATAGATTAGATGTTATAACCAAGATAGATTAGATGTTATAACCAAGATAGATTAGATGTTATAACCAAGATAGATCAGATGTTATGAACAAGATAGATTAGATGTTATAACCAAGATAGATTAGATGTTATGAACAAGATAGATTAGATGTTATAACCAAGGTAGATTAGATGTTATAACCAAGATAGATTAGATGTTATGAACAAGATAGATTAGATGTTATAACCAAGGTAGATTAGATGTTATAACCAAGATAGATTAGATGTTATGAACAAGATAGATTAGATGTTATAACCAAGATAGATTAGATGTTATAACCAAGATAGATTAGATGTTATAACCAAGATAGATTGTGTTATAACCAAGATAGATTAGATGTTATAACCAAGATATATTAGATGTTATAACCAAGATAGATTAGATGTTGTAACCAAGATAGATTGTGTTATAACCAAGATAGATTAGATGTTATAACCAAGATAGATTAGATGTTATAACCAAGATAGATTGTGTTATAACCAAGATAGATTAGATGTTATAACCAAGATAGATTGTGTTATAACCAAGATAGATTAGATGTTATAACCCAGATAGATTGTGTTATAACCAAGATAGATTAGATGTTATAACCAAGATAGATTAGATGTTATAACCAAGATAATTGTGTTATAACCAAGATAGATTAGATGTTATAACCAAGATATATTAGATGTTATAACCAAGATAGATTAGATGTTATAACCAAGATAGATTGTGTTATAACCAAGATAGATTAGATGTTATAACCAAGATAGATTAGATGTTATAACCAAGATAGATTGTGTTATAACAAGATAGATTAGATGTTGTAACCAAGATAGATTAGATGTTGTAACCAAGATAGATTAGATGTTGTAACCAAGATAGATTAGATGTTATAACCAAGATAGATTAGATGTTATAACCAAGGTAGATTAGATGTTATAACCAAGATAGATTAGATGTTATAACCAAGATATATTAGATGTTATAACCAAGATAGATTAGATGTTACAACCAAGATAGATTAGATGTTATAACCAAGATATATTAGATGTTATAACCAAGATAGATTAGATGTTACAACCAAGATAGATTAGATGTTATAACCAAGATAGATCAGATGTTACAACCAAGATAGATTAGATGTTATGACCAAGATAGATTAGATGTTATAACCAAGATAGATCAGATGTTATAACCAAGATAGATCAGATGTTACAACCAAGATAGATTAAATGTTATGAACAAGATAGATTAGATGTTATAACCAAGATAGATTAGATGTTATAACCAAGGTAGATTAGATGTTATAACCAAGATAGATTAGATGTTATGAACAAGATAGATTAGATGTTATAACCAAGATAGATTAGATGTTATAACCAAGATAGATTAGATGTTATAACCAAGATAGATTTGTTATAACCAAGATAGATTAGATGTTATAACCAAGATAGATTAGATGTTATAACCAAGATAGATTAAATGTTATAACCAAGATAGATTGTGTTATAACCAAGATAGATTAGATGTTATAACCAAGATAGATTAGATGTTATAACCAAGATAGATCAGATGTTACAACCAAGATAGATTAGATGTTATGAACAAGATAGATTAGATGTTATAACCAAGATAGATTAGATGTTATAACCAAGGTAGATTAGATGGTATAACCAAGATAGATTAGATGTTATGAACAAGATAGATTAGATGTTATAACCAAGATAGATTAGATGTTATAACCAAGATAGATTATATGTTATAACCAAGATAGATTGTGTTATAACCAAGATAGATTAGATGTTATAACCAAGATAGATTAGATGTTATGAACAAGATAGATTAGATGTTATAACCAAGATAGATTAGATGTTATAACCAAGATAGATTAGATGTTATAACCAAGATAGATTGTGTTATAACCAAGATAGATTAGATGTTATAACCAAGATAGATTAGATGTTATAACCAAGATAGATTGTGTTATAACCAAGATAGATTAGATGTTATAACCAAGATAGATTGTGTTATAACCAAGATAGATTAGATGTTATAACCAAGATAGATTGTGTTATAACCAAGATAGATTAGATGTTATAACCAAGATAGATTAGATGTTATAACCAAGATAGATTAGATGTTATAACCAAGATAGATTAGATGTTATAACCAAGATAGATTAGATGTTATAACCAAGATAGATTAGATGTTATAACCAAGATAGATTAGATGTTATAACCAAGATAGATTAGATGTTATAACCAAGATATATTAGATGTTATAACCAAGATAGATTAGATGTTACAACCAAGATAGATTAGATGTTATAACCAAGATAGATTAGATGTTATAACCAAGATAGATTAGATGTATACAGATATATCCTGGTTCGATCCTCAGACAGGGAAGTATGTGAGATGGTACGGTGGTCGCCAGATTGGACAGGTGGGTTTTCCGGTTTCCTACCACACGAATGACCACCGTTACACTTTCATCTGCGCCAACGAGAGTGATTAATATAAGTTGTTAAAACTTACTTCGCAATCGTTGTAAAATAAATAAAGTTTCAACTCTTTTTTTTATTGATGTATACAGGTATATCAACATTGCTGTGTTATTTGGAGCTGCACTCAAATCAGTGGTTAGAGAACCTGTCTAGTGTATACTCCACGTGTAAGATCCAGTGCTACGGAGGACCCAGTGAGCTACAGGCCGTAGCTAAAAAGGTACGAGCTCACACAATACCCAACCAGGCAGATCTGTAGTCCAGTGGTAACACGCTGGACTTGTAATCCAGGTATTGCAGGTTCGATCCCCCGTCTGACCCTGATAAAATTAACATGTCTCTCAGATGGGACTTTAAACCAAGGTCTCGTGTCGGTGCTGTACACCGCGCACGTAAAAGAACCAGAGGAGATTCTGGAATGAGTCTCTGTCTGTATCATTGCACTATTCTCCAAAAATCTAAAATGACTAATCTCTTCAGGAGGCAAGCGAGGATAAATAAACGTAAACCACACACAATACAAATCAAAGTAAAATCTTTACACCTATAATTGAGAACCCAATCACCATGATTACATAAACAAATCCGGTCCTAATGTACCGACAGTGACTTATTGGACACTGCTGTCGTTTCAAAGTCTACCTATTAACATAGTCAAGCTGCCCAGACATATCATGTGAACTTGATTATGTAAAATTGGAAGACAGCTATTTGACTACATTTTGACTGTAGACGTTTTGCGAGACCACAATCTTTTGATTGACAGGATTATGTTACGGTGGGGTAATCTCGTTAATTCTCGGCCTTCGCGAGATTTTATGAGATTTCATCGGCTCACAATCGAAGTGTTACCAGACAAAGTCATCAAGCTAATCTCTTTTTATCAGATACCAAGAGTATTTTCAATTGAAGTATCGTAGCAAAATTAAGGTACGTATTGCAATATAGTTGTTGACATGGTGCCATCTTATTTACGAAAGTTATCGAAACAATTTGTGTGCTCTATCTTGTAAACAAACAAAAATGGTGGATTTTTGTGTGGTATTTTTTTATGTGGTGGTGTGATTGTAATTCCATGCTCTTAATTGTTTCGCGAAATATTCGTTTTATATTTTCACAATAACACAAGAGTGTGGGATATATTTGATGACAGAAAATGGCAGGTTTAGGCAGGAAATTCCTTTTTATTCGCAAACATCTTGGTTGTTGCCTCCTTAATCATGAATGTGGCAGTTGTAATGCTTTTATATTACAAATTGAATGCTAAACGGCTTAAAGCAACGTGATTGCTTTTATGCAAATTCGAAATACTGTTATGTTTTTATTGAAAGACAATGCGCTTATCTACATCAACAGATAGATAAAAGCCGCTATAATTTACCTATACCAGGAATCTTGTTATTTATGAAAGAAAAATATCAAATTTTTTGTGGTCTATATAGCGCATGTCAAATCACTATCTATCTACGTTCCTGGTGAGACTAAATACAACAAGAGACAAATAACATCAGTCCAATACAATGTAATGAAAATGCCTCGGCTAACGCCGCTAGTTAGAATATGAATACTTTAATGTCCAATATATAAATCATTTATGCATCTCTCGTAATAAGACTGGTCAGATAATTAAACGTTTCGTCTGAAATATCAATTATGATGTACAGTCAAACCTGTCTTAAGCAGCCAGTCAAGGGAATCACAGAAAATGGCTGCTTAATAGAGGTGAAATGTATAACAAAACACCATATTTGTAATCTAGAAACTGGCTGCTTAATGTAGGTCTGTTGTTTAATAGAGGTGACCACTAACACAGGTTTGACTGTACACACAAAAAGCATTTTGTATCATTGTTTCTTGACCTGTTTGTATTCTGTAAAGAATATGTAAATATTGCAATACAGGCATGATAGAAAGTGAATATCATATCCATCATGTCTGACATTTAGAGATCTTAGACAGAAATATTTAAAACGTTATTATTATACATGGCCAACTATTAATAAATGCACTAATTTGATTGTCAGAAATATCAAATACTATTGGTAGAAATTTAGCAAAATACATATATTTTGCAAATGTATATAGAAACTAAAATTAGTATAAGCAGAGAGTATATTAACATCTTGCTCGTTTGTAAATCCATGTCGTTGCCTACATGTATACATGTACTTGCTATAGACATTGTATGAATGTTTAATGCAATAAAGGTATTGTTGTTGTTGTTGTATCTCGGAATGAGATATTACATGTATAGCCAGGTATATTCTCCACCATTGTTCATCCACATACTACATGTATAGCTAGGTATATTCTCCACCATTGTTCATCCACATACTACATGTATAGCCATGTTCATCCACATACTACATGTATAGCCAGGTATATTCTCCACCATTGTTCATCCACATACTACATGTATAGCCATGTTCATCCACATACTACATGTATAGCCAGGTATATTCTCCACCATTGTTCATCCACATACTACATGTATAGCCAGGTATATTCTCCACCATTGTTCATCCACATACTACATGTATAGCCATGTTCATCCACATACTACATGTATAGCCAGGTATATTCTCCACCATTGTTCATCCACATACTACATGTATAGCCAGGTATATTCTCCACCATTGTTCATCCACATACTACATGTATAGCCAGGTATATTCTCCACCATTGTTCATCCACATATTACATGTATAGCCAGGTATATTCTCCACCATTGTTCATCCACATACTACATGTATAGCCAGGTATATTCTCCACCATTGTTCATCCACATACTACATGTATAGCCAGGTATATTCTCCACCATTGTTCATCCACATATTACATGTATAGCCAGGTATATTCTCCACCATTGTTCATCCACATACTACATGTATAGCCAGGTATATTCTCCACCATTGTTCATCCACATACTACATGTATAGCCAGGTATATTCTCCACCATTGTTCATCCACATACTACATGTATAGCCAGGTATATTCTCCACCATTGTTCATCCACATATTACATGTATAGCCAGGTATATTCTCCACCATTGTTCATCCACATACTACATGTATAGCCAGGTATATTCTCCACCATTGTTCATTCACATATTACATGTATAACCAAATTCTTCCCAAATAATTCGAACACTAAACATAAACAGTGCTTTGTGGTATTCAAACTCTTAAAAGTGAAAGTAAGATTACAAATATAACGGTCAGCTACGTTCCTGAATTGACATTTATTTATTATTGGAGTCTATAGCAAAACGTGTGTTACTGTCTAAAAGTAAATATGCACAGGCATTAAGGGTGAGATTATAACAGTAAATCTGTACCATAAATCGTGTTATTCAGGATATACACATTGCATACTGACCCTAATGTAAACTTTGTTATGTCAACAAACGTCGTATACGACGTTTATTAATTAGTTGAAATATTTAGCTTTTGAGGTAAATATTTGGAAAACAATTTAAACCATATAATAGGAAAATACATTCCTCAGATATTTGCGTTTGACCGATGTAGTGTTGTTTTAATGCTATACAACCCCATTAATAATAGTGTCTCTTTAATGCTATACAACCCCATTAATAATAGTGTCTCTTTAATGCTATACAACCCCATTAATAATGTAGTGTCGCTTTAATGATATACAACCCCATTAATAATGTAGTGTCGCTTTAATGCTATACAACCCCATTAATAATGTAGTGTCGCTTTAATGCTATACAACCCCATTAATAATAGTGTCGCTTTAATGCTATACAACCCCATTAATAATGTAGTGTCGCTTTAATGCTATACAACCCCATTAATAATGTAGTGTCGCTTTAATGATATACAACCCATTAATAATGTAGTGTCGCTTTAATGCTATACAACCCCATTAATAATGTAGTGTCGCTTTAATGCTATACAACCCCATTAATAATAGTGTCGCTTTAATGCTATACAACCCCATTAATAATGTGTCGCTTTAATGCTATACAACCCCATTAATAATGTAGTGTCGCTTTAATGCTATACAACCCCATTAATAATAGTGTCGCTTTAATGCTATACAACCCCATTAATAATGTAGTGTTGCTTTAATGCTATACAACCCCATTAATAATGTAGTGTCGCTTTAATGCTATACAACCCCATTAATAATGTGTCGCTTTAATGCTATACAACCCCATTAATAATGTGTCGCTTTAATGCTATACAACCCCATTAATAATGTAGTGTCACTTTAATGCTATACAACCCCATTAATAATGTGTCGCTTTAATGCTATACAACCCCATTAATAATGTAGTGTCGCTTTAATGCTATACAACCCCATTAATAATAGTGTCGCTTTAATGCTACACAACCCCATTAATAATGTAGTGTTGCTTTAATGCTATACAACCCCATTAATAATGTAGTGTCGCTTTAATGCTACACAACCCCATTAATAATAGTGTCGCTTTAATGCTATGCAACCCCATTAATAATGTAGTGTTGCTTTAATGCTATACAACCCCATTAATAATAGTGTTGCTGTAATGCTATACAACCCCATTAATAATGTAGTGTCGCTTTAATGCTATACAACCCCATTAATAATAGTGTTGCTTTAATGCTATACAATCCCATTAATAATAGTGTTGCTTTAATGCTATACAACCCCATTAATAATAGTGTCGCTTTAATGCTATACAACCCCATTAATAATAGTGTCGCTTTAATGCTATACAACCCCATTAATAATGTAGTGTCGCTTTAATGCTATACAACCCCATTAATAATGTAGTGTCACTTTAATGCTATACAACCCCATTAATAATAGTGTCACTTTAATGCTATACAACCCCATTAATAATAGTGTCGCTTTAATGCTATACAACCCCATTAATAATGTAGTGTTGCTTTAATGCTATACAACCCCATTAATAATGTAGTGTCGCTTTAATGCTATACAACCCCATTAATAATAGTGTCGCTTTAATGCTATACAACCCCATTAATAATAGTGTCGCTTTAATGCTATACAACCCCATTAATAATAGTGTCGCTTTAATGCTATACAACCCCATTAATAATGTAGTATCGCTTTAATGCTATACAACCCCATTAATAATGTAGTGTCACTTTAATGCTATACAACCCCATTAATAATAGTGTCGCTTTAATGCTATACAACCCCATTAATAATGTAGTGTTGCTTTAATGCTATACAACCCCATTAATAATGTAGTGTCGCTTTAATGCTATACAACCCCATTAATAATAGTGTCGCTTTAATGCTATACAACCCCATTAATAATAGTATCACTTTAATGCTATACAACCCCATTAATAATAGTGTCGCTTTAATGCTATACAACCCCATTAATAATGTAGTGTCGCTTTAATGCTATACAACCCCATTAATAATGTAGTGTCACTTTAATGCTATACAACCCCATTAATAATAGTGTCGCTTTAATGCTATACAACCCCATTAATAATAGTGTCACTTTAATGCTATACAACCCCATTAATAATAGTGTCGCTTTAATGCTTAGTTAATAGTCATATTATGAATTCAAAACAAATGACCAAGAAGATATATGTTCCAAAGATAGTGATAAAGAGTTGAAACATTGAGGAAGTCATAACTGAACAGATTACAGAATATAGTCCCAGGAGACACCGATTGTCTCAAAGTGAAGTGTTTGTTTATTATAGTGTCACCCCTATTGAAAGTGTCAGCCATTACTGACTTATTAGATACCTTTGATCATGGACATCAGTACTTCCCGAATCCTATCCTTGTATGCCATGCGCCAGGCTGGTAGACAATCAGTAACCATTATTTAACTAGCTGGCGGCTCACCAACTGGCCATATCAGAACAAACCCCTGACAAGGTTCGAACCTTCGACCTCCCGCTCGCTCCATGGGTGTCCACGGATGCCTTAACCACTAGGCCATCGAGACGGTATATATATTTATATATATGCACTGGCTCAAAAAGAAACTACATTATATAGTTTTTACATATTGTTAAATAGTTTACATCATATTAAAAAGATATCAATGGGACTATAGATTATGCTATAGCTTTCAGAATTATCTGCGGGTTTATGGCCGCATGCGATAACGTTTCCCTTATGGCATCACATGGTTCACCGAAAACTTCTACACCGACAATAAAGCATTTACTTCTTAGTACAGATGAAAGAATTAAACGTTGTTTTAAAAATCAATCTTATTTAAGGATGCCACCACGTCTCTCTGAAAATCAGAGAAATCAGTATTTTTTAGCGATGAGTCGCGGTTTACTGTGTCATGAAGATGGCAGAGTCTGTGTATATCGCCGCAGAAATTAAAGATCTGTGCCGTCTTATCTGGCTCTATGTTGCTTGCAAAAGTGATTTGATCTGCCGCTAGCGTGCAAAGTGAATGATAAACCTATGCATCACATGACAGTTTCCACGGAAACATACACCCAAATCATTCATAGATAGTTCTCAAGCCTCAGTTAAAACTCATTTATTCCAAAACATATTGATATGCTTTTTAACCCTTTCCCTCATAGAAACACCTTGACGCCATTACCAATACGACATACATTGACATGGTAGTAGCCAAACCAATGTTCATAATGCAGGCCAGAATCTCATGTAGTCCGAGTAATATCTATGGAGGTGGGATAGATCTGGCGACTACTTATACACTGCATGATAGCTAAATGACGGTCGTTTGTATGGAGATATACTAGTATATTAACCTAAATCTCTATGTAGTCCCAGTAATATCTATGGAGGTGGGATAGATATGGCGACTACTTATACACTGCATGATATCTAAATGGCTGTCGTTTGTATGGAGATATAATAGTATATTAACCTAAATCTCATGTAGTCCCAGTAATATCTATGGAGGTGGGATAGATATGGCCACTACTTATCCACTGCATGATAGCTAAATGGCTGTCGTTTGTATGGAGATATAATAGTATATTAACCTAAATCTCTATGAAGGAAGGGGTTAATTGCTGCACACCAATATAGGCTAAGCAGTGCAGCACACCAAGATATACTAAGCAGTGCTGCACACCAAGATATACTAAGCAGTGCTGCACACCAAGATATACTAAGTAGTGCTGCACACCAAGATATACTAAGTAGTGCTGCACACCAAGATATACTAAGTAGTGCTGCACACCAAGATATACCCTCGAGTTTCCGGTTTCCGTTATGATAAGAAATGATCGGCATTCAACCAAACGAATCTTAAAACTACATAGTTTCTAAATGTATGATGTAAATAAAGTAACGTTCCTCTTTTATTCCAAAGAATTAGAAATGAATATGACTACGTAAATAACAACGGGCGCTGTCATTTTTACCATGACCCGAAACCGACATCTGTGGTGACTGGTACCGGAGTTTTCGTGACCTTTCGAATGGGTGTAAATATAAAACGAACACGTTTTATGCAGCATAATGATAATTTCTATTATTTTGATGAATATTTCTTTTCACAGCGAACACTTTCACAGTTTAACAAGCATTTTCACATGTGGACACCTGAATTCATCACCTAATCTTGTAAACCTGACTTGAACAGTAAATGAGGTGGGTCCAGTTGGGATACTGTGCCCATTTGTAAGGGCTGTTGATGAATATTGCCTGTACTTTTGCTTTATAGGTGGTGGACTGCCATAAACCTACATAAATTAAATTAAATTAAAAACTATTCCTTTAAGTACACTACACTACAGGATACATCGCTTAGTTGACGATGACAGTAACACTGTATGGACCTCAAAACAATATAGGAGAAGTATCCAAAACTATCTCCCCTTACACTAATTAAAATTGTAACCCAGTCTATTTTGACCTTCACTTTAAATGACAGGTAGGTAAACAAATCAGCCAACGCAAAACAAAACTGGAAATGGTCAATATTTTGCAGTAAATCAAATGTACAAATGGTGATGCAATATTGCATTATGAAAAATAGCATGTTTTATACCAATGCAAGGAAAATAACCGATTACTTACGCCTACAAGGATTATATGGCGCATTGTTGTTGCCAAATATGGAAAATGACCTTTGACACTATCTATTCCTGATTGGTGACGTCAGAAAACACCGATCGCGCGCAGTATTGTAAATACTTACGGGGTAACGAAAACGAAGGTATCACGATTTGAGGACACTAGAGGATACTAAGTAGTGCCGCACACCAAAATATGCTAAGTAGTGCCGCACACCAAGATATGCTAAGTAGTGCTGCACACCAAGATATACTAAGTAGTGCCGCACACCAAGATATGCTAAGTAGTGCTGCACACCAAGATATACTAAGCAGTGCTGTACACCAAGATATACTAAGCAGTGCTGTACACCAAGATATGCTAAGCAGTGCTGTACAACAAGATATACTAAGCAGTGCTGCACACCAAGATATGCTAAGTAGTGCTGCACACCAAGATATACTAAGCAGTGCTGTACACCAAGATATACTAAGCAGTGCTGTACACCAAGATATGCTAAGCAGTGCTGTACAACAAGATATACTAAGCAGTGCTGCACACCAAGATATGCTAAGTAGTGCTGCACACCAAGATATACTAAGCAGTGCTGTACACCAAGATATACTAAGCAGTGCTGTACACCAAGATATGCTAAGCAGTGCTGTACAACAAGATATACTAAGCAGTGCTGCACACCAAGATATGCTAAGTAGTGCTGCACACCAAGATATACTAAGCAGTGCTGTACACCAAGATATACTAAGCAGTGCTGTACACCAAGATATGCTAAGCAGTGCTGTACAACAAGATATACTAAGCAGTGCTGCACACCAATATATGCTAAGCAGTGCTGCACACCAAGATATGCCAAGCAGTGCTGCACACCAAGATATGCTAAGCAGTGGATTATTAGAAATATTGTTATTGTGTTCAATAATTATTTATTCAAATTTTAGGAAAACAACTAGTGCATATTTGTCCGCAGATCTTTAAATTTTTAGTAGATTTTGAAGGTCTGCGGACAACTGATCGAGTTTTTGTGAAATTGTTGTAAATTTTGTAAGTTTGTAAATTAGTTTTATTTTTCAATTTTGTGAGAAAAATCATTAAAAGACCATGTTAAACAATGTCATGGCAACCTGGGTTCATTCAACATACAATCATCTTTAGCATAGGTTGTAATTTGCTTCAACAGAAAGAATCAGGAAGAGATTCTGGCTTGATTGATTGTGGAATCTTTGTCATAATAGATATTGTTATCAGATGAAATTGGATTACATGAGAGAAAGTCCCAGTTATTAAATTATTGACGATGTCATGATTTTGACTGCTTGAGTCGCAGCATAAGAAAGGAAACAGGAAAGGTCAGAGAAGACTAATGTCTCTATAAGCCGTATGCCTAATGGTTCTGCTGGGGTTGCCAGAATCACACTACAATATTGTTTTCACTTATAGAAGTTGTCCAGTTACAATTTGCATGCAGATATGAGATAATGCTTTTGACCAAAACTAGAATTTTGATCAATCTTGGCTTGAATTTGGGCATGAGCACTGGATGATATTTGATAGTACAGTAAAACCCCTATAATAAGACCACCTATGGGACTTCCAAAACATGGTCTTATTAGCGGGGTGGTCTCTTTATCGAGTTTGGTCCAGAAGACTAAATTATGATACTACAATTACGACAATTTCTTGGTGTTTCTGTTTTAATTACAGAAGGGTTGGTTGTTTCTATGGTTTAGGATTGTAAATCCATTCATAGACAACTGTATATCACAATTAATTAATTAATTAATAATAAAATAAAGAACAATGTAAATGAGTTAATCCATTTATTTTCAACATTTATTTTCTTGTTTTCATTAATTATATTGTGTATACCAAGCACAGTAGTTTCCTTGAAAAGTACATATCATCATCAATCATTCATTATTTTAAAAAACATTCACGGATTGACTGCTTATATAAACACTTCACTTTCACAGATTGTTTCTCATCTCATCTTGGATGTTTTAGCTAAGTCCTGTGACAGAGTGCCCAAGTCCTTACACATGCAGTACAACTTTAGCTGCGATACTCCACTCCAGACAATATACAAAAGATTAAAAGCAATCAAAAGCAATCATTTACAATCAACACTTCCGTGTTTATCTCACTTAACCTTGACTGATACCATAAAGTGGTCGCTTAATTGTCGTAAAACAGGGACATAATTAAAAATGTTTTATCAATGAAAGTGAGATAATCGCCCGCTGTCGTATTAGGGGTTCAATTAGCATAGGATTAATGGCATTTGTCTGAATTAACTGGTCGTATTACGGAATAACGGGGTGGTCTGGTTATCGGGGTCAACGACCATTGACATGTATAGTGAAATATTCCGTTCTGAAAAAAATCATTCGCAATAGCGGGGTGGTCTCGAAATTGGGGTGTGAAATATTCCGTTCTGAAAAAAATCATTCGCAATAGCGGGGTGGTCTCGAAATTGGGGTGGTCTCGAAATTGGGGTGGTCGCATAGAGGGTTTTTACTGTATATTGAAAACAGCTATTTGCTTCTTTACTCATTTTTCATTTAAAAACATACAAGTGAAGTTACAACACAAACTGAAAGATGCAATACAGGCTGAGGCTGGGGTGGCCGCATGGTTATGGTCGTTAGCTTCACATCACTTACCCTCACTGCTGTAGGTTGGAATCCCACCGGGGGTCTCCCGATTCTTTCATGTGAGGAAGCTATCCGGAAGGCTTGCTTGCAGTAGGTCGGTGGTTCTACCTGGGTACCCGTCCATGCCTGAAATACTGCTCGGAGGAGCATGTATGCATTCATACGCTCTGTAAACAAAATATGCAACCAGCATGGCGTCGCACTTCTGGTGTCACTAAAAATCATCATCAAACTATAAACACTATAAATCCTGCGTGACAGGCTATAAACACTATAAGTCTACCAGTGGCTGTAGATATAGTGTTGATAACATCTTGTTGTTTTCTCTGTATATCTTACTAGTTTCTTGCAGTGTCCACCAGTGGCTGTAGATATAGTGTTGATAACATCTTGTTGTTTTCTCTGTATATCTTACTAGTTTCTTGCAGTGTCCACCAGTGGCTGTAGATATAGTGTTGATAACATCTTGTTGTTTTCTCTGTATATCTTACTAGTTTCTTGCAGTGTCCACCAGTGGCTGTAGATATAGTGTTGATAACATCTCTGTATATCTTACTAGTTTCTTGCAGTGTCCACCAGTGCTGTAGATATAGTGTTGATAACATCTCTGTATATCTTACTAGTTTCTTGCAGTGTCCACCAGTGGCTGTAGATATAGTGTTGATAACATCTTGTTGTTTTCTCTGTATATCTTACTAGTTTCTTGCAGTGTCCACCAGTGGCTGTAGATATAGTGTTGATAACATCTTGTTGTTTTCTCTGTTTATTTTACTATTTTCTTGCAGTGTCCACCAGTTGCTGTAGCTATAGCATCAGCACGGAAGACTGGAAAGAGTTTTAGCAATTGCAACAGTATAGAGTTCTCGGTGGTCCACATCAGTGATATGATGGGTTGGGACAGTGGACCCGTGAAGAGGGAACTTAACCTTCTACAGTGGAACGTTGACTCAGGTATGATCATGATAATTCCACATCCAATTCTGAGATTTACATAACCACAAGGTCCGCCTCCGTGGTCGAGTGGTTATGGTCGCTGACTTCTATGCCACTGTAACCTATCATCACTGATTACGGTCGCTGACTTGTATACCACTGTAACCTATCATCACTGATGACGGGTTCGAGCCCCGCTCAGGCCGTGTCTCATTTATATGAAAAAGTTGGCAGTTTCTTACGGAGGTTGGTGCACCCAAGTACTGGTTAACCGCTGGAGCCTGCCCAGGAAAGTTGTTGTTAAGTAAACTGCCCGCCGGCGATATAGCCCAAAATGGTGCTGATGCAGGCGTAAAACCCGAAATATAACATAAATATAACATAACATAACCACAAGCCTATGTGCAGATGAGATCGTTACATTGATGTAGTTATACGTGCAGATGAGATCGTTACATTGATGTAGTTATACGTGCAGATGAGATCGTTACATTGATGTAGTTATACGTGCAGATGAGATCGTTACATTGATGTAGTTATACGTGCAGATGAGATCGTTACATTGATGTAGTTATACGTGCAGATGAGATCGTTACATTGATGTAGTTATACGTGCAGATGAGATCGTTACATTGATGTAGTTATACGTGCAGATGAGATCGTTACATTGATGTAGTTATACGTGCAGATGAGATCGTTACATTGATGTAGTTATACGTGCAGATGAGATCGTTACATTGATGTAGTTATACGTGCAGATGAGATCGTTACATTGATGTGCAGATAAGTGATTCACAAAACTGCTGGCATATGTTCTGCAGCCAGAATGAGATAATCTTGAGGTTCTCATCTTGTAAATCAGTTGGATGGAAGAGTGAACTAGTAATGCAACAGTATTTTTCAGGTGCACCTAACTACTCAAGTGGCATTGCACCTAAACTTCTCCCATATCTCACATGATGATAAGTTTACGTTTACAAATTACACAAATAAACATCATAAAAAATTATGTCTGACAAATGAATTTCATATCAATAACATGTAACGGTTGCAGCTCTGTTTGGTTTAAACAGTATTTATTCCAATAAATTTACATGTATAACACAAAAAATGTTACAAATTATATAAATTGTGAATGGTTTGGATTGGAAAACAAGTTTTCAGAAAACTCTGTTTATAATTAGTGATGCTACTGTGTGTAACATTTCGCCTCATAATTTCATTGTTTTAGCATAATATATATACAGATAAGTACATACCATGACAGTACCAATGTTATGTATTACATACGTTATGTGCATAAACATTTTTTCTAGGAGAGAAACTATATAAGCTCTGCTTCCGTTTTAATCCTTTCCTATTCTTTGATTTTGTGTACATGTCTTGTTTTGTGAATGTTTATAGTGGAATAAATATGTTTAAACCCAATATTTTTCTAGCGCTTATTCTATATTTAAACAAATGAGTTTTTTTATATCTAGTGTGGGGGAGATGTATAGGGGAATGAGGAATTAAAAAAACAATTAAAAAAATAAATAAATAAACATTTAGCCTTAGCTATTTGCATGCTGGGTGAAATAAATTCTATAAATAGCTCAAATAATTGTAGTAGATGACAATCAATTTATATGTTTTTCAAATTTGTACCTGAAAATTCTGGAAATATGTCCTGAAATTTCATTAGAATTGTGTCGTAACGAATTCTAAATTGTGTCATAACGAATTCTATATTGTGTCATAATGAATTCTAAATTGTGTCATAATGAATTCTATATTGTGTCATAATGAATTATAAATTGTGTCATAATGAATTCTAAATTGTGTCGTAATGAATTCTAAATTGTGTCGTAATGAATTCTAAATTGTGTCGTACCGAATTCTAATGAAATTCCATGACATATTTGTATGTTATTTTCACCGCTGGCATGCAAAGAGTTAGGATACACTTGGTTTAGCAAGTTTCTTGGTTGTTCACAATCTCGAGACCTGTGACACTAATGATTTCATCAAATGTTAAATCATGGAATTCTTAGAACTAATTTAAATACAGCCTGGTAAATTGCAGCATATCCCAGGTGGTTGTCAATTTCATTTGGAAACTCATCATCTTGTCTGTCTATTACTGATATTTTTTATAATTTCTTAAATGGCGCCCCCGGAAAATCTGTTTTTTATGTGATATATTCATATTCCGCGTGTTCTTGTAGAACAGAAGTGATCTTCTATAAGGATTTAATTATATCCCGTATCAATATCTCGTTTGTACCGCTAACTGTTTTTGTAGCATTTTAACATGTAAAACGATAGGGAATCCAGCAATTTAATTTGAATATGCTTTTTCGTTGGACTTTTGAATATATGTTTGTTGGTTTTGCATATGAGCGTTTTCTTATTTTGAAGATAAATATGAGTACGCATTATGAGAGAGAAAATAAAAATTCTTTACTCGACATTTACAGAATACAATTAACGGCATTTACTCTGAGAGGTCAATTTACCTTCTTTGGCTTTAACCCTTTCAACACCAAGTAACTGACATGGACTGGTCCATGATATTTTTAGACCAATAAATTAATAACAAAATTACTTTTGGATCAGTTCATTTATCAAAATGGGTAATTTTTTCGAAGAAAATAGTTATATTACTTGAAAAAAGTGCAGATCCTGATGAGACGGCTCGTCACGAGCCGGCTCATCTGGATCTACACTTTTTTGTAAGCCAATTTAGAGGTCTGTGGTGTTGAAAGGGTTAAGGACGTTCAGGTTCAAGCTTCTACAGGTGAGTGACATACAATACCTTCGTGCGGGAAGACCGCCATCAACTCAAACGCCACAACATCGTGATGACCTAGTACCGTATCTATCTACATGTCACAGTTTGTTGTTGAATTCCTTTATCCGAGTCATTAATTGGTCATTGACTGGCAGACTTGCGGTCTTAAAATCCCTGGTCACAATGAACATATATGTCGTGGCTAACCTAACCTCTGGGCCAGTTTTATTTAGGTCAAGGTCACATTGAAGGTCAGAGTTAATACTGTTCTTCTTCCAATAATGTACAGAGCCCATTGTGGAGCATCGTCGTACATGTCATCAGCAGTAGCTCTTGGGACTCGCTGTAGAAAATCATGCAACTTCAGGATCAATGGCACATGATGATTGTATCTAATAGGTCAATGTCACACATGACTAATAGGTCAATGTCACACATGTCTAATAGGTCAGTGCCACACATGTCAAATAGGTCAATGTCACACATGTCTAATAGGTCAATGACACATGATGATTGTATCTAATAGGTCAATGTCACACATGTCTAATATATCAATGTCACACATGTCTAATAGATCAATGTCACACATGTCTAATAGGTCGATGTCACACATGTCTAATAGGTCAGTGTCACACATGTCTAATAGGTCAATGTCACACATGTCTAATAGGTCAGTGTCACACATGTCCTAATAGGTCAATGTCACACATGTCTAATAGGTCAGTGTCACACATGTCTAATAGGTCAATGTCACACATGTCTAATAGGTCAATGGCACACATGTCTAATAGGTCAATGTCACACATGTCTAATAGGACAATGTCACACATGTCTAATAGGTCAATGTCACACATGTCTAATAGGTCAATGTCACACATGTCTAATAGGACAATGACACACATGTCTAACAGGTCAATGTCTAATAGGTCAATGTCACACATGTCTAATAGGTCAGTGTCACACATGTCTAATAGGTCAATGTCACACATGTCTAATAGGTCAATGTCACACATGTCTAATAGGACAATGTCACACATGTCTAATAGGTCAATGTCACACATGTCTAATAGGTCAATGTCACACATGTCTAATAGGTCAATGTCACACATGTCTAATAGGTCAATGACACACATGTCTAATAGGTCAATGTCTAATAGGTCAGTGTCACAAATGTCTAATAGATCAATGTCACACATGTCTAATAGGTCAATGTCACACATGTCTAATAGGTCAATGTCACACATGTATAATAGGTCAGTGTCACACATGTCTAATAGGTCAATGTCACACATGTCTAATAGGTCAATGTCACACATGTCTAATAGGTCAGTGTCACACATGTCTAATAGGTCAATGTCACACATGTCTAATAGGTCAATGTCACACATGTCAAATAGGTCAATGTCACACATGTCTAATAGGTCAATGACACATGATGATTGTATCTAATAGGTCAATGTCACACATGTCTAATATATCAATGTCACACATGTCTAATAGATCAATGTCACACATGTCTAATAGGTCGATGTCACACATGTCTAATAGGTCAGTGTCACACATGTCTAATAGGTCAATGTCACACATGTCTAATAGGTCAGTGTCACACATGTCCTAATAGGTCAATGTCACACATGTCTAATAGGTCAGTGTCACACATGTCTAATAGGTCAATGTCACACATGTCTAATAGGTCAATGGCACACATGTCTAATAGGTCAATGTCACACATGTCTAATAGGACAATGTCACACATGTCTAATAGGTCAATGTCACACATGTCTAATAGGTCAATGTCACACATGTCTAATAGGACAATGACACACATGTCTAACAGGTCAATGTCTAATAGGTCAATGTCACACATGTCTAATAGGTCAGTGTCACACATGTCTAATAGGTCAATGTCACACATGTCTAATAGGTCAATGTCACACATGTCTAATAGGACAATGTCACACATGTCTAATAGGTCAATGTCACACATGTCTAATAGGTCAATGTCACACATGTCTAATAGGTCAATGACACACATGTCTAATAGGTCAATGTCTAATAGGTCAGTGTCACAAATGTCTAATAGATCAATGTCACACATGTCTAATAGGTCAATGTCACACATGTCTAATAGGTCAATGTCACACATGTATAATAGGTCAATGTCACACATGTCTAATAGGTCAATGTCACACATGTCTAATAGGTCAATGTCACACATGTCTAATAGGTCAATGTCACACATGTCTAATAGGTCAATGACACATGATGATTGTATCTAATAGGTCAATGTCACACATGTCTAATAGGTCAATGTCACACATGTCTAATAGGTCAGTGTCACACATGTCTAATAGGTCAATGTCACACATGTCTAATAGGTCAATGTCACACATGTCAAATAGGTCAGTGTCACACATGTCGTAATAGGTCAGTGTCACACATGTCTAATCTGTTTCATCCATAGCGGTTTAATCATCGTTCTGACGCAGAATACATGAAGAATGTTCGGGACTTTAAAAGGTTATCAAGGTCAAGGTTAGCTTTTAAATAAATATGAAAATCATATCTGGGCCATCATTTATGAACAATTTAAAAGAAATGCTCAATATTCAATCAAGTTTAGATAAAATATGCAACCTGCAAAAGATTCAGCTGCATGTACAGGTCAATAGGGTGTAACTTGTATTAAAAACAGTGATTACAGATGGATCTGTAGTCTAGTGGTAACACGCTGGACTGGTAATCCAGGGATCACTTGTTCGATCCCCCGTCTGACCCTAATAAAATTAACAGTCTTTCAGATGGGACGTTAAACCGAGATCTCGTGTCGGTGCTGTACACCTTGCACGTAAAAGAACCAGAGGAGACTCTGAAATGGGTCTCTGTCTGTATCATGCACTATCATCCAAAATCTAAAATGACTAATCTATTCAGGAGGCGTCCGTTACTTATATGGGAAATCGGTAGCGAAGATAAATAAAATGTAAAACACACACAAAAACAGTGAAATTGGTGTTGTTTGCACAGAGTTTGTGCTTGCTTCCACTGCTTGTATCTGCTAATTATCACCATCTCTATCATAAAAAGTGCTTTCTGTTGTCTGATTAGTTATATTCTTTGTCCTATTTTTTCTGTTTTTATGAGAGAAGGTTAAATGTAATAATTGATCTCAGCTTGAGATAATAATAAAGCATTTTAATTTGTCATCGCTGCTGTAGCAATCTCCCAACTGCATAGAACATTACACGATTGAATGTAGCATTCTCCCAACTACATAGAACATTACATGAATGAATGTAGCAATCTCCCAACTGCATAGAACAGTACACGATTGAATGTAGCAATCTCCCAACTGCATAGAACATTACACAATTGAATGTAGCAATCTCCCAACTGCATAGAACATTACACGATTGAATGTAGCAATCTCCCAACTGCATAGAACATTACACGATTGAATGTAGCAATCTCCCAACTGCATAGAACAGTACACGATTGAATGTAGCAATCTCCCAACTGCATAGAACATTACATGATTGAATGTAGCAAACTCCCAACTGCATAGAACATTACATGAATGAATGTAGCAATCTCCCAACTGCATAGAACATTACATAAGTGAATGTAGCAATCTCCCAACTGCATAGAACATTACATAAGTGAATGTAGCCCATCTCCCAACTGCATAGAACATTACATAAGTGAATGTAGCAATCTCCCAACTGCATAGAACATTACATAAGTGAATGTAGCAATCTCCCAACTGCATAGAACATTACATAAGTGAATGTAGCAATCTCCCAACTGCATAGAACATTACATAAGTGAATGTAGCCCATCTCCCAACTGCATAGAACATTATACAATTGAATGTAGCCCATCTCCCAACTACATTGCAATCTCCATAACAAGTATCAGTTTGTTACTATATAAGAATAAATCAAACACAGATGCAATCTCCATAAGTATAAGTTTGTTACTATATAAGAATAAATCAAACACAGATGCAATCTCCATAACAAGTATCAGTTTGTTACTGTTTAAGAATAAATCAAACACAGATGCAATCTCCATAACAAGAGTATCAGTTTGTTACTGTTTAAGAATAAATCAAACACAGATGCAATCTCCATAACAAGAGTATCAGTTTGTTACTGTTTAAGAATAAATCACACACAGATGCAATCTCCATAACAAGTATCAGTTTGTTACTGTTTAAGAATAAATCACACACAGATGCAATCTCAATAACATGCATCAATTTCTTACAGATTACGATATATAAATGCAAAACACATTAATTTCTAAATCTGTCAAGATTATTGGTTTGAAGCTTTGCATATACGTCCCAGACAAATTCTCGACACCAACAGTAATTCCCAACCCTACCACTGACATTGAACTTGAAAGTTGGTGATTCAATGAAAAGCATAAAACAGTACTTATGTCAGTGAGCCCTTATATAGTCAGGACACCCGTGGGGCTGTGTCTTCTTAGTTCAAATAACTTCATTCAAATTTCAACATAATGGGTCAATGCGTTGAATGGAAGAACTGGGTCATACCTGCAAGGTCAAGGTCATTCAGATTCAACATAATGGGTCAATGCGTTGAATGGAAGAACTGGATCATGCTTGCAAGGTCAAGGTCATTCAGATTCAACATAATGGGTCAATGCGTTGAATGGAAGAACTGGATCATGCTTGCAAGGTCAAGGTCATTCAGATTCAACATAGTGGGTCAATGCGTTGAATGGAAGAACTGGATCATACTTGCAAGGTCAAGGTCATTCAGATTCAACATAATGGGTCAATGCGTTGAATGGAAGAACTGGATCATACTTGCAAGGTCAAGGTCATTCAGATTCAACATAATGGGTCAATGCGTTGAATGGAAGAACTGGGTCATACCTGCAAGGTCAAGGTCACAGCAAATCTAGGTTAAGACACATAGTTCAGAAATAGGTGCAATATTTTATGTCTCTTCCATATCATTGCAACTGTTATGCCTATTTTAAAATATCTTCACAAAGGGACATTGTACATTATACAAAATTCCCAACCCATTTGCTTTCCCCCCCCCCCCCCCCCCCCCCCCCCCGATTAATTCTGTATACAGCAATAATAATAAATATAATAAATTCATATTGTTTTCTACGTATTTCATTGTGTGTATAATGGTCGATAGCAGCGAGTTGTCGTTACTTCCTAGGTGGCGCAATATGTCCCGGTCCATCATTCGGATTACCTCTAGATTTATCTCGCATAAAACAAAGGAAATTTACTTCCGTGTTCTAAAAATTCAGTTATTAATTATTAATATGCCGCAAACGTGTTGTTCCGTACCGGGTTGTCATGAAAGAGGAGGACATGCGTATCCGAGTGATCCTATAAGAAGGGCGAAATGGGTACAGGCCGTTCGACGACTTGATGATAAAAATACAATGAAAATGTGGACACCAACAAAGTCTTCCGTCGTATGTAAGAAACACTTCAAACCAGATGACTACATAAAGGAGACTATTTTCGGTATGATAATATTATAAAAACTGTATAATTTCTCACCTGTAACATGTTTCATTGCTGTTATTTGATTTATTTCAAAATGAAAGTACCCACAGTGACACTGACAATTTATTTATAATATAAGAGAGTGGGAGGGATAATGCTTGTGTCAATAGTTCTTCTTATTTATTTCATCATACATAATGGGTTATTTGTTAGGTATGTAACATGATTGACTGTCTTTCAATCTATCATTCAGTATAAGGGCCTGACATTCTGGTCCGAGAGGCTTTTAGTCAAAATAATTCAACATTCAGATTGTTTATATTTGTGACTGGCATTTTAAACGTCAAAACTTGGGAGGACTTACATAATGGACTCCATGAGTACACAGCGAGCCTCATTGCCGGTCTTTATTTTCAGGACTGAAACCTGGATATGAACGGCTTCTCGCAACAGCTATGCCTAGTATTTTTCCTTGGACATCAGAGGAAGGGGAGACAGCAAAAAATAGGAATGAAAGAGCTTTGAGGCGGGATTTTACAAAAAGTTTATGTGATATGTCTTGTAAAATGGAATTGGAAAAAAGTTTTACTGAACATGTTGATTGCACAGAAGAAGTAATAGCTTCTGAGACATTGATAGCAACTCCTCTATTTGAAGATGAATTCACTGTAACAAACTGTATGACCCAGACTGATGAGACGCCAATGTTTTCAATTGAGCGATTTTCTTCGAACAATGAGCTGATACATTTTTATACTGGTCTGGAGTCACATGCTCAATTTATGTTTGTGTTGAATACTTTGGGACCTGCAACATACTGTTTGAAATACATATATTTTCAAATAACCGGTATATCTGTTGAAAACCAACTGTTTATGACTTTGATTAAGTTAAGGCGATATTCAACCAACTTTGAACTGTCAACGTTTTTCTCCGTTTCTGAATCAAGTGTGAAAAATATTGTTTATACATGGATTATATTTATGTCCAAACAGTGGAGGGAAGCCAATATATGGCCAAGTCAGAATCTAGTGAGATATTTTATGCCGTCTGATTTTAAATTAAAATTCCCAAATACAAGAATCATTATTGATGGAACTGAATGCCCTATTAAAAAACCTCACGCACCTAGAGCTCAACAGTCAACATATTCAACATACAAGAACAGGAACACTATCAAAATTCTTGTTGGTTCAACTCCTGGTGGATTAGTTAACTATATATCTGAAGCTTATGGTGGGTCTACAAGTGACAGACAAATTGTTGAAAGGTGTAACATTGTTAAAGCATGTGACCCTGGTGATAGTGTTATGGCCGATAAAGGTTTTAATGTGCAAGATTTGTTTGCAACAGCTAATGTACGTAAATGTACCAACATTCTTCAGAAAGAAAAATAGAATGTCTGGTAAAGTAGTTATTAAGGACTGGAAAATATCCAGTAAAAGAGTACATATTGAGAGAATTATTGGACTAGGGAAAACCTACAAGATCTTGACGTGTCCATTAACGGGTACAGAAACAAAGTTGTCATCTCATATAACTTATGTCTGTTTTATGTTGTGTAACTTCAAAACATGTATTGTTCCAAAACATGCTTAGACTAGTACATTGAGTCCAACAGAGTTTCTGTTGATAATTGTTGATGTTTTAAAGAGAACACAACACTTTGATGTAATAAATGTGTATACATCTATCTATACAAATTTATTTTAGCTCGATTGCGAAACAAGTTCTTACAACTTATATTAATCACTCTCGAGAAATGTGTATACATATTGAATACTTTCTGCATTTTATTAGCTGACCTGAGCATGAAGTGATCATGTGAGCTTTTCTGATAGTTGAATGTCCGGTGTCTGTCAACAATTTGCTTGTGTATACTCTAGAAGGCACAGTTTTGATCTAATCTGCATGAACATTCATGAAACTTGGTCATGTGAGTTAAACAAGAGATTAAAAACAAGTTAAAATTTTAAACTTTATTTTGTGTTTATTCCTGTAGTTAAACTTGGAAAATAACTATGAACTCAGTCTATGTATGGCTTGTAGAAATGTTTTTCCAGCAAGACCCCTTTGAAATTGCTTTCAAAGAAAGTTTTTAACTGGTCAACCATTCCTGATATGAAAGTGTCATTTTTTTCAATATCAAAATATTTGATGTCCCTAACCTTTAGGTTATCTGCTGAACAGATTATCAGTGAACATTTTTCAGCTCCAGTGCACAATAACTGGCCTTGGATTTGATAACAGTAATTATGATTCGTATTAAGATAATATTGCCCACAGTCGTTACAATTTAAATAAGGCACTGTGACAGGAGATATATCTTTGTCTCTTGCAGAATAAGGACATTTTACTTCAATAACATGCTTTGCATTAATAAATCCATCTGGTGTAGATGCCAAAAATGGAAATTGTTTCGAGACCACTAAACCACAGGAATGCACAGTGTTGCCGGTGTCTTCCATAAATCTTGTTATAGCGATTGCTTCATGTTTGCGTCCATGTTCCAAGGGGGGCGCTTTTATTTCTCTTGTATCAACTAAAGATCTGGCTAGTTTATCTTTATCGGTCCGGTCAGTAGACTTGCATATTTTACCAAACATTGAGGATGGTAGACGCTTTGTACGTTCCTCCTTCCATAGTTTATTTGCACTCTGACCCATTGTTTTTTTTTCGATGTCGATAACCGTTTCATCACTGATTTTGGTAACGCTAATCTTTTCGAGGAAATTTTCTTCTGGCGAAAGTTTTAAATAGTCATGATCTAATGCAACAGCTTTAGTGTTTGCCGGCTCAAAAGTTTGAAATATTGGCATTTTGGAAATGCCAGGAAAATTCAAGCATGTATTTCTGAAATGGTCTTGATAGTTAACAGAATTTCTAAACTGCTCTGGTCTTGGGTCAAAGTCAATGTTTGTTAATTCAGCTGCACCTGGCATATCAAGTTTATTAGCCTTTAATGGACTTCCTAAATATTTTTTACATTTATGGAAACTTTGCAATATTTGTGTGCATGTTTCTTCCGTTTTTACTGTCTTTTTCTGGGAGAACATTACTGCACCATAAAGTACTGTGCATAAATGTTTGCAGTGGGCTTGAGACCCCATACCAGCAGCACATTCACACTGTGCCTCAATAACTGACCCCCCAGAGTTAAGTTCAACATCTACAGTGTAGCACACACCTTTCTTCATCTCTGCATGACAACTTGATTTAATATATACAACATCCTCTCCGGGTGACATACGGAAATACTTCAAAAATTGCTCATTGTATAGTCGTTGAATACGAGTACCCAGGGTCTTCTCATACTGTGCCAGATACTTATGCACACTGTCTAGTTCTGTTTTCGGAAATTTTGAATCAGAGTTGACATCCGCATATTTTGTGGGATCTGGTAATGTCATGTTGTATTCAGGCTCTAAAGTCTCTACATTTCCAAAGTTTTGATTTCTCTCGTAAGACACTAATCTGAAAATAGAATAGGGAAATGTTTCAAGATGTATAACATGGCAGAACGATAAATTCATAATGAAAACGTTAAAATCAAACCCCACCCACTCACAGGTGTATGAGCAATAACGTAAACAATTAAAATAAACATCTCTGGAAATAAAGAAAATATCAAGGAATAAAGGAAACTATTTTAGATTTATATTTTATTTTTAAATAAATCTACAATTTAGTCTTCAAACATATGGTAAATAGCAAATTACAAGCGAAATAAATGTTGACCTTTGCCGCGACGGCATTCTATTTTCGTTTTCAAAATATTTTTTATCTCTAAAATAACGGTAAATTTACGCACCTTTCAACCAATTCATTCTTGCGTCCAGAAAGTCTAGCACCCCTTTTCTTCAATTCTGCTTTCAGTTGCGGAATTGTAAGTGATCCGAACTTAGATTCCATTGTTAGAGTATGGACATTTGTTTTGACTTCTCTCAGAATTATGCTAATCGATACGGGATACTGATGGACCGGGATCAGTGGCGCCACCTATCGGGTGGCAGGGGAAGATAACCAGCTATTCTCCCCCATTGTAATGTAATGTATGAAAAAAATGCAATAAAATATTATTTAGAAAACAAAAATCCTGTTTGTTATTTTAACTTATTTATTCCATACTATTGGAGAGATTGTTTGACAGCAGCTAGTATATTACGGACAGCCTGCACCAGTTTGTTTCCTTCAATTGGTTTGTATCTTGAGTTACAATGTCCCATGGTACAGGTTGTAATTCATCATTCATCATTCAATCACTTATTACCGGATATTTCTAGAGAGAAAATCTTATTTCGTCTCAATTTCATACAAAGTTTGTCACTATCTTCATCAACTTGATATAATTGATGACATCATTGCTGGGTGACCTTCATAGAAGCAAATCATGATTTTCTCGGTGAAAATGAAGAAATTCCGTCCTTTAATATAATTATGAGGAAGTGTCATGTTATTAACCCTTTCAACCCCACAGGCCTCTAAATAGGCTTATGAAAAGTGTAGATCCAGATGAGCCGGCTCGTGACGAGCCGTCTCATCAGGATCTGCACTTTTTTGCCAGTAATAATTATTACTATTTTTAGATAAAATTACCCATTTTGATAAATGAACTGGTCCAAAGGTAATTTTCTTATTAATTTATTGGTCTGAAAATATCACGCACCAGTCCATGTGAGTTACTTGGGGTTGAATGGGTTAAATATAGAACGTGCCTGATATACCATTGAAGTACGGTCAAACCTGTCTTTATGGTGCACCCACACAAACAGTGATCAAGTTAACCTGTGTTCTTATTCAAAGGGTATAGCACACTGAAAATGGGTTGATTGGATATTAAACTGTTGGTCTATATAGATAGGTGGGTTGGAAATGGAGGTTGTCTGTACCACCGATTTGTGATCTATATAGATAGGTGGGTTGGAAATGGAGGTTGTCTGTACCGCCGGTTTGTGATCTATATAGATATGTGGGTTTGAAATGGAGGTTGTCTGTACCGCCGGTTTGTGATCTATATAGATAGGTGTGTTTGAAATGGAGGTTGTCTGTACCACCGGTTTGTGATCTATATAGATAGGTGTGTTTGAAATGTAGGTTGTCTGTACCACCAGTTTGTGATCTATATAGATAGGTGTGTTTGAAATGGAGGTTGTCTGTACCACCGGTTTGTGATCTATATAGATAGGTGGGTTTGAAATGGAGGTTGTCTGTAACACCGGTTTGTGATCTTTATAGATAGGTGGGTTTGAAATGGAGGTTGTCTGTACCACTGGTTTGTGATCTATATAGATAGGTGGGTTGGAAATAGAGGTTGTCTGTAACACCGGTTTGTGATCTATGTAGATAGGTGGGTTGGAAATGGAGGTTGTCTGTACCACCGGTTTGTGATCTATATAGATATGTGGGTTTGAAATGGAGGTTGTCTGTACCACTGGTTTGTGATCTATGTAGATAGGTGGGTTGGAAATGGAGATTGTCTGTAACACCGGTTTGTGATCTATGTAGATAGGTGGTTTGAAATGGAGGTTGTCTGTACCACCGGTTTGTGATCTATGTAGATAGGTGGTTTGAAATGGAGGTTGTCTGTACCACCTGTTTGTGATCTATGTAGATAGATGTGTTTGAAATGGAGGTTGTCTGTAACACTGGTTTGTGATCTATATAGATAGGTGGTTTGAAATAGAGGTTGTCTGTAACACTGGTTTGTGATCTATATAGATAGGTGGTTTGAAATAGAGGTTGTCTGTAACACTGGTTTGTGATCTATATAGATAGGTGGTTTGAAATAGAGGTTGTCTGTACCACCGGTTTGTGATCTATATAGATAGGTGGTTTGAAATAGAGGTTGTCTGTACCACCGGTTTGTGATCTATATAGATAGGTGGGTTGGAAATGGAGGTTGTCTGTACCACCGATTTGTGATCTATATAGATAGGTGGGTTGGAAATGGAGGTTGTCTGTACCGCCGGTTTGTGATCTATATAGATATGTGGGTTTGAAATGGAGGTTGTCTGTACCGCCGGTTTGTGATCTATATAGATAGGTGTGTTTGAAATGTAGGTTGTCTGTACCACCAGTTTGTGATCTATATAGATAGGTGTGTTTGAAATGGAGGTTGTCTGTACCACCGGTTTGTGATCTATATAGATATGTGGGTTTGAAATGGAGGTTGTCTGTACCACCGGTTTGTGATCTATATAGATAGGTGGGTTTGAAATGGAGGTTGTCTGTAACACCGGTTTGTGATCTATATAGATAGGTGGGTTTGAAATGGAGGTTGTCTGTACCACTGGTTTGTGATCTATATAGATAGGTGGGTTGGAAATAGAGGTTGTCTGTAACACCGGTTTGTGATCTATGTAGATAGGTGGGTTGGAAATGGAGGTTGTCTGTACCACCGGTTTGTGATCTATATAGATATGTGGGTTTGAAATGGAGGTTGTCTGTACCACTGGTTTGTGATCTATGTAGATAGGTGGGTTGGAAATGGAGATTGTCTGTAACACCGGTTTGTGATCTATGTAGATAGGTGGTTTGAAATGGAGGTTGTCTGTACCACCAGTTTGTGATCTATGTAGATAGGTGGTTTGAAATGGAGGTTGTCTGTACCACCTGTTTGTGATCTATGTAGATAGATGTGTTTGAAATGGAGGTTGTCTGTAACACTGGTTTGTGATCTATATAGATAGGTGGTTTGAAATAGAGGTTGTCTGTAACACTGGTTTGTGATCTATATAGATAGGTGGTTTGAAATGAAGGTTGTCTGTAACACCGGTTTATGATCTATGTAGATAGGTGGTTTGAAATGGAGGTTGTCTGTACCACCGGTTTGTGATCTATATAGATAGGTGGTTTGAAATGGAGGTTGTCTGTAACACCGGTTTGTGATCTATATAGATAGGTGGTTTGAAATGGAGGTTGTCTGTACCACCGGTTTGTGATCTATATAGATAGGTGGTTTGAAATGGAGGTTGTCTGTAACACCGGTTTGTGATCTATATAGATAGGTGGTTTGAAATGGAGGTTGTCTGTACCACCGGTTTGTGATCTATATAGATAGGTGGTTTGAAATGGAGGTTGTCTGTACCACCGGTTTGTGATTTATATAGATAGGTGGTTTGAAATGGAGGTTGTCTGTACCACCGGTTTGTGATCTATGTAGATAGGTGTGTTTGAAATGGAGGTTGTCTGTACCACCGGTTTGTGATCTATATAGATAGGTGGGTTTGAAATAGAGGTTGTCTGTACCACCGGTTTGTGATCTATATAGATAGGTGGGTTTGAAATGGAGGTTGTCTGTACCACCGGTTTGTGATCTATATAGATAGGTGGTTTTGAAATGGAGGTTGTCTGTACCACTGGTTTGTGATCTATATAGATAGGTGGGTTGGAAATGGAGGTTGTCTGTACCACCAGTTTGTGATTTATGTAGATAGGTGGTTTGAAATGGAGGTTGTCTGTACCACCGGTTTGTGATCTATGTAGATAGGTGTGTTTGAAATGGAGGTTGTCTGTAACACTGGTTTGTGATCTATGTAGATAGGTGTGTTTGAAATGGAGGTTGTCTGTACCACCGGTTTGTGATCTATATAGATAGGTGGGTTTGAAATAGAGGTTGTCTGTACCACCGGTTTGTGATCTATATAGATAGGTGGGTTTGAAATGGAGGTTGTCTGTACCACCGGTTTGTGATCTATATAGATAGGTGGGTTTGAAATGGAGGTTGTCTGTACCACTGGTTTGTGATCTATATAGATAGGTGGGTTGGAAATGGAGGTTGTCTGTACCACTGGTTTGTGATCTATGTAGATAGGTGTGTTTGAAATGGAGGTTGTCTGTACCACCGGTTTGTGATCTATATAGATAGGTTGTTATCTTCCCGTGGTATTTTCACTGGTGCCTTCAGAAACGCCAAACAGTGATTGCGGAATATTATGAATGAATTCCCTTATTTTCATGTACTTCTTGTGGTGATAAATCTCAAATAGTTCTGTAGCACATTGTTCCTGCCATGTATGGCAACGGGACATTACAGATGCATCATGGGATATCCTACTTGAGTAGAGTAGTGTCATAAAACATGGTAAAACTTGTGGTCATTAGCCTGATATACACTTAAATCTATGTACAAACACATGAACACTTGTGCATTATAACCATGATAATTCTAGGAGTATAATGTTTCTGGGTTTTTTTTAGTAAAAACAAATAAAGAGGATATTTGTTTGTTTCAGTTTGATTCCGATTGAATATTTACCAAACTTGGAAGGAAGCATCATTACGATGTCTAGTTGCGCATATTGTAACCTTGTTCCGATTGAATATTTACCAAACTTGGAAGGAAGCATCATTACGATGTCTAGTTGCGCATATTGTAACCTTGTTCTAATTGAATATTTACCAAACTTGGAAGGAAGCATCATTACGATGTCTAGTTGTGCATATTTTAACCTTTTCCGATTGAATATTTACCAAACTTGGAAGGAAGCATCATTACGATGTCTAGTTGTGCATATTGTAACCTTGTTCTAATTGAATATTTACCAAACTTGGAAAGAAGCATCATTACGATGTCTAGTTGTGCATATTTTAACCTTTTCCGGTTGAATATTTACCAAACTTGGAAGGAAGCATCATTACGATGTCTAGTTGTGCATATTGTAACCTTGTTCCAGTTGAATATTTACCAAACTTGGAAGAAAGCATCATTATGATGTCTAGTTGTGCATATTATAATCCGGTTGGTTTCTTTGCAGATTTACGGACATTTGATCATTTTTAGAACACAAAGCTTGTCTGTGCTTCATCTTTAAAATGCCTTCTAGTTTTTCATGAACTACTTTCACTTTCGAACCTTCCTGTAGCTGGGGAATATTGCTGTCCTATGACTGCATCCTTGTTCACATACTGTAAATGGATAGGGACAGTATATTACCACATAAAATAAAATCTTTAAGTTCGAAATCCCTAAAATCGTAGTTTAAAGTTGGTTACTATATTAAATAAAATCTTTAAATTTTCGAAAATTTTAAGTGATCTCTGTGCAGGTCAATCACATCAAAATCTTCAGATAGTTCTCCATTGGACTTGTAGTATGGTGCAGTGTTCTTGTTTCTGTTTTCAGGCGGTCCGAGGAAAACCAGTGTCATGGTGGAGTTCTCAGATCTTGCTTACCATTTCCGGACACCTGGCGACTTCACATCGGAGGAGTTGGATGATATACTTCAATTCCTTCATGAGAGAGTTCAACGACAGGAAAAATCTGAGATACAGAACCTGTCGCGTCTTCATCAAGCTTTGAAAAGGTAAATCATGTTCAATTCCTTCATGAGAGAGTTCAACGACAGGAAAAAACTGAGATACAGAACCTGTCGCGTCTTTATCAAGCTTTGAAAAGGTAAATCATGTAATTGCCCTGCGATTGTCAAGTCGAGCATCAGAAAGTATTCGCTTAGAGTATTGGACAAATTGGTGATAAATTAGTGATAAACATTTCTCTACCATGCAGTGTTCAGTATTGCGATCTAAATTGCATCGAAGACAGCTGCTAGCACCTGCTTACTGGCACATGTCGACAAGTATTGATGTCAGCACCTGCTTACTGACACATGTCGACAAGTATTGATGTCAGCACCTGCTTACTGGCACATGTCGACAAGTATTGATGTCAACACCTGCTTGCTGGCACATGTCGACAAGTATTGATGTCAGCACCTGCTTACTGGCACATGCCGACAAGTATTGATGTCAGCACCTGCTTACTGGCACATGTCGACAAGTATTGATGTCAGCACCTGCTTGCTGGCACATGTCGACAAGTATTGATGTCAGCACCTGCTTACTGGCACATGTCAACAAGTATTGATGTCAGCACCTGCTTGCTGGCACATGTCGACAAGTATTGATGTCAGCACCTGCTTACTGGCACATGTCGACAAGTATTGATGTCAGCACCTGCTTACTGGCACATGTCGACAAGTATTGATGTCAGCACCTGCTTGCTGGCACATGTCGACAAGTGTTGATGTCAGCACCTGCTTACTGGCACATGTCGACAAGTATTGATGTCAGCACCTGCTTGCTGGCACATGTCGACAAGTATTGATGTCAGCACCTGCTTACTAGCACATGTCGACAAGTATTGATGTCAGCACCTGCTTACTGGCACATGTCGACAAGTATTGATGTCAGCACCTGCTTACTAGCACATGTCGACAAGTGTTGATGTCAGCACCTGCTTACTGGCACAAGCATAGATGTCAACACCTGCTTACTGGCACAAGCATTGATGTCAACACCTGCTTGCTGGCACAAGTATTGATGTCAACACCTGCTTGCTGGCACATGTCAACAAGTATTGATGTCAACACCTGCTTACTGGCACACGTATTGATGTCAACACCTGCTTGCTGGCACATGTCGACAAGTATTGATGTCAACACCTGCTTACTGGCACATGTCGACAAGTATTGATGTCAACACCTGCTTGCTGGCACATGTCGACAAGTATTGATGTCAGCACCTGCTTACTGGCACAAGTCGACAAGTATTGATGTCAGCACCTGCTTACTGGCACATGTCGACAAGTATTGATGTCAGCACCTGCTTGCTGGCACATGTCGACAAGTATTGATGTCAGCACCTGCTTACTGGCACATGTCGACAAGTATTGATGTCAGCACCTGCTTGCTGGCACATGTCGACAAGTATTGATGTCAGCACCTGCTTGCTGGCACATGTCGACAAGTATTGATGTCAGCACCTGCTTACTAGCACATGTCGACAAGTGTTGATGTCAGCACCTGCTTACTGGCACAAGCATTGATGTCAGCACCTGCTTACTGGCACAAGCATTGATGTCAGCACCTGCTTGCTGGCACAAGTATTGATGTCAACACCTGCTTGCTGGCACATGTCGACAAGTATTGATGTCAACACCTGCTTACTAGCACATGTCGACAAGTGTTGATGTCAGCACCTGCTTACTGGCACAAGTATTGATGTCAACACCTGCTTGCTGGCACATGTCGACAAGTATTGATGTCAACACCTGCTTATTGGCACATGTCGACAAGTATTGATGTCAGCACCTGCTTACTAGCACATGTCGACAAGTGTTGATGTCAGCACCTGCTTACTGGCACAAGCATTGCTGTCAGCACCTGCTTACTGGCACAAGCATTGATGTCAGCACCTGCTTGCTGGCACAAGTATTGATGTCAACACCTGCTTGCTGGCACATGTCGACAAGTATTGATGTCAACACCTGCTTGCTGGCACATGTCGACAAGTATTGATGTCAGCACCTGCTTACTGGCACATGTCGACAAGTATTGATGTCAGCACCTGCTTACTGGCACATGTCGACAAGTATTGATGTCAGCACCTGCTTACTGGCACATGTCGACAAGTATTGATGTCAGTATTCCATGCTGTATGTGAGTATCCCGTGCTGTATGTGAGTATTCCATGCTGTATGTAAGTATTCCATGCTGTATGTGAGTATTCCATGCTGTATGTGAGTATTCCATGCTGTATGTGAGTATTCCATGCTGTATGTAAGTATTCCATGCTGTATGTGAGTATTCCATGCTGTATGTGAGTATTCCATGCTGTATGTGAG
>CM026395.1:28261122-28289014 GCA_014843695.1 Archivesica marissinica | reverse complement strand
TACCAATACATCTACCATCTACCAATACATCTACCATCTACCAATACATCTACCAACTACCAATACATCTACCAACTACCAATACATCTACCAATACTTACATCTACCAACTACCAATACATCTACCAATACATCTACCATCTACCAATACATCTACCAATACATCTACCAACTACCAATACATCTACCAACTACCAATACATCTACCAACTACCAATACATCTACCAACTACCAATACATCTACCAACTACCAATACATCTACCAATACATCTACCAACTACCAATACATCTACCAACTACCAATACATCTACCAACTACCAATACATCTACCAACTACCAATACATCTACCAACTACCAATACATCTACCAACTACCAATACATCTACCAACTACCAATACATCTACCAACTACCAATACATCTACCATCTACCAATACATCTACCAATTACATCTACCATACATCTACCAATACATCTACCATCTACCAATACATCTACCAATACATCTACCAACTACCAATACATCTACCAATTCTACCAATACATCTACCATCTACCAATACATCTACCAATACATCTACCATCTACCAATACATCTACCAATACATCTACCATCTACCAATACATCTACCATCTACCAATACATCTACCATCTACCAATACATCTACCAACTACCAATACATCTACCAATACATCTACCATCTACCATACATCTACCATACTCTACCATCTACCAATACATCTACCAATACATCTACCAACTACCAATACATCTACCAATACATCTACCATCTACCAATACATCTACCAATACATATACCATCTACCAATACATCTACCATCTACCAATACATCTACCACTACCAATACATCTACCATCTACCAATACATCTACCAATACATCTACCATCTACCAATACATCTACCATCTACCAATACATCTACCAATACATCTACCATCTACCAAACATCTACCAATACTCTACCAATACATCTACCATCTACCAATACATCTACCAATACATCTACCAACTACCAATACTCTACCACTACCATCATCTACCAACTACCAATACATCTACCAACTACCAATACATCTACCAATACATCTACCAATACATCTACCAATACATCTACCAACTACCAATACATCTACCAATACATCTACCAACTACCAATACATCTACCAACTACCAATACATCTACCAACTACCAATACATCTACCAACTACCAATACATCTACCAACTACCAATACATCTACCAATACATCTACCATCTACCAATACATCTACCAACTACCAATACATCTACCAATACATCTACCAATACATCTACCATCTACCAATACATCTACCAATACATCTACCAACTACCAATACATCTACCAATACATCTACCAATACATCTACCATCTACCAATACATCTACCAATACATCTACCATCTACCAATACATCTACCAATACATCTACCATCTACCAATACATCTACCATCTACCAATACATCTACCATCTACCAATACATCTACCAACTACCAATACATCTACCAATACATCTACCATCTACCAATACATCTACCAATACATCTACCATCTACCAATACATCTACCATCTACCAATACATCTACCAACTACCAATACATCTACCAATACATCTACCATCTACCAATACATCTACCAATACATATACCATCTACCAATACATCTACCATCTACCAATACATCTACCAACTACCAATACATCTACCAATACATCTACCAATACATCTACCAATACATCTACCATCTACCAATACATCTACCATCTACCAATACATCTACCAATACATCTACCATCTACCAATACATCTACCAATACATCTACCAATACATCTACCATCTACCAATACATCTACCAATACATCTACCATCTACCAATACATCTACCATCTACCAATACATCTACCAATACATCTACCATCTACCAATACATCTACCAATACATCTACCATCTACCAATACATCTACCAATACATCTACCATCTACCAATACATCTACCATCTACCAATACATCTACCAATACATCTACCAATACATCTACCAATACATCTACCATCTACCAATACATCTACCAATACATCTACCAATACATCTACCAACTACCAATACATCTACCAATACATCTACCAACTACCAATACATCTACCAATACATCTACCAATACATCTACCAATACATCTACCATCTACCAATACATCTACCAATACATTTACATCTACCATCTACCAATACATCTACCAATACATCTACCATTCTACCAATCATTTTCTACCATCTACCAATACATCTACCAATACATCTACCATCTACCAATACATCTACCAATACATCTACCATCTACCAATACATCTACCAATACATCTACCAATACATCTACCAACTACCAATACATCTACCAACTACCAATACATCTACCAACTACCAATACATCTACCAATACATCTACCAATACATCTACCATCTACATACATCTACCAATACAACTACCAATACATCTACCAACTACCATACATCTACCAACTACCAATACATTACCAACTACCAATACATCTACCAATACATCTACCAACTACCAATACATCTACCATCTACCAATACATCTACCATCTACCAATACAACTACCAATACATCTACCAATACATCTACCAATACATCTACCAATACATCTACCATCTACCAATACATCTACCAATACATCTACCACTACCAATACATATACTATCTACCAATACATCTACCATACATCTACCAATACATCTACCAACTACCAATACATCTACCAACTACCAATACATCTACCAACTACCAATACATCTACCAACTACCAATACATCTACCATCTACCAATACATCTACCAATACATCTACCATCTACCAATACATCTACCAATACATCTACCATCTACCAATACATCTACCATCTACCAATACATCTACCAACTACCAATACATCTACCAATACATCTACCATCTACCAATACATATACCATCTACCAATACATCTACCATCTACCAATACATCTACCAACTACCAATACATCTACCAATACATCTACCAATACATCTACCAATACATCTACCAATACATCTACCATACATATACCATCTACCAATACATCTACCATCTACCATACATCTACCATCTACCATACATCTACCATCTACCAATACATCTACCAATACATCTACATCTACCATACATCTACCAATACATCTACCATCTACCAATACATCTACCAACTACCAATACATCTACCAACTACCAATACATCTACCATCTACCAATACATCTACCAATACATCTACCAATACATCTACCATCTACCAATACATCTACCATACATCTACCATCTACCAATACATCTACCATCTACCAATACATCTACCAATACATCTACCATCTACCAATACATCTACCATCTACCAATACATCTACCAATACATCTACCATCTACCAATACATCTACCAATACATCTACCAACTACCAATACATCTACCAATACATCTACCAACTACCAATACATCTACCAATACATCTACCAATCATCTACCAATACATCTACCATCTACCAATACATCTACCAATACATCTACCATCTACCAATACATCTACCATCTACCAATACATCTACCAACTACCAATACATCTACCAACTACCAATACATCTACCATCTACCAATACATCTACCATCTACCAATACATCTACCATCTACCAATACATCTACCAACTACCAATACATCTACCAATACATCTACCAATACATCTACCATCTACCAATACATCTACCATCTACCAATACATCTACCAATACATCTACCATCTACCAATACATCTACCATCTACCAATACATCTACCATCTACCAATACATCTACCATCTACCAATACATCTACCAACTACCAATACATCTACCATCTACCAATACATCTACCAATACATCTACCACTACCAATACATCTACCAACTACCAATACATCTACCAACTACCAATACATCTACCAACTACCAATACATCTACCAACTACCAATACATCTACCAACTACCAATACATCTACCAACTACCAATACATCTACCATCTACCAATACATCTACCAACTACCAATACATCTACCATCTACCAATACATCTACCATCTACCAATACATCTACCAACTACCAATACATCTACCAACTACCAATACATCTACCATCTACCAATACATCTACCAACTACCAATACATCTACCAATACAACTACCAATACATCTACCAATCTACCAATACATCTACCAATCTACCAATACATCTACCAATCTACCAATACATCTACCATCTACCAATACATCTACCAATACATCTACCATCTACCAATACATCTACCAACTACCAATACATCTACCAACTACCAATACATCTACCAACTACCAATACATCTACCAATACATTACCATCTACCAATACATCTACCAATACATCTACCATCTACCAATACAACTACCAATACATCTACCACTACCAATACATCTACCAACTACCAATACATCTACCATCTACCAATACATCTACCAATACATCTACCAATACATCTACCAATACATCTACCATCTACCAATACATCTACCATCTACCAATACATCTACCAATACATCTACCAATACATCTACCATCTACCAATACAACTACCAATACATCTACCAACTACCAATACATCTACCAACTACCAATACATCTACCAATACATCTACCAATACATCTACCAACTACCAATACATCTACCATCTACCAACTACCAATACATCTACCATCTACCAATACATCTACCAATACATCTACCATCTACCAATACATCTACCAATACATCTACCAATACATCTACCAATACATCTACCATCAAAACCACATAGACTATAATCGCGAATCCTCTCCAAACCGAACCATTTTTTGGTCCTTTATTTATCCCTTTGTTTATTGTAAAAAAATTATTTTCAAACCGGAACCCCTCTTATTCGAATACCGAACAGATTTACAAACAATATTTCCATTTTCAACTGTAAAGTGAACAGCAACTTGTCTAGATCATTATATGAAGCTGGCTATTCTTTTAAACAAACAAACTCTCAGCTATTTTTCTCAGAATAATGTATTCTATAAATTCTTTACTATCTGCCAAACTATAAACATATCTCCACCTCCTTCAGAGCATTGCACACTTGAATTGTTCATTTAGACGAACTCTACCCCACTATAATAATAAAAAAAATCTCTAAACCGAACTTTGTCTATGGTCCGGTGGCCGTTTAGTTTAGAAGAGTTACACTGTACTAAATACTGAATGTTCATCCTGAAGCTGAAATGATGTTAAGATATGACGCAGCCAATTGCACGAGCTCTTCAATTCAGCTCCCCTCCTAATATAGATTAGATCAATAAAATAATTACCATTCAAACGCAGATTGTGTATGTACGTGTATGTATACGAGCATGCACGCAATGTTTAAACAGAAATAGCACAAATATTGCGCTGTATATCAAAAGCATGTTTAACCTTTAGCATGCTGTAGGCAAAATGAGCAGATAACTTGTAAATGTGTAATATATTTCCTAGAAAGTAGGGCTTGTGACATTTCATGCAAATCGCGCCTACAGCATGCTGAAGGTTAACAAAGCTTCTCACTGTTTATGCCGTGCGCTCGGTTATATTTTGAGAATGTATTTCGTAAATGATATTACGTGATCTCAATTAGGACATCCGAACAGGGGTATTTAAATGTTGCAATGGTGGAAAAATAGGTGATAACACTCGACTACTAACAGAGAATCGTTTACTATAATGGTATATATTTATGGTCCGACATTTTCACTTATCACAAAGTGTTCATCAGACTGTTGCATAAATATTTGTCAATTATATCGTGGGTCTGATTACAGGCCTCCTGGAGTTTGAAAGCTCTTGTTATACTACTTACTTAATAGTGCTGGTTCCTGGCTAGGAGAAGATGCATGTCTGGCTACAGTAACTGAACTGTTATACTACTTACTTAATAGTGCTGGTTCCTGGCTAGGAGAAGATGCATGTCTGGCTACAGTAACTGAACTGATATACTACTTACTTAATAGTGCTGGTTCCTGGCTAGGAGAAGATGCATGTCTGGTTACAGTAATGATTGCTTTAGTAACTGAAATACCTCTCAACATGAAAATGCATTTTGCAAAATGAGATTACTGTGGAATACAGGATATAGACAAATGTGATTTACAATCTTATGTTAAATGAGTTGAGAGAGAAAATAAGTAATTAAATGAACCACTTTCGTATAAAAGTATTTTATCACATAACTTTGATTGTGTTCAGTGTAATACAGCCATCGCATATTTTCTTATATGCACACGTGTGTATTAACACCTGGAAGGATTCTGATTGGTCGCGGCATGACTGCTTGCTTTTGACACATTTGACATATCGCTTGCCGGTGTAAATCAATAAACCGTTAAATATGCACTAGCAGAATATCATTATAGTGATTAAAAGTATTGTGTCGAATATTTGCGTGGAGTTGTTTGTTTGATTATTAAGGACTATTTACTATGGCGTATGAATACACCTTACTGATTTCCTTGTAATAAGGCTCAAAGTATACAGGCAAGCAAAAAACTTTCTTTTTAAAATTTATGTTTCTATGGTAATGTGATAAAAAGGTGATTTCGTACCAAATTTTATGAAACGAGTTTTGGAATTTGGCTATTAAATGACGGGACATTCTACTAAGATATTGTATATAACCCCTTTAAGCTTATATATAAGCTATAAATTTATTAACTTTTGGCTATGTACAATGCGCATAGGCAGCTACCCGCTGGTATACTATAAATGCATATGTATAAGACGCAGGATTTTTCATCCAAAATTGTGTCCAAACGTCGGATGTGTCTTATTCTTGAGTTTAGAATTCAACCCCATTTTGTCCAGGACTCAAAACGGACAAATGGCGTATTGCAACAAAGGGAAATAAATCTTTCATAATGTTTTCTAAATCCTATACACGTGCGTACTTGTTTCAGATTTCGTTGCTTCTAGACACATACCTTAAGTTTGGAATTAATTCAAAGTTAACTATATTATTTTTAATATACGATAAAATAAAAAAACTCAACAAAATGATGCTTATTTTGAAAAAAATCATCAAAAACAATATTTTATCGAGATGCAATGAATGACTCACAATAAACAACTTTGGCTAGTTTTGCAAACCACCAATTACCAACTTTTATATTTGCCGTAGGTGTTGACATGTTGAGAAAATGAAGTCACTTTAATTAGAGACTTATTCAACCTACTGACACATGTCAATCGAGTGTGTTTTGCGTTTACTTATTGTCGCCGGTTGCCCATATGAGCGACACCTCCTGAAGAGATTTGTTATTTTAGATTTTTGGAGGATAGTGCATGATACAGACAAAGCCCATTCCAGAGTTTCCTCTGGTTCTTTTACGTGCACGGTGTACAGAACCGACACGAGACCTCGGTTTAAAGTCTGAAAGACTGTTAATTTTATTAGGGTCAGACGGGGGATAGGGATCGAACCTGCGATCACTGGATTACAAGTCCAGCGTGTTACCCCTGGACTACAGTCTGTCTAGTTTTGCAAACCACCAATTACCGACTTTGATATTTGCCGCATATTCCACTAATTATTGAGAATGAGAAGTTCGAGTAGGTGTTGACATGTTCAGAAAATGAAGTCACTTTAATTCCCGACTTATTCAACCTACTGACACATGTCAATCATGCTTATTTAGTGATTTTATACCCTAAATGTCAGTATCACAATTTCATAATACTTACATTTTTTTTTTCCTATTTCATTTCTTACTTTTGGTTATTTTCTAAAATCATGAAATAAGCTTCTTTGCCTATATTGCTCTGTATTTATAACAGCTTATTATACTCCCTAGCAACTTATAATATTCCCTAGCAACTTATATACTACTCCCTAGCAACTTATATACTCCCTAGCAACTTATATACTCCCTAGCAACTTATATACTCTCTAGCAACGTATATACTCCCTAGCAACTTATAATACTCCCTAGCAACTATTATACTCCCTAGCAACGTATATACTCCCTAGCAACTTATTATTCTCCCTAGCAACTTATTATGCTCCCTAGCAACTTATTATGCTCTCTAGCAACTTATATATAAACGGTTACAGTAAATGCTTCAACGATTTTAATTGTATCCAGTTTACCGAAGGACGTAAGTGATATCAGTCTGGTCTAACTCGGATTAAGTCCGCCTCCGTGGTCGAGTGGTTACGGTCGCTGACTTGTATACCACTGTAACCTATCATCACTGATGGTCACGGGTTCGAGCCCCGCTCAGGCCGTGTCTCATTTATATGAAAAAGTACTGGTTAACCGCTGGAGCCTGCCCAGGAAAGGTGTTGTTAAGTAAACTGCCCGCCGGCGATATAGCCCGAAATATAACATAACATAAATAACCCGGATTACAGTTGTGTTGATACACCGTAAAGCTAAGCACCACGAACACCATACTTTAAGCTTGTTTTATGTTGTATTTTCAGTGTTTCACATCGAAATCATTGGATGTGCTCTGACGGGGCTGACATTGGCAGGAATGATAAACTAAAGGAGATTTTGAACCAGTACTTTGATCAGCAAGCTGGGAACAATGACGCAGAACCATATGAACCGGAGCCGGTAGGTGACAAGGATATAATCATAGCCCATTTACCTCGACCGTTCTTGGAAAACACAAGTTACCTGGTTGGCATCTGGTATCCTATCTCCATACGGGCTAGTCGTCACTCCTATCTCCATGCAGGCTAGGCGTCGCTCCTATCTCCACACAGGCTATGCATCGCTCCTATCTCCACACGGGCTAGTCGTCGCTCCTATCTCCACACTGGCTAGGCATTGCTCCTATCTCCACACGGGCTAGGCATCGCTCCTATCTCCACACAGGCTAGGCATCACTCCTATCTCCACACGGGCTAGGCGTCGCTCCTATCTCCACACGGGCTAGGCATCGCTCCTATCTCCACACGGGCTAGGCATCGCTCCTATCTCCACACAGGCTAGGCATCGCTCCTATCTCCACACGGGCTAGGCATCGCTCCTATCTCCACACGGGCTAGGCATCGCTCCTATCTCCACACAGGCTAGTCATCGCTCCTATCTCCACACGGGCTAGTCATCACTCCTATCTCCACACGGGCTAGTCATCACTCCTATCTCCACACGGGCTAGTCATCACTCCTATCTCCACACGGGCTAGTCATCACTCCTATCTCCACACGGGCTAGTCATCACTCCTATCTCCACACGGGCTAGTCATCACTCCTATCTCCACACAGGCTAGGCATCGCTCCTATCTCCACACAGGCTAGGCGTCGCTCCTGTCTCCACACGGGCTAGGCGTCGCTCCTATCTCCACACAGGCTAGGCATCGCTCCTATCTCCACACAGGCTAGGCATCGCTCCTATCTCCACACGGGCTAGTCATAACTCCTATCTCCACACGGGCTAGGCATCGCTCTTTGTCTCCATGCAGGCTAGGCATTGCTCCTATCTCCACACGGGCTAGGCATCGCTCCTATCTCCACACGGGCTAGGCATTGCTCCTATCTCCACACAGGCTAGGCATTGCTCCTATCTCCACACAGGCTAGGCATTGCTCCTATCTCCACACAGGCTAGGCATTGCTCCTATCTCCACATGGGCTAGGCATCGCTCCTATCTCCACACAGGCTAGGCATTGCTCCTACCTCCACACGGGCTAGGCATTGCTCCTATCTCCACACGGGCTAGGCATCGCTCCTATCTCCACATGGGCTAGGCATCGCTCCTGTCAGTCCATTGATATAATTTACTTTCTTTGGAATTGTCAAAATAAATCTTATACACGTGCATACGTACAGCCTAGCTTCGCGCCCGAGTGCATTCATGTAAACCATTGCTACAGTCAAAATGTGACGACTCTTGTATGAAAGTGGGACAATGTACATGTAACTATTCATTAGCACAAAGAGGGAAAAGTCAGAGCTATCCAGTTATTTGTGTTAGTTTGGTCAAAACATAGCTCATTCTAAACAAATTTGGACCCCCCACCGTAGAGGAGACAGTTTTCCACCTGACGGGAGATGCTGCATGTACATGTCAGTCGAACAATGCCACCTGTTGTATTTGCTCCTGTTAATTTGAAAACTTGATCTTAAAATCTTGAAAATTTGTAAAAAATGAAGAGCCAGAAGTTAATTGGAATTTCTAAATGTATTTCTGTGCGCGTTAGTTTTATTTATGTTTGTCTGCAGCTGTCTATTTGCTACAGTAAAGTTGCAGTAATTTGAAATAGATATGATGTGCAAAACATGTTTCTCCAGGAATCACCTTTGTGGTACCAATAAGTGTGGGTGAAAACCATTGTCATTTAATAGCACATGTATCTGTCTGGTGATTAAACTCGTCTCAGTAACATGTCCTAACCATTCAATAGCACATGCATCTGTCTGGTGATCAAGTTCATCTCAGTAACATTTCCTAACCATTCAATAGCACATGTATCTGTCTGGTGATCAAGTTCATCTCAGTAACATTTCCTAACCATTCAATAGCACATGCATCTGTCTGGTGATCAAACTCGTCTCAGTAACATTTCCTAACCATTCAATAGCACATGTATCTGTCTGGTGATCAAGTTCATCTCAGTAACATTTCCTAACCATTCAATAGCACATGCATCTGTCTGGTGATCAAACTCGTCTCAGTAACATTTCCTAACCATTCAATAGCACATGTATCTGTCTGGTGATCAAGTTCATCTCAGTAACATTTCCTAACCATTCAATAGCACATGTATCTGTCTGGTGATCAAGTTCATCTCAGTAACATTTCCTAACCATTCAATAGCACATGCATCTGTCTGGTGATCAAGTTCGTCTCAGTAACATTTCCTAAGCATTCAATAGCACATGCATCTGTCTGGTGATCAAGTTCGTCTCAGTAACATTTCCTAAGCATTCAATAGCACATGTATCTGTCTGGTGATCAAGTTCATCTCAGTAACATTTCCTAACCATTCAATAGCACATGTCTGTTGGTGATCAGTTCGTCTCAGTAACTTTCTAGCATTCAATAGCCATGCATCTGTCTGGTGTCAAGTTCGTCTCAGTCATTTCCTAAGCATTCAATAGCACATGCATCTGTCTGGTGATAAGTTCGTCTCAGTAACATTTCCTACCATTCAATAGCACATGTATTGTCTGGTGATCAAGTTCATCTCAGTAACATTTCCTAACCATTCATAGCACATGTATCTGTCTGGTGATCAGTTCATCTCAGTAACATTTCCTAACCATTCAATGCACATGCATCTGTCTGGTGATCAGTTCGTCTCAGTAACATTTCCTAAGCATTCAATGTGTATCTGTCTGGTGATAATCGTCTCAGTACATTTCCTAAGCATTCATAGCACATGCATCTGTCTGGTGATCAATCGTCTCAGTAACATTTCCTAACATTCAATCTATTGTCCACTTTTAAGGAGGAAGTATGCCGCATTTTATCCTACCTCCATGCGTAATAATGGACAAAAACTGCCTGCCTGCCTATTAAACTTTGCATTATTAGTCAGTGCCTAATAAACCTTTTGTGACATCATAAACGCTACGTGTATGACATCATAAATTATGTTCACAGGCGGTATGATAGCTCCAGGTCATGAATATTCGGTAATCTTCCCTCTCTAACACTTCTTTTGTATGCGAAGATAGGATAAATAGTATATTAGGTTACTGTCTTATAAATGTTAAATAGGTTGATGTGTGGACATGCCAGTTGTACCGTGTTCAATGTCCGTTCTAGAGTACATAGTATTACATCATAGCTTGATGTGTGGACATGCCAGTTGTACCGTGTTCAATGTCCGTTCTAGAGTATATAGTATTACATCATAGCTTGATGTGTGGACATGCCAGTTGTACCGTGTTCAATGTCCGTTCTAGAGTATATAGTATTACATCATAGCTTGATGTGTGGACATGCCAGTTGTACCGTGTTCAATGTCCGTTCTAGAGTATATAGTATTACATCATAGCTTGATGTGTGGACATGCCAGTTGTACCGTGTTCAATGTCCGTTCTAGAGTATATAGTATTACATCATAGCTTGATGTGTGGACATGCCAGTTGTACCGTGTTCAATGTCCGTTCTAGAGTATATAGTATTACATCATAGCTTGATGTGTGGACATGCCAGTTGTACCGTGTTCAATGTCCGTTCTAGAGTATATAGTATTACATCATAAGCGACAGCGTATCCAAACCAAGCTGTTTATCTCGTCCGGTGATTGTTTGGTTTTACGGGTATTTCCACACACTGATTTCTTTTTCGGCTATGAAACCTGTTCCATATATCGGTGTTTTAGTTGTAAACCTTGTATTGCTATCTACACTCAACAAAATTCCTAATCGGTCACCTGTGCTCGAGGTTATAACACTTTTCTCAGATCTCAAACTGACATTATTTGATTGGTTGATTCTGAGTTTTACTGCCAGCTGAACCAATCAGAAGCTCGAGACTGAGTTTGAGATAGGAAATAAGTTTTATAACCTCCAGGCCTGGTGTTTTACGGTATTTGGAGCAAACTAATAACCATATAATATCCATATTATCTTATTTGATGCATTTTTATTACATATCGTTAAACAAGGAACCGCTGTATAATCATCTGGAATAAAATGCATTAATTAACAAAATGAAAATATTTATATTGTATAATTATTAATTGGTCCAAATATTATAAAACACCAGATGACCGATTAGGAATTCTGCTGAGTGTATGTAAAATCAGGGAAGACGATATCACAAACACTCCTTTGCATTATTACCATATAGTGAAATGCTTTTACCATAAACTGTTCACAGGGATCAGTTTAGAGGGCGATGTGGGCGAAATTGTCGCCCTAGGGACCCTGACTTCGCCCTCTGGGGGCCCCACTTCTCCCTAAAAAAAATTGTTGGGGATTTTTACGATTTTCAAACAAAATTTTGTCTAGTAAGATACACTGGCCCATTATAAAGCACTCCTTCTATTCAAATGTTGTATTTAATGGTTGTACTGTGCATTTTAACCCTATTTTGCAGAAGTATATTAAAGAACATCATTTAAGGAAGCGATCACGCGCTTTCTCACTTCTCCCAAAAATTCTGACCTAGAATGAACCCTGCTGTTCACTAATAGTGAAGTATCCAGATTCTCAATTTGTTGTTTTATTATCCATTGCCCTCTATTAAGCAGCCACCTGTGCTAAGCAGCCATTTCCTGTGATTCTCTTGGTGGGCTGCTTAAGAGTCTGGGTTCATTGTAGTTTTTATTTCCAGATGCCGGAGTTTTCCCACGGGCAGCTAGTCGGAGATATTCGAGCTTTCTGCAATCTGTACGGACAGGAGCTCACGCTTAATGGGCGAGCAATAGCAAGGATCTTCCATGGTATTGGCAGTCCGTGTTTCCCAGCAACCACATGGGGGCGGGTACGTCGTTTCTGGAGAAGCCATCTGGAAGCAGACTTTAACACTGTGATGAAAACAGCTACAAAAGAATTGATATCACTGAGGTGATGGATTTCAAAGTAATTGATATCACTGAGACGATGGGGTTTCAAATGAATTGATATCACAGAGATGATGGGGTTTCAAAGTAATTGATATCACTGAGACGATGGGGTTTCAAATGAATTGATATCACAGAGATGATGGGGTTTCACAGGAATTGATATCACTGAGATGATGGGATTTCAAATGAATTGATATCACTGAGACGATGGGGTTTCAAAGGAATTGATATCACAGAGATGATAGTGGTTCAAAGGAATTGATATTACAGAGATGATGGTGTTTCAAAGGAAATGATATCACAGGGATGATGGGGTTTCAAAGGAAATGATATCACAGAGATGATGGGGTTTCAAAACAAAAGAATTGATATCATGAATGGTAAAATGTACACTTAGAATGGAACTATACGAAACTGCAGTGAAGATAGATGTATTACCGACACGATACCAGCTATACATAAATCTAAGTCTTTAATTAAAAGATAAGCATTCAATTGACAGCTATCTTTAGGCGGTATGGACTGGAATTATAACTGTAATCTGGCATTGATCTACTGTATCTAATGGTACCAAGGTCATAAGATGTCATCTCGTACTAGGGTCATAAGATGTCATCTCGTACTAGTGTCATAAGATGTCATCTTGTACTAGTGTCATAAGATGTCATCTTGTACTAGGGTCATATGATGTCGTCATGTACTAGTGTCATAAGATGTCATCTCGTACTAGTGTCATATGATGTCATCTCATACTAGTGTCATATGATGTCATCTCATACTAGTGTCATATGATGTCATCTCGTACTAGTGTCATATGATGTCATCTCATACTAGTGTCATATGATGTCATCTCATACTAGTGTCATATGATGTCATCTCGTACTAGTGTCATAAGATGTCATCTCGTACCAAGGTCATATGATGTCATCTTGTACTAGTGTCATATGATGTCATCATGTACTAGTGTCATATGATGTCATCATGTACTAGTGTCATATGATGTCATCTCATACTAGTGTCATATGATGTCATCTCGTACTAGTGTCATATGATGTCATCATGTACTAGTGTCATATGATGTCATCTCGTACTAGTGTCATATGATGTCATCATGTACTAGTGTCATATGATGTCATCATGTACTAGTGTCATATGATGTCATCATGTACTAGTGTCATATGATGTCATCATGTACTAGGGTCATATGATGTCGTCATGTACTAGTGTCATATGATGTCATCTCGTACTAGTGTCATATGATGTCATCATGTACTAGTGTCATATGATGTCATCTCGTACTAGTGTCATATGATGTCATCATGTACTAGTGTCATATGATGTCATCATGTACTAGTGTCATATGATGTCATCTTGTACTAGGGTCATATGATGTCATCATGTACTAGTGTCATATGATGTCATCTTGTACTAGGGTCATATGATGTCATCTCGTACCAAGGTCATATGATGTCATCTCGTACTCGTGTCATATGATGTCATCTCGTACTAGTGGCATATGATGTCATCTCGTACTAGTGTCATATGATGTCATCTTGTACTAGGGTCATATGATGTAATCGGGTACTAGTGTCATATAATGTATTCGGGTACCAGGGTCATATGTCATCCGTTACTGATGTCATCTAATCGGATCCTGTACCAAGTTTTGATATTTCATTGGTTTATTAGCATTGCAATGTCTGCAGACATTCTCATGGGACCTGATTGCAAGTTGTTGTGTATGTCAATTTGTCAGAGAGCTGTGAAAGAACGGATGCGATGACTTTGTAGTCTGTATATAAGGAATCCAGCAGGATGTGACAGATTGTATGATTGGAAATACGATCTGGAACTCAAAATGCAGACAATTAGCTTACTGTATGAAATTGATATAATATATGCAATTGTTTGGTGCCAATACATATATCAATTTTATACAACACATATCATGCATGCCACTTGTTAAAGCCACATTACATTGTAAACAATAAAATAGGCCTTTCTACGTGTAAATAGCATTGCTATTACAAATTCTTCCAAAGTAAATCAAACAAAACTTTTAATAAATTTGCGATCTACAAAAGTGAAAGTAGGATTTCATATAACGGTCAGCTACGCTCATCAATTGACATGTAACACGCCTATTTAAATTGAATACTGTATAATCTTCCAGTGGGTTGTGTAACACGCCTATTTAACACCGTATAATCTTCCAGTGGGTTAGGTAACACGCCTATTGGACACCGTATAATCTTCCAGTGGGTTGTGTAACACGCCTATTGGACACCTTATAATATTTAAGTAGGGTTGTGTAACACGCTTATTGGACACCGTATAATCTTTCCAGTGGGTTGTGTAACACGCCTATTTAACACTGTATAATCTTTCCAGTGGGTTGTGTAACACGCCTATTTAACACTGTATAATCTTTCCAGTGGGTTGTGTAACACGCCTATTTAACACTGTATAATCTTCCAGTGGGTTGTGTAACACGCTTATTGGACCCCGTATAATCTTTCCAGTGGGTTGTGTAACACGCCTATTGGACACCTTATAATATTTAAGTAGGGTTGTGTAACACACCTATTTAACACCGTATAATCTTCCAGTGGGTTGTGTAACACGCCTATTTAACACCGTATAATCTTCCAGTGGGTTGTGTAACACGCTTATTGGACCGTATAATCTTTCAGTGGGTGTGTAACAGCCTATTTAACACCGTATAATCTTCCAGTGGGTTGTGTAACACGCCTATTTAACACCGTATAATCTTCCAGTGGGTTGTGTAACACGCTTATTGGACCCCGTATAATCTTCCAATAGTTTATGGGACATACGACTCATCTGAACAAATTCTGAACAACAAATATTCCCCAGTTGGTGGGTGAGGTTAGTGATACAGTCATAAATTTGATTATACTATAAAATACTAAATATGAGCATTTTTATCGGATGTGATCTCAAATTGAAACTCTTTTTTCCAATACCTCATGTCCTACACTGTTTATTGATAGTAATATATAACATAGAAATGAGTTTTTCAATTTGAACTGTGCCAATTGATAGTCGTCAAAAATGTTGTTTATGTCCTAATGGGGTCACAAATGTAGCAGCAGATATCTTCCTCAAATGAAACTGTTCTAGATGCATGGGACAAAATGTTTTTAAAGATATGATTTAGGTTTGGAATTGGTGAGAGGATAATAGTGTGAAGCTAGTCTTTAAAGGTCAGGGGAAAAGGATTGTTTCTCGTTATTTTCCTACTTTACATAGCCAAGTATTACCAAATATTAATATGGAACAATTAAAAACTGTATGACAAATCATACATGACTTACTTCCCTTGACTACTCTTTCATTTGAAACAAAGAAATGATCTGTGTTTTTAACTTTTCGTTAGAATAACTTAACACCTATGGCATTTACAAACATTAACAAATCACCAACTATGTTAAATTAAGGTGGATGAGAGTCTGGAATAATATAATATTTAATAACCAGTTTTCAGAAATCAACGTTGATATAAGAGGTAAATTGTGGTGGATTTGGGCAAATCATGAAGCTGCACTGTTATATTTTAAATTATGAAATCAGCTAATTTAGCCTTGTAATTAATGGAAAGTACAAAAATAATACTCAATTATGTTGACAAAACAAAACTGAGGATCAGTGAAATGTTAATTTAGAAAGTTGTTGGCATTGCAGTAGTTCTCATGTTAATATACATTTTTAACCAGTTTTAAACCAGATATGCCACACACCAGATGTATAATAATATACTTAACCCATTTGATTCTGGATACCGTTCAACTAGTATTTGCAAAGAACATAGATCAGCCGCCATGGAAAGTGCCTTTTGATCAGGCTCTATGCCGTTTGCTATTCAGATGATCTTGCTAAGACACTTGGCTATGTAGCAAACAATATAGATCCTGATCAGCATGCAGCGTGACTGATCTGGATCTATGTTGTTTGCAAAAGCCTTTAAATGTATCCAGAATGAAATGGGTAGAAGACAAAAGTTTTCCACGGGCATTTTTTATATCGGCCATTAAAGTCAATAACAAGCAGTACCACATTAAATATTATGTAATCTAAATTGATTTTGACCAACATGTCAGAGAATGTGTAAATTGACAATTTAGATTACATAATATTGAATGCGGTACTGCTTGTAATTGACCTTAATTGCTGATATTAAAATCACCCATGGAAAACAATTGTCCGTAAGTATATATAGCAGTACTGTCCAGCCCCAGACCGTGTCCGATGTGGAATAAACCGACGTACATGTACAAACTATATAGGTCGCTGTAGATGACGGCATGAAGCATTAGTCGTTCTAGGCGAGTTAAAAACATGTAGCAGCTATATCGGGAAGGGACGTAACTAATGTTGCTAGAATGTTGGACGTTGTGATATCCGTTATGAATGTGCCTTTTGGGCAAGGCATTTAAATTCCACATTGCCTCTTCTCTCTCCCTCGTGGCGATGAATTCCACCAGGAATGCGTTTTCGAGAGTGATTAATATAAGTAGTAAGAACTTGTTTCGCAATCGAGCTAATATAAATTTGTATAAACTAATGTCGCTAGAACTTGTGGCCCGTTTACTGTTCTTTGGTATTCACATGTACGAGGGGGGTCCAAGAAGTTCGCGGAAAGTGCTTATAACTTTTTTAACAATACAGTTTTAATCATTATATTTAATACCGATATACATACATCTCTTTTCAACTTGTAGGAAAGATTTCACCATAGTACCGGTATCTTTAAAAATGAAGAAGTTACCATAGTTTTAGTAATGTCTACAAAGCGTGACCGGATCAACGTCAAAATACGAGTAATTAATTAACGTCACGTCATTCTCAAATTTGCTTACTTCAATGTCACATCTTCTCAAAATACTCGCCCTTGTACCGCAAACATTTCTCCCATCTATGCACCCATGTTAGAAATGATCTTCTGAAACTATCTTCCGGGATGCTTTTAATAACGGAACAGACAGTGTTTTGAATTTGGTCATTTGGTGCCAAATCGGGTGAGTAGGGCGGGTGATCCACAGTTTTCATATTCAACTTATCCATCATCGCCTGTGTGTATGCAGACTTGTGACTGGGAGTATTGTCTTGATGCAGAAGGTAGTCATTTAAGAGCCCAGGTCGCTTCTTTCTCATCGCTGCTATGAAATTTCTGCTCAACACCTGAAAGGCAATTGCAAAAATATCACAACCCGCCCATTTGTGAGGCAAACAAAGGAGAAAATAATGTATAAATCATATAGATTGTACTCTACATACCTTTGAATAGTACTTGGAGGTAATTGTAGTCCCCACAGGTATGGCATGAGTTAGGACCACACCTCGCACGTCGTAGAATACGATAAACATCTGCTTCTTCGCTGAGCGGACGACACGTGCCTTCTGTGGTGATGGGGATGCCGGTGTTTTCCAAACTGACGACATTTGCTTGGTTTCAGGATCGAACGTTGATACCCATGTTTCATCAACTGTCACTATTTTATTTAAATATCTCATGCCTTTTTTACGAAAGTTCTGTAGAAATTGTGTAGCCGCCGCCATTCTTTTCTCTTTGTGTTCGCTTGAAAGTAACCGAGGTACCCATCTAGCTGCAACACGACGCATATTCAACTTATCCGTAACTATAGAATACGCACTTCCCGTTGAAATATCCAATTTATTAGCTAAATCCCTGACACGTATACGTCTATCCGAATCCAGAATGGATTTGGCCCTACAGATGATTTTATCGTTTTTCGACGTTGCAGGACGTCCGTCTCGTTTTACGTCCTTAGGTAAATCGACGCCGTCGCTGAATCTGTTGTACCACTCATATATTGCAGTTTTCTTCAAAGCCTTTTCAACATAATGTTTTCGTAATATCAGTCGCAGTTTCTGATTTAGTTTTCTTTTGCAAAACACAAAATTTTATTGCGTAGCGCTGTTCTAACGACATCGTGATGTGAATCCAGTCTGCTAATAGGTGCGCATGTTGAACATGTATTGACGTCACAAATGATGTCGTAATAGTCTACTGACGTCACAGTATGAATGTACGGGAACCGTATGTGGACGTGATGTAATTTTTGAGAAAATCAATTGGCGCATACAAAAGTAATGAACATGTAAAGTGGTAACAATTTTCCAAAAAAGTAATCCGGTGACGGTCGATGGACATTACTGTAGTAACTATACAAATAACATTATTATGAATACAGTGCTGTTTTTCGGTAAATCAATTAGGAATATAAAAAGGGTTCACTATGTTAAATTTCAAGTCATATAGAAGACAAATAAAGATTTTATAAGCACTTTCCGCGAGCTTTTTGAACATCCCTCGTATATGTAAAATTAATTGAGCGGGACTATTAGCAGCAACAGCTTTAGTTACCAGTATATGGCGACTCCAGCTACCTTTGGTGGAGGAAATCCCCGGGTGCCCCTCCGAGCAGTATTTAATGTACGGACGGGCACCCAGGTAGAACCACATACCTTCTGCAACCAGCTTCCTCACATGAGTGAATTCAATATCCCCAATGCAATTCGACCTGCAGCGGTGAGGGGCAAGTGATTTTAAGTCAATGACCTGAACCACTCGGGGAATATGGTTTTGTTCAATTTGCCATATCCTCTGACACAAGAATCTCTTCAGGAGACATTGTTTATAAAGGCATCCGATAATAACAGTAAATAACCACAAAACACACAAACATTGTTTTCCCTAGTGCATAATAGAGAAACTAGACCTTTATACAAACACTTCTCGATAATGTGACATTTAGAAAATTGCTTCACACATTACAGACAGTAAGATCATGTTCATTTAAATCAAAGTCTGTTTTTAGCTCTCCGAAGGCTCGTTTTTCTGTGAGATATTGTTATTGAGCTTGTTATATTGTTTTTCCATTCGCTTGTCAGTAGTACTTGCCACCGGACACAACTGCAACTTCATATTTTGTCAGATTATGTCGTGAACGATTTGTTATGTTCTGGTGAAAGTTTTGTTCCTTTCCAAATGTTTTTGTTCAGTTTGGTGCTATTGAGGCATAAAGTGTGTTGGTATACCGTAAAACACAACTCCACTCCACAACAAACGCCTACATGTCAATCATCTGAAACCTATTCATTATACCGTAAAACACAACTCCACTCCACAACAAACGCCTACAAGTCAATCATCTGAAACCTATTCATAATACCGTAAAACACAACTCCACTCCACAACAAACGCCTACAAGTCAATCATCTGAAACCTATTCATAATACCGTAAAACACAACTCCACTCCACAACAAACGCCTACAAGTCAATCATCTGAAACCTATTCATAATACCGTAAAACACAACTCCACTCCACAACAAACGCCTACAAGTCAATCATCTGAAACCTATTCATAATGCCGTAAAACACAACAGTCATCAGGATTCATTCTAGATCAGAATTAAGTGAGAAAGCGCGCGATCGCTTCCATAAAAGATGTTATTTAATAAATTATAACATAATATGGCCATTAAATACAACATTTGAATAGAAGGAGTGCTTTATAATGGGCCTGTGTATCTTACTGGACAAAAGTTTGTATGAAAAGTGTATAAAAAATATTTTTATTAGGACGAAGTCGGGGTCCCTAGGGCGACTATTTCGCTCACATTGCCCTCTAGAATGATCCCTGAGTCATTCATCTAAAGAATGTTGATATGCCATAAATGACAACTCCACATCAAATGCCATCTGAAACGTGTTGATATGCCATAAAACACAACTCCACAACAAATGCCATCAAGTGACTCATCTGAAAAATGTTGATATGCCGTCAATCACAAATGCCATCCAGCCGTTTATCTGAAGCGTGTGTTGATATGCCATAAAACACAACTCCACAACAAATGCAATAAACTCGCCCATTTATAGATTGTAAAGATATATTTGCCAGTAGGAAATGATCTGGTGCAGGAATTTACCACAGAGTTATTGCCCTTTATACATGTCCTACTACAACTTATGGAGGAGTTACATGTAGGTGTGTCAAAATCGGTTATGTCAATTTCTCCGGTTAGTTTATACAAATTAATTTTAGCTTGATTGCAAAACAAGTTCTTACAACTTATATTAATTACTCTCGAGACATCATTCCTGAGGGAATTCATCGCCACAAGGGAGAGAAGAGACAACATGGAATTTAAATGCCTTGCCTAAGGGCACAATCGTAGCGGCTCCAGCGGTGATCGAACTCCAGACCTATCACACCTGAAGCAAGCGCGCATCCACTGCACTATCACGACTTCCACAATTCTCCGGTTATCTCGAAGTCGGATCAAAGTCCTGTTTCAAACACTATTATTGTACTGGCTCCGTTTATATCGAATTTCGTTTTCAAACTTTGGTTATGTCAAAGTATTTTGTTCGGTCCGACGGAATTTGACATAACGGATGTAGACTGTATTTTAATTGCCGAGCTGATAATCCAATCATCGTTAAAATTAATCCTTTGCCTGCTGAGTAAATAAAATGACATTTGCAAACAATATACTGTAGATCCAGATCAGCCGTGGCGTAACGCCGCATCTAATCAGGATCTATGTTGCTAATAGCGAACAGAATGTGCCGTCTGATCTGGCTCTATGCTGTTTGCAAAATGTGATTTTATTTGCCGCTAACTAGCAACGGGTTAAACAACCACTTTAATATTGTAAATGTTAACCCATTCAACCCCAAGTAACTGATATGGACTGGTGCGTGATATTTTCAGACCAATAAATTAATAAGAAAATTACCTTTGGACCAGTTCATTTATCAAAATGGGTAATTTTATCTAAAAATAATAATAATTATTACTGGCAAAAAAGTGCAGATCCTGATGAGACGGCTCGTCACGAGCCGGCTCATCTGGATCTACACTTTTCATAAGCCTATTTAGAGGCCTGTGGGGTTGAAAGGGTTAAGCACGCCCCTCGCATGTCAAAAGATTGTGGAGTCTTTGACCGACGTGTGAACTCTTCAAAACAATTGTACTACGTCTATATCGATTTTCGCACACATTTTCACACTCCTCGAGACACTTTAGGAAACCGCGCTACCAAAATGTATGACAAACAATTTATTTATTTTGGATATTTGGATTTTCGCAATTATGAATTTTCTTGAGCCATTTTTCTATGTTTATTGCAAATGGCTCTAGTTGTGAGTGCCAGCGCGAGCCCTACTGGGGCTGAACATCTGCCACAATAAGAAAAGGTACCCATCGCAACAGGAAAGATTGTTTTAAAAATATTCTACATGGCAGTTATCGACTATAACTTAGCAGTGGTGCTCGTAGGTTGATGAATCATTCCCAGCTACGACATTTATTACAAATATCTGCCAAATTGTCCCTTTGTTCCACATTATATAAACAATGTGTCTATTGCAGGTTATTATTATTTGAGAGAGGGGGGGGGGATCAACATTAAGAATAGTGCTGCATCATGTGAGTGTTAAGATTAAATGAACAAAACATCATTTTAGTTGATTAACTGAGAAGTAGGGTAAATGGGTGTTTCCGCCTGACAATCACGGCATTGCATTAACTGTTATTTTGTGGACTTATTTATTTGGAACATATACATGTAAATGTCTGAGTATTGAAAACAAGCAGAACATTTTATGATATAGCCCATGCAACCATTCGTCTTTCCTCACTGCAAAACGTTGAGATTGGTTTAAACATATTTATTTTCTATCATGTACATGGTACACTGGATCCTGGAGTTCAAAGGGCTATAAAAACATGGATCCTGGAGTTCAAAGGGCTAAAAAAACATGGATCCTGGAGTTCAAAGGGCTATAAAAAACATGGATCCTGGAGTTCAAAGGGCTATAAAAACATGGATCCTGGAGTTCAAAGGGCTATAAAAACATGGATCCTGGAGTTCAAAGGGCTATAAAAACATGGATCCTGGAGTTCAAAGGGCTATAAAAACATGGATCCTGGAGTTCAAAGGGCTATTAAAACATGGATCCTGGAGTTCAAAGGGCTATAAAAACATGGATCCGGAGTTCAAAGGGCTATTAAAACATGGATCCTGGAGTTCAAAGGGCTATTAAAACATGGATCCTGGAGTTCAAAGGGCTTTAAAAACATGGATCCTGGAGTTCAAAGGGCTATAAAAAACATGGATCCTGGAGTTCAAAGGGCTATAAAATCATGGATCCGGAGTTCAAAGGGCTATAAAAACATGGATCTGGAGTTCAAAGGGCTATAAAAAACATGGATCCTGGAGTTCAAAGGGCTATAAAACATGGATCCTGGAGTTCAAAGGGCTATAAAAACATGGATCCTGGAGTTCAAAGGGCTATAAAAACATGGATCCTGGAGTTCAAAGGGCTAAAAAACATGGATCCTGGAGTTCAAAGGGCTATTAAAACATGGATCCTGGAGTTCAAAGGGCTATAAAAACATGGATCCTGGAGTTCAAAGGGCTATAAAACATGGATCCTGGAGTTCAAAGGGCTATAAAAACATGGATCCTGGAGTTCAAAGGGCTAAAAAACATGGATCCTGGAGTTCAAAGGGCTATAAAAACATGGATCCTGGAGTTCAAAGGGCTATAAAAACATGGATCCTGGAGTTCAAAGGGCTATAAAAACATGGATCCTGGAGTTCAAAGGGCTATAAAACATGGATCCTGGAGTTCAAAGGCTATAAAAACATGGATCCTGGAGTTCAAGGGCTATAAAAACATGGATCCTGGAGTTCAAAGGGCTAAAACATGGATCTGGAGTTCAAGGGCTATAAAAACATGGATCTGGAGTTCAAAGGGCTATTAAAACATGGATCTGGGTTCAAAGGGCTATTAAAACATGGATCTGGAGTTCAAAGGGCTATTAAACATGGATCCTGGAGTTCAAAGGGCTATTAAAACATGGATCCTGGAGTTCAAAGGGCTATAAAAACATGGATCCTGGAGTTCAAAGGGCTATAAAAACATGGATCCTGGAGTTCAAAGGGCTATAAAAACATGGATCCTGGAGTTCAAAGGGCTATAAAAACATGGATCCTGGAGTTCAAAGGGCTATAAAAACATGGATCCTGGAGTTCAAAGGGCATAAAATCATGGATCCTGGAGTTCAAAGGGCTATAAAAATGGATCCTGGAGTCCAAAGGGCTATAAAAACATGGATCCTGGAGTTCAAAGGGCTATAAATCATGGATCTGGAGTTCAAAGGGCTATAAAAACATGGATCCTGGAGTTCAAAGGGCTATAAAAACATGGATCCTGGAGTCCAAAGGGCTATAAAAACATGGATCCTGGAGTTCAAAGGGCTATAAAATCATGGATCCTGGAGTTCAAAGGGCTATAAAATCATGGATCCTGGAGTTCAAAGGGCTATAAAAACATGGATCCTGGAGTTCAAAGGGCTATTAAAACATGGATCCTGGAGTTCAAAGGGCTATTAAAACATGGATCCTGGAGTTCAAAGGGCTATAAAACATGGATCCTGGAGTTCAAAGGGCTATAAAAACATGGATCCTGGAGTTCAAAGGGCTTTAAAAACATGGATTCTGGAGTTCAAAGGGCTATTAAAACATGGATTCTGGAGTTCAAAGGGCTATTAAAACATGGATCCTGGAGTTCAAAGGGCTATAAAAACATGGATCCTGGAGTTCAAAGGGCTATAAAAACATGGATCCTGGAGTTCAAAGGGCTATAAAAACATGGATCCGGGAGTTCAAAGGGCTATAAAAACATGGATCCGGAGTTCAAAGGTCTATAAAAACACTAGTGTTTGGGAAGTTTACACATCCGTGGTCGAGTGGTTAACCCTTTCCTTATCTTCATGCACAAACTCGGACCTTGTCTCTTTATATGAAAAAGTTGGCCGTTTCTTACAGAGGTTGGTGCATCAAGTACTGGTTAACCGCTGGAGCCTGCCCAGATAAACTGTTGGTGCATCAAGTACTGGTTAACCGCTGGAGCCTGCCCAGATAAACTGTTGGTGCATAAAGTACTGGTTAAACGCTGGAGCCTGCCCAGATAAACTGCAACCGACAGTGACATTAAATAAACTTAAATTAAAAAATGTTTGCAGTGCATTCATTTAAAAGTACTAGGTACAAAAAAAACGTACATCAGTTTAATTTAATATGACTTTATTGCGGAAGGTCGGTGTCCGTCTGTGCCTGACATATTGCTGGAGATACAGTATGCTGTAGATGTGTAACTTCAAAACCTATAAAACAAAATTATTGTTTGGCACATCTTTCATTGAAATATTACAGCTGAAACACAGGTGTCTCTTGACATATCCACATAACTGCTTGACATATCCACATAGCTGCTTGACATATCCACATAACTGCTTGACATATCCACATAGCTACTTGACATATCCACATAGCTACTTGACATATCCAAATAACTTCCACATAACTGCTTGACATATCCACATAGCTGCTTGACATATCCACATAGCTACTTGACATATCCAAATAACTTCCACATAACTGCTTGACATATCCACATAGCTAGTTTGACAGCTGTCTCTTGACATATCCACATAGCTAGTTTGATAGCTGTCTCTTGACATATCCACATAGCTAGTTTGACAGCTGTCTCTTGACATATCCACATAGCTAGTTTGATAGCTGTCTCTTGACATATCCACATAGCTAGCTAGTTTGATAGCTGTCTATTGACATCTCCACATATCTAGCTGTCTCTTGACATCTCCACATAGCTAGTTTGATAGCTGTCTCTTGACATCTCCACATAGCTAGTTTGACAGCTGTCTCTTGACATATCCACATAGCTAGTTTGACAGCTGTCTCTTGACATATCCACATAGCTAGTTTGACAGCTGTCTCTTGACATATCCACATAGCTAGTTTGATGGCTGTCTCTCGACATATCCACATAGCTAGTTTGATGGCTGTCTCTCGACATATCCACATAGCTAGTTTGATGGCTGTCTCTCGACATATCCACATAGCTAGTTTGATGGCTGTCTCTTGACATATCCACATAGCTAGTTTGATGGCTGTCTCTTGACATATCCACATAGCTAGTTTGATATGTTGCACATAACTGCTTCTATTCAGTGCAATACAGTCATCTCACAATTTCTTGTAATAACACCGGGGAATTGGTGCACAATATTAGAGATAAGACAAATGACAATTTAAAAGAAGTCTCGACGCAAATATAGCGCTGTTTAAAACATAACGCTGATTTGTGTAGTGACATCATTACAATTTATATACGTCCTGACAATTTGCACCGATACTTGACGCCGTTATTTATTAAATCGAGCGCGTTATGGTAGTACGATAAAAAGGATCTTACGCTCGTGATGATTTCATACCATATTTTATGAAGTTTTGCTATTAAGCGAATCTGCCTTTTGGCTTGTTTTAATAGCAAAATTCCAAAATTTATTTCATAAAATATGGTATGAAATCAGCACTCGTGTAAGATCCTATATGTCTAATGGATATTGTTAGAGCAATAAATTGATGAGAAAATAACAATTAGGACCAGTTCACCTACTACTAATGTATGGTAGGACCAGTTCACCTACTACTAATGTATGGTAGGACCAGTTCACCTACTACTAATGTATGGTAGGACCAGTTCACCTACTACTAATGTATGGTAGGACCAGTTCACCTACTACTAATGTATGGTAGGACCAGTTTACCTACTACTAATGTATGGTAGGACCAGTTCACCTACTACTAATGTATGGTAGGACCAGTTCACCTACTACTAATGTATGGTAGGACCAGTTCACCTACTACTAATGTATGGTAGGACCAGTTCATTTACTACTAATGTATGGTAGGACCAGTTCACCTACTACTAATGTATGGTAGGACCAGTTCACCTACTACTAATGTATGGTAGGACCAGTTCATCTACTACTAATGTATGGTAGGACCAGTTCACCTACTAATGTATGGTAGGACCAGTTCACCAACTAATGTATGGTAGGACCAGTTCACCTACTAATGTATGGTACAACCAGTTCATCTACTACTAATGTATGATAGGACCAGTTCACCTACTACTAATGTATGGTAGGACCAGTTCACCTACTACTAATGTATGGTAGGACCAGTTCACCTACTACTAATGTATGGTAGGACCAGTTCACCTACTACTAATGTATGGTAGGACCAGTTCACCTACTACTAATGTATGGTAGGACCAGTTCATCTACTACTAATGT
>CM026395.1:28236730-28260122 GCA_014843695.1 Archivesica marissinica | reverse complement strand
TAGACATTTGGAATGGGCTGATGTGCAATAATAGCAGCAGTCTATTAACCCATTCAACACCAAGTAACTGATATGGACTGGTGCATGATATTTTTAGACCAATAAATTAAAAGCAAATTACATTTGGACCAATTCATTTATAAAAATGGGTAATTTTGTCTAAAAATACTAATATTACTGGCAAAGAGTGCAGATCCTGATAAGCCGGCTCATTTGGATATGCACTTGTTGCACACTTATTTAGAGGTATGAGGTGTTGAAAGGGTTAACCTTTATGTAGGCAAAATCAACAAATAACAAATGTGTCATATTTTTCTTATAACTGGGTGAGAACTCCGATACTTTCGCACTTGAAGCGAACGCGCTACCACTGCGCTATCCCGACTTCCACAAAGTGGGGGCTGGGCGTTTAATAAAGACACTTGTTTTTGGACCACTGTGAACAAGTTGAAGCAGGCTGAAAAATTGAAATGATAATGTTTCCTTGTGGATATAGGAAACTGAAACATAACGTACTGAATCTCGGAATAACAGACGCTTTCAACTAACTACACAATAGTCAAAATGTTGAAACCAGCCATAATCACAAAATGTGTTAAATATGAGAAATGTAGTTGAAGGATGAATAGATGGCGACAGTGTTTCACTAGCTCGTTGACGACTTTATAAACAAGCTATTGGCGCAGCGCAAATCAGTGTGCCCTAGATTGAACTAACTGTGTGTGCGATTTTTCTTCCTGGGAGTTTATTAGAGGTCCCAACGTTTGCCAAACTCAGCCAAATATAGCCATTGCCCTAGATTGAACTGTGTGTGTGTGCGATATTTCTTTCAAAGCGGCTCCTGGGAGTTTATTAGAGGTCCCAACGTTTGCCAAACTCAGCCAAATATAGCCATTTTTTTGCATGTAAAGTGGGGGATGGGCATTTATTAGTTTGCTTGTTTTATTTGTTATTGAGGTTTAAAGTCGAACCAACAGCTTAGGAAACATGGCAACTCTCCATCTATTATTGATGAAGGAAGACCCTCTGTGCCCCTCCAAGCAGGCTATCAGGCACGGACGGGCACCCAGATACAACCACAAACCTACCGCAAGCCAGCTGGATTGCTTCCTCACTTTTGACAGCGCCACTGGGATTCGAACATACAGCGTTTCACTATACCAATACCACCCAAGCTCAAGGGTGTTCTCTAGAAACTTCAAGGGACAAATATTCTGTCCAAAATCTGAATACTATACACAACTAAGACTGGATAGTGGATACTGATCATTCTCTACAAGTTGATGATATACGACGCGGGTATGAGTAGTACCAGCATGGATAGGGGTCAATGAGTCAGAACTCCTGTCAAAAACAAGCGGACCACAGCAACCAAACTAGACTTCATACTGATACTTCCTGTACATATACAGATGATGTCCATATGCACAACTAGACTTCATACTGATACTTCCTGTACAGATACAGATGATGTCCATATGCACAACTAGACTTCATACTAATACTTCCTGTACATATACAGATGATGTCCATATGCACAACTAGACTTCATACTGATACTTCCTGTACAGATACAGATGATGTCCATATGCACAACTAGACTTCATACTAATACTTAATGTACATATACAGATGATGTCCATATGCACAACTAGACTTCATACTGATACTTCCTGTACAGATACAGATGATGTCCATATGCACAACTAGACTTCATACTATTACTTCCTGTACAGATACAGATGATGTCCATATGCACAACTAGACTTCATACTAATACTTAATGTACATATACAGATGATGTCCATATGCACAACTAGACTTCATACTACCGTATTTAGCTATGTATAGTGCGCTATCGTGTATAATGCGCACCCACGATTTGGCACGAAAATCGGGGGGAAAACTGAGTTCCGATGTATACTGCGCACGTGAAAAACGCAATTTTCCAAGTCAAAATTTAACATTTCTCAAGAATCGCTAAAAATTGTGCTCCGTTATTTTTACAACTTATATTAATCACTCGAGAAACGGTAACACACTCAGGCATGATTTCATGAAAATTACATGCATATCATTCTCAAACATCTCAACACGTTCTCAAACATGTCAGCAGATGCTCAAACTTCTCAACACGTGTAGCTTACCTAATTAACTGGGACCCATTGTGAATGGTTTGTCGAAATTAATTATCGCTACAAACAATTGGGTCTGCCTCCGTGGTCGAGTGGTTAAGGTCGCTTACTTGTATACCACTGTAACCTATCATCACTGATGGTCACGGGTTCGAGCCCCACTCAGGCCGTGTCTCATTTATATGAAAAAGTTGGCAGTTTCTTACGGAGGTTGGTGCACCCAAGTACTGGTTAACCGCTGGAGCCTGCCCAGGAAAGGTGTTGTTAGGTAAAACTGCCCGCCGGCGATATAGCCCAAAATGGTGCTGATGCAGGCGTAAAACCCGAATCATAATCATAATATAACAAACAATTGAAATACTGCAGCCAAAAAAATAAAAAATAACCAACACATCGTGTCTTTAATCATGTCGTATTTAAAAACATACGGTATATTAAATCAAATAAACTATAATTACAAAGTTTCTTTACCTACCGGTATATGATATCGTACGATGGCAGTGTCGCTTTATGCGGCGAAGTACTGATACTTCATGTACAGATACAGATGATGTCCATATGCACAACTAGACTTCATACTAATACTTCATGTACAGATACAGATGACTTCATACTAATACTTCATGTACATATACAGATGACTTCATACTAATACTTAATGTACATATACAGATGATGTCCATATGCACAACTAGACTTCATACTGATACTTCCTGTACAGATACAGATGATGTCCATATGCACAACTAGACTTCATACTAATACTTAATGTACATATACAGATGACTTCATACTGATACTTAATGTACATATACAGATGATGTCCATATGCACAACTAGACTTCATACTAATACTTAATGTACATATACAGATGACTTCATACTGATACTTAATGTACATATACAGATGATGTCCATATGCACAACTAGACTTCATACTGATACTTCCTGTACAGATACAGATGATGTCCATATGCACAACTAGACTTCATACTAATACTTAATGTACATATACAGATGAACTTCATACTAATACTTAATGTACATATACAGATGACTTCATACTGATACTTAATGTACATATACAGATGATGTCCATATGCACAACTAGACTTCATACTAATACTTAATGTACAGATACAGATGATGTCCATATGCACAACTAGACTTCATACTGATACTTCATGTACTATACAGATGATGTCCATATGCACAACTAGACTTCATACTGATACTTCCTGTACAGATACAGATGATGTCCATATGCACAACTAGACTTCATACTGATACTTCATGTACAGATACAGATGATGTCCATATGCACAACTAGACTTCATACTGATACTTCCGTACAGATACAGATGATGTCCATAATGTCCATATGCACAACTAGACTTCATATTGATACTTCCTGTACAGATACAGATGATGTCCATATGCACAACTAGACTTCATACTGATACTTCCTGTACAGATACAGATGATGTCCATATGCACAACTAGACTTCATATTGATACTTCCTGTAAAGATACAGATTATGTCCAAACGCAAATGCAGCCAGCTTGATTCCAAAATAGCCCAATAGCAAAATATGAAAGAAATTTTACATAGACCAGGGTAAACAATACACACAAACTGGTGATGTTAATAATAACAAGAGTTATCCTCTATCAATGACACTACTATAATACAAGCTATAAAACAATAAACATGTCGTCAGACTTGTGTAAACTTCGAGCATGCATGTTACCATGAACATTTGCTATTCATTAGCTAGGGTTTATTCTAGAGTGGAAAAAAGGGCAGGGTGGGTCAGAAAAGGGGCTGGGTGGGCCAGAAAAGAGGCAGGGAGCATTTTGAGCCATGTAGGGGTAAGAGCAGGAGGGTATTCGGGGGTTACCCCTAGACAATTTTGCTGATTGACAGCTAATTAGGCTTCATCAAAGAAAGTTTAAACTTTATTTATTTTACAACGATTGCGAAGCAAGTTCTAACAACTTATATTAATCACTCTCGTTGGCACAGATGAAAGCGTATATGTGATAATTCGTGTGGGAGGAAACCGGAGTATCCGGAGAAAACCCACCTGGCCGATCTGGCGACCACCGTACCATCTCACATACTTCTCGGTCCAAGGATCGAATCCGGGTTGCATTGGTGAGAAGAGGCAGTAGGGCGCTACATATGGGTCAACAGGCAGACAAATTTTTATATGTCTGCCCGCCCAAAGGCACTCACCTGTTAAGGCATCGATAAATAAAATCAAATCTGAAAAGTCGGTGGGGCTAAAAAGCAAAAGGGCAGGGTGGCGAGGTGCCCTTGTCATATCGCTCAAGAAAAAACCCTATAGGCCGATAAATGGTTTATCAATAATAAGGTGGAGGTCAAGTGGAAACAATCGATCAGTGACTGGTGAGTGCTAGGTGGAGGTCAAGTGGAAGCAACCGATCATGTGACACAGATGGAGGTCAAGTGGAAGCAATCGATCATGTGACTAGAGAGTGCTAGGTGGAGGTCAAGTGGAAGCAACCGATCATGTGACTAGAGAGTGCTAGGTGGAAGTCAAGTGGAGCAACCGACCATGTGACTAGAGTGCTAGATGGAGGTCAATGGAAGCAACCGATCATGTGACTAGAGAGTGCTAGTGGAGGTCAAGTGGAAGCAGCCGATCATGTGACTGGTGAGTGCTAGGTGGAGGTCAAGTGGAAGCAACTGATCATGTGACTAGAGTGCTAGATGGAGGTCAAGTGGAAGCACCGATCATGTTACTGGTGAGTGCTAGGTGGAGGTCAAGTGGAAGCAACCGACCATGTGACTGGTGAGTGCTAGGTGGAGGTCAAGTGGAAGCAACCGATCATGTGACTAGAGAGTGCTAGGTGGAGGTCAAGTGGAAGCAATCGATCATGTGACTGGTGTGTGCTAGATGGAGGTCAAGTGGAAACAACCGATCATGTGACTAGAGAGTGCTAGTGGAGGCAAGTGGAAGCAATCGATCATGGATGGTGTGTGCTAGATGGAGGTCAAGTGGAAGCACCGATCATGTGACTGGGTGTGATAGGTGGAGGTCAAGTGAAAGCAACCGATCATGTGACTGGCGTGTGCTAGATGGAGGTCAAGTGGAAGCAACCGATCATGTGACTGGTGTGTGCTAGGTGGAGGTCAAGTGGAAGCAACAGATCATGTGACTGGTGAGTGCTAGGTGGAGGTCAAGTGGAAGCAACCGATCATGTGACTAGAGAGTGCTAGGTGGAGGTCAGTGGAAGCAACCGATCATGTGACTGGTGAGTGCTAGGTGGAGGTCAAGTGGAAGCAACCGACCATGTTACTGGTGAGTGCTAGGTGGAGGTCAAGTGGAAGCAACCGATCATGTGACTGGTGAGTGCTAGGTGGAGGTCAAGTGGAAGCAACCGATCATGTGACTAGAGAGTGCTAGGTGGAGGTCAAGTGGAAGCAATCGATCATGTGACTGGTGTGTGCTAGATGGAGGTCAAGTGGAAACAACCGATCATGTGACTAGAGAGTGCTAGGTGGAGGTCAAGTGGAAGCAATCGATCATGTGACTGGTGTGTGCTAGATGGAGGTCAAGTGGAAGCAACCGATCATGTGACTGGTGTGTGATAGGTGGAGGTCAAGTGGAAGCAACCGATCATGTGACTGGTGTGTGCTAGATGGAGGTCAAGTGGAAGCAACCGATCATGTGACTGATGTGTGCTAGGTGGAGGTCAAGTGGAAGCAACCGATCATGTGACTGAGTGAGTGCTAGGTGGAGGTCAAGTGGAACAACCGATCATGTGACTAGAGAGTGCTAGTGGAGGTCAAGTGGAAGCAACCGATCATGTGACTAGAGACTGCTAGATGGAGGTCAAGTGGAAGCAACTGACCATGTGACTGGTGAGTGCTAGGTGGAGGTCAGTGAAGCAACTGACCATGTGACTGTGAGTGCTAGGTGGAGGTCAAGTGGAAGCAACTGACCATGTGACTGTGAGTGCTAGTGGAGGTCAAGGGAAGCAATCGATCATGTGACTGGTGAGTGCTAGGTGGAGGTCAAGTGGAAGCAATTGATCATGTGACTGGTGATGCTAGGTGGAGTCAAGTGGAAGCAACCGACCATGTGACTGGTGAGTGCTAGGTGGAGGTCAAGTGGAAGCAATCGATCATGTGACTGGTGAGTGCTAGGGAGGTCAAGTGGAAGCAATCGATCATGTGACTAGAGAGTGCTAGGTGGAGGTCAAGTGGAAACAATCGATCATGTGACTGGTGAGTGCTAGGTGGAGGTCAAGTGGAAGCAATCGATCATGTGACTAGAGAGTGCTAGGTGGAGGTCAAGTGGAAGCAACCGACCATGTGACTGGTGAGTGCTAGGTGGAGGTCAAGTGGAAGCAACCGACCATGTGACTGGTGAGTACTAGGTGGAGGTCAAGTGGAAGCAACCGATCATGTGACTAGAGAGTGCTAGATGGAGGTCAAGTGGAAGCAACCGATCATGTGACTAGAGAGTGCTAGGTGGAGGTCAAGTGGAAGCAACCGACCATGTGACTGGTGAGTGCTAGGTGGAGGTCAAGTGGAAGCAACCGACCATGTGACTGGTGAGTACTAGGTGGAGGTCAAGTGGAAGCAACCGACCATGTGACTGGTGAGTGCTAGGTGGAGGTCAAGTGGAAGCAACCGACCATGTGACTGGTGAGTACTAGGTGGAGGTCAAGTGGAAGCAACCGATCATGTGACTAGAGAGTGCTAGATGGAGGTCAAGTGGAAGCAACCGATCATGTGACTAGAGAGTGCTAGGTGGAGGTCAAGTGGAAGCAACCGATCATGTGTCTGGTGAGTGCTAGGTGGAGGTCATGTGGAAGCAACCGACCATGTGACTGGTGAGTGCTAGGTGGAGGTCAAGTGGAAGCAATCGATCATGTGACTAGAGAGTGCTAGATGGAGGTCAAGTGGAAGCAACCGATCATGTGTCTGGTGAGGTGGAGGTCAAGTGGAAGCAACCGATCATGTGTCTGGTGAGTGCTAGGTGGAGGTCAAGTGGAAGCAACCGATCATGTGTCTGGTGAGTGCTAGGTGGAGGTCAAGTGGAAGCAACCGATCATGTGTCTGGTGAGTGCTAGGTGGAGGTCAAGTGGAAGCAACCGATCATGTGTCTGGTGAGTGCTAGGTGGAGGTCAAGTGGAAGCAACCGATCATGTGACTAGAGACTGCTACATGAGTGGTAGCTTCATGTCCTAACCTTCATTCACTGATGATCTCTGCCACTTTTTTAAAAAACTTTATTTATTTTACGATTGCGAAAACGTTTTTTAACAACTTACATCAACCACTCTCAATCAATCTCTGCCATGAAGTGGTCCTCTGAAATGATGTCTTACAACTGTTCTGGGTTGGTGTTATATAACATGATCGGTAAATGTCATGTGATCTAGATAATATATTTCATTGTTCGTAAAGTAAAGTATTTCTTTATTATAGTGTATTACTGTTTATTATAGTGTCTTGCTGTTTATTATAGTGTCTTACTGTTTATTGTAGTGTTTTACTGTTTATTATAGTGTTTTACTGTTTATTATAGTGTCTTGTTGTTTATTATAGTGTCTTACTGTTTATTGTAGTGTTTTACTGTTTATTATAGTGTTTTACTGTTTATTATAGTGTCTTGCTGTTTATTGTAGTGTGTTACTGTTTATTATAGTGTTTTACTGTTTATTATAGTGTATTGCTGTTTATTATAGTGTCTTACTGTTTATTGTAGTGTTTTACTGTTTATTATAGTGTTTTACTGTTTATTATAGTGTCTTGCTGTTTATTGTAGTGTGTTACTGTTTATTATAGTGTTTTACTGTTTATTATAGTGTCTTGCTGTTTATTATAGTGTTTTACTGTTTATTATAGTGTTTTACTGTTTATTATAGTGTCACCCCCAGTCAAAGGGCCAGTCATTTCTGACTTATAAGACAACTCAAGTTCAACATCAATCCTTCTCGCGGGCGGCTCACCAATCGGCCGACTGCTTCATACAGGTGGCCACTAACAAAGGCTTGACTGTATACCTAATTCTACTCCCTCGAACAGATGAAGATGTTTTACAGCAGTGGAGAGTAGGAACACAGGGTTCATTCTAGGTCAGAATATTTGGGTCCTTCAATGGTGTTAGTTAATAAATGTCAACAAAATATGGTTAAAATGCGCAGTATGACCATTAAGTGTACCTTACTGGCCAACATTTTGTATGAAAATTGTAAATTGTTTTTTAGGAAGAAGTGGGGTCCCAAGAGGGCGAAGTCAAGGGTCTATAGGGTGACTATTTTGCCCACATCGCCTTCTAAAATGATCCCTGGAACAGTCCCCTTAAATTACCTGTGTTTCTAATCTGCACTTGAAGGACACCAATGATATAATTATCAACACTTTCAAGCCTCCTAGAGGTAGATGTTTTGTTTAACATGATAAAGACAATTAAGGGAAACCTGAAACATTTGAGAAGGACATTATAAGAATCCATAAGAAAGTCCTCATTTGAAAGAAAATTGAAGATGCACGAATAGAACAACTCCGTATTAGTTAGGTTAGTAATGAGGGTTGGTAATCAAGTTAGGCTAGTAACAAGGGTTGGTAATCAAGTTAGGCTAATACTATCGTATTTCTGCATATCAACATACACAATAAAGAGAATCAAGTAGACCAGAAGGAAATGGATCCTAACAACATTAGACGCTTCTGGTAATCCCGGTAAAAGTTTAGTGAACTTAAAATTTAATACCAGCAAACTTGTAAGTTTGAACGTAAATGTAATACAGATTTACTTTTAATGAATAAGAATGTAGACTTAAGCAATGAGATGGCAACAACCTCCTAACGTATTTACTTGCTTCTGCTTCTGAACACTTATCACTACAACTTACCTCCGCATCCAGGAATACATGGCACTCAGCCTGCTCTCCATCACGCCCGGCACGACCTATCTCTTGTACATAGCTCTCGAAACTCTTTGGCATGTTGTAGTGGATTATCCCCCTTACATCTGATTTATCTAGTCCCATTCCAAAAGCAACGGTTGCCACGACAACTCGTAGCCGACCAGTCATGAATGCATTCTGAACTCGCTTCCTCTGCGCCGGAGTTAAACCGGCGTGGTAACTCTCAGCATCCCATTCCAGTTTGAACTTTTTGCCGCGTCCTTTGATAATCCGCTTCTCAAGCGGTGCTCCGGTGTTCATGTAGGTGCGTATGATTGTTGCCACTTTCTCGGTTTGGTCACGCCGTGTACAATACACAATGATAGAGTCAAGACTACCAAATCTCTCCCCTTTCAGTAGACCTATCAATGACTGAAACATAATTACACAGAACTGTCAAAACATGGCTATTAGTTTATACATAATTACACAGAACTATCAAAACATGGCTATTAGTTTATACATAATTACACAGAACTATCAAAACATGGCTATTAGTTTATACATAAATACACAGAACTATCACAACATGGCTATTGGTTTATACATAAATACACAGAACTGTCAAAACATGGCTATTAGTTTATACATAATTACACAGAACTATCAAAACATGGCTATTAGTTTATACATAAATACACAGAACTGTCAAAACATGGCTATTAGTTTATACATAATTACACAGAACTGTCAAAACATGGCTATTAGTTTATACATAATTACACAGAACTATCAAAACATGGCTATTAGTTTATACATAATTACACAGAACTATCAAAACATGGCTATTAGTTTATACATAAATACACAGAACTATCACAACATGGCTATTGGTTTATACATAAATACACAGAACTGTCAAAACATGGCTATTAGTTTATACATAATTACACAGAACTATCAAAACATGGCTATTAGTTTATACATAAATACACAGAACTGTCAAAACATGGCTATTAGTTTATACATAAATACACAGAACTGTCAAAACATGGCTATTAGTTTATACATAATTACACAGAACTGTCAAAACATGGCTATTAGTTTATACATAAATACACGAACTGTCAAAACATGGCTATTAGTTTATACATAAATACACAGAACTGTCAAAACATGGCTATTAGTTTATACATAATTACACAGAACTGTCAAAACATGGCTATTAGTTTATACATAATTACACAGAACTATCAAAACATGGCTATTAGTTTTACATAATTACACAGAACTATCAAAACATGGCTATTAGTTTATACATAATACACAGAACTATCAAAACATGGCTATTAGTTTATACATAAATACACAGAACTGTCAAAACATGGCTATTAGTTTATACATAATTACACAGAACTATCAAAACATGGCTATTAGTTTATACATAATTACACAGAACTATCAAAACATGGCTATTAGTTCATACATAAATACACAGAACTGTCAAAACATGGCTATTAGTTTATACATAATTACACAGAACTGTCAAAACATGGCTATTAGTTTATACATAAATACACAGAACTGTCAAAACATGGCTATTAGTTTATACATAATTACACAGAACTGTCAAAACATGGCTATTAGTTTATACATAAATACACAGAACTGTCAAAACATGGCTATTAGTTTATACATAATTACACAGAACTGTCAAAACATGGCTATTAGTTTATACATAAATACACAGAACTGTCAAAACATGGCTATTAGTTTATACATAATTACACAGAACTGTCAAAACATGGCTATTAGTTTATACATAAATACACAGAACTGTCAAAACATGGCTATTAGTTTATACATAATTACACAGAACTGTCAAAACATGGCTATTAGTTTATACATAAATACACAGAACTGTCAAAACATGGCTATTAGTTTATACATAATTACACAGAACTGTCAAAACATGGCTATTAGTTTATACATAAATACACAGAACTGTCAAAACATGGCTATTAGTTTATACAAATTTATTTTAGCTTGATTGCAAAACAAGTTCTTACAACTTATATTAATCACTCTCGAGACCTCATTCCTGATGGAATCCATCGCCACGAGAGAGAGAGAAGAGGCCACATGGAATTGTAACGGCTCCAGCGGGGCTCGAACTCCGGACCTTTCGCACCTGAAGCGAAAGCACATCCACTGCGCTCACGACTTCCACGTGGCTATTACAAGTTCCACATCAAGATTTTCTTACACTGTCTTAAGCAGCCAGTCAAGGGAATCGTTGAAAGTTGGTGCTTAGCACAGGTAGCCACCTGCTTAATAGAGGCCAAATATATAATAAATTAACATATTGGGAATCTGAAAACTGGCTGCTTAATGCAGGTTCGCTGCTTAATGGAGGTGACCACTAACACAGGTTTGACTGTATATTAATTGCTTTCCATGGTGGAGTTTACAGGATTTTAGAGTGGTTATTATGTAAGCTTTAACAAGTTGCTAGGTTAGTGTTGTCATATAATAGTTTACTACTGGTGAGATCCCAGATCACATTACCTGTTCCCGGCTCTCATCCCTCGACACAGACAGCATCAAGTTGGTCGGTATAGGTGATCCTCTCACTGTAGCCTTCCTGAAGTCCGAGATCTTCAAATGACGTGAGACGTCAGCGGCCGTCGACGACGTTGCTGTAGCAGTTAGGCCAAGGAAACACTGTATTCCGAGCTTGTCGTGCAAAACCTGAAAAATGGTGAAATTTCTGAATAAAGGTTCATTTACTATCTAAGTGAATGATCGAATAATATTTCAGTTAGGAACATACAATGCTATTATTATAGAGAACACGTGGGATAATATTTCAGTTAGGAACATACAATGCTATTATTATAGAGAACACGTGGGATAATATTTCAGTTAGGAACATACAATGCTATTATTATAGAGAACACATGGGATAATATTTCAGTAAGGAACATACAATGCTATTATTATAGAGAACACATGGCTGAGTCGACTAACTTCTCCCTTGTATGACCACAACCTCCATATTTTGCAGGTGTGCATTAAACCATGTAGTAATATTACATAGACTATGACTAAATACGCATCTACTGATACATGAATAATAAGCATTTACAATCTACTGATACATAAGTATGAATGGCCATGTATGTACTGTTATTAGTGTTTAAGTATGAATGGCCATGTATGTACTGTTGTTAGTGTTTAAGTATGAATGGCCATGTATGTACTGTTGTTAGTGTTTAAGTATGAATGGCCATGTATGTACTGTTGTTAGTGTTTAAGTATGAATGGCCATGTATGTACTATTGTTAGTGTTTAAGTATGAATGGCCATGTATGTACTGTTGTTAGTGTTTAAGTATGAATGGCCATGTATGTACTGTTGTTAGTGTTTAAGTATGAATGGCCATGTATGTACTGTTGTTAGTGTTTAAGTATGAATGGCCATGTATGTACTGTTGTTAGTGTTTAAGTATGAATGGCCATGTATGTACTGTTGTTAGTGTTTAAGTATGAATGGCCATGTATGTACTGTTGTTAGTGTTTAAGTATGAATGGCCATGTATGTACTGTTGTTAGTGTTTAAGTATGAATGGCCATGTATGTACTGTTGTTAGTGTTTAAGTATGAATGGCCATGTATGTACTGTTGTTAGTGTTTAAGTATGAATGGCCATGTATGTACTGTTGTTAGTGTTTAAGTATGAATGGCCATGTATGTACTGTTGTTAGTGTTTAAGTATGAATGGCCATGTATGTACTGTTGTTAGTGTTTAAGTATGAATGGCCATGTATGTACTGTTGTTAGTGTTTAAGTATATCTGTATATACTTTATGTGATGAACATGGATGAGATTTTAATAAAGGTTTAAATTATAATATGGCCGACGATATACGAAAAATGCATTCGATATACGAAAAGGGCACTTGATATGCGAAAAGGGCACTCGATATGCGAAAAGGGCACTTGATATGCGAAAAGGGCACTCGATATGCGAAAAGGGCACTCGATATGCGAAAAGGGCACTTGCTATGCAAAAAGGGCACTTGATATGCGAAACGGGCACTTGATATGCAAAAAGGGCACTTGATATGCAAAAAGGGAACTCGATATGCGAAAAGGGCACTCGATATGCAAAAAGGGAACTCGATATGCGAAAAGGGCACTCGATATGCAAAAAGGGAACTCGATATGCGAAAAGGGCACATGATTTGCGAAAAGGGCACTCGATATGCGAAAAGGGCACTTGATATCCGAAAAGGGCACTTGATATGCGAAAGGCACTCGATATGCGAAAAGGCACTTGATATGTGAAAAGGGCACTTGAAAGGGCACTTGATATGCGAAAAGGGCAGATCGATATGCGAAAAGGGCACTTGATATGCGAAAAGGGCACTTGATATAGGGCACTCGATATGCGAAATGGGCACTCGATATGCGAAAAGGGCACTCGATATGCGAAAAGGGCACTCGATATGCGAAACGGGCAATCGGACAAAATTAACAAAAATGTACCCAATATATCAGGTCTATAATACAAATCCTGAACATTTCAAAACTCAATGTTACCAATTAGGAAAGTTGTGACGTGTTTAGTGGCAATGATTGACAGATCAGTTTGAAAGAACGTTTGAAACGTCACGCTAACATTATTGACGTTCTATAATTTGTAAATTTGGTCGTTTATGACGTCTGTATTATTATTCTATCAATTTAAGAAATATAAAATAAGAAATTCCTATTGTTCACATCATCATGCACATTTCTACTCCACAACTATTAATTTATATCACGATTTGATAAAATATCATGCTTTTTCTAACAAAGTGAGAGGTTTGGAAACATTGTTCCTTTGGTAACAATTTCGAAATATTTACACTATATCGAAATATAAACCACATAGCTTTAACTAATAATCCCTTGAAATTATACAGTAATGTAAAGGTGGGAAAAATGTATTATTTTAGTCCAATTTAAACATTTTCGTGCAATTTTTCTGAAAAATGTCTATTTTGAGCAACCCATATAATCTACTTACCTTGCACAATCTCAGATAGGACGGTCTGAAGTTATGAGACCATTCCGAGAGACAATGGGCCTCATCAATACACACAAATGCCACAGGAGGTAGCGATGCCATTGACGATATAAGCGACATACTGCCGCCTGCGACTGCCTCGGGAGATACCAGCAGGAACTGAGCCTTACCAGACTTGACCCCTTCTAGCACGTTCTCCCGCTGGCCGGGCGTCATGTTCGTGTGTAAGCACATGCCACGGATACCGTTTGGTAAACCAGTTACCTGAAACACATAGATTTCATTATAAAGCAAACTAGTAACAGCATTTATTCTGTATATAAACTATATGTTAAGGTATCGTATCTAAATCATAAGCCAAGGTCTGTAAATCATATGCTAAGGTATATAAATTGTATACCAAGGTATGTAAATCGTATGCTAAGGTATATAAATGGACCAGTCGCGAAATGCCCTATTGCTCCGTCCCTAAGATCACGTGACCCAGTAATGCGAAACCTCCGACAAACACAAGGTGATTAAGCACTTCAAATATGGTGCATCACATAGCCTGGAGCAGATTAGTAAAAAATCATCACCAATTAAAATTCAACATAAGAATGACAGTCTTTGTACAAACATAACAGTGAAATTAAATCGCTCAACAAGCATGAATATCATTAATCTTTGTACCGATTTATCTTTAAATGTATCTAGCTATAATTTGTATCTGTAGTCTATAAATAATATTTGTTAAATGTTTACATACAATTAATTTCCATATCTATATCTAAATAAAGGGCTAATCATTATTTTCTAATCTTAAAACGGCAGTTTTCCCGTTATTACAATGTAGTTTTCATGGTAGCTTGTCGGAGGCAGACGTGTGTGTGAAATAACGATATCTGATTGGATTATTTATTAGTTTGATTGACAGGCAGCTACTGGTCAATTATAAGCCAAGGTATGTAAATTGTATGCCAAGGTATATAAATCATATCGTTTTAGATATCTTTAGATTTCCTTGGGTATACATTTACCAAGGTATACATTTAGACAGCCTTGGTGTATACATTTAGATTTCCCTGGGTATACATTTAGATTTCCCTAGGTATACATATAGACAGCCTTGGTGTATACATTTAGATTTCCCTGGGTATACATTTAGACAGCCTTGATGTATACATTTAGATTTCCCTGGGTATACATTTAGATTTCCCTGGGTATACATTTAAATTTCCCTGGGTATACATTTAGACAGCCTTGGTGTATACATTTAGAATTCCCTGGGTATACATTCAGACAGCCTTGGTGTATACATTTAGATTTCCCTGGGTATACATTCAGACAGCCTTGGTGTATACATTTAGATTTCCCTGGGTATACATTATAGACAGCCTTGATGTATACATTTAGATTCCCTGGGTATACATTTAGACAGCATTGGTGTATACATTTAAATTTCCCTGGGTATACATTTAGATTTCCCTGGGTATACATTTAGATTTCCCTGGGTATACATTTAAATTTCCCTGGGTATACATTTAGACAGCCTTGGTGTATACATTTAGATTTCCCTGGGTATACATTTAGACAGCTTGGTGTATACATTTAGATTTCCCTGGGTATACATTTAGACAGCCTTGGTGTATACATTTATATTTCCCTGGGTATACATTTGACAGCCTTGGTGTATACATTTAGATTTTCCTGGGTATACATTTAGATTTCCATGTGTATACATTTAGATTTCCCTGGGTATACATTTAGACAGCCTTGGTGTATACATTTAGATTTCCCTGGGTATACATTCAGACAGCCTTGGTGTATACATTTAGATTTCCCTGGGTATACATTATAGACAGCCTTGATGTATACATTTAGATTTCCCTGGGTATACATTTAGACAGCCTTGGTGTATACATTTAGATTTCCCTGGGTATACATTTAGATTTCCCTGGGTATACATTTAGAATTCCCTGGGTATACATTTAGACAGCATTGGTGTATACATTTAGAATTCCCTGGGTATACATTTAGACAGCCTTGGTGTATACATTTAGATTTCCCTGGGTATACATTTAGACAGCCTTGGTGTATACATTTAGATTTCCCTGGGTATACATTTAGACAGCCTTGGTGTATACATTTAGATTTCCCTGGGTATACATTTAGATTTCCCTGGGTATACATTTAGATTTCCCTGGGTATACATTTAGACAGCCTTGGTGTATACATTTAGATTTCCCTGGGTATACATTTAGATTTCCCTGGGTATACATTTAGAATTCCCTGGGTATACATTTAGACAGCATTGGTGTATACATTTAGAATTCCCTGGGTATACATTTAGACAGCCTTGGTGTATACATTTAGATTTCCCTGGGTATACATTTAGACAGCCTTGGTGTATACATTTAGATTTCCCTGGGTATACATTTAGACAGCCTTGGTGTATACATTTAGATTTTCCTGGGTATACATTTAGATTTCCCTGTGTATACATTTAGATTTCCCTGGGTATACATTTAGACAGCCTTGGTGTATACATTTAGATTCCCTGGGTATACATTTAGACAGCATTGGTGTATACATTTAAATTTCCCTGGGTATACATTTAGATTTCCCTGGGTATACATTTAGATTTCCCTGGGTATACATTTAGATTTCCCTGGGTATACATTTAGATTTCCCTGTGTATACATTTAGACAGCCTTGGTGTATACATTTAGATTTCCCTGGGTATACATTCAGACAGCCTTGGTGTATACATTTAGATTTCCCTGGGTATACATTATAGACAGCCTTGATGTATACATTTAGATTTCCCTGGGTATACATTTAGATTTCCCTGGGTATACATTTAGACAGCGTTGAGGTATATATTTAGATTTCCCTGGGTATACATTTAGACAACCTTGATGTATACATTTAGATTTCCCTGGGTATACATTTAGACAACCTTGATGTATACATTTAGATTTCCCTGGGTATACATTTAGACAGCGTTGAGGTATACATTTAGATTTCCCTGGGTATACATTTAGACAGCCTTGATGTATACATTTAGATTTCCCTGGGTATACATTTAGATTTCCCTGTGTATACATTTAGACAGCCTTGGTGTATACATTTAGATTTCCCTGTGTATACATTCAGACAGCCTTGGTGTATACATTTAGATTTCCCTGGGAATACATTTAGACAACCTTGATGTATACATTTAGATTTCCCTGTGTATACATTCAGACAGCCTTGGTGTATACATTTAGATTTCCCTGGGAATACATTTAGACAACCTTGATGTATACATTTAGATTTCCCTAGGTATACATTTAGACAGCCTTGGTGTATACATTTAGATTTCCCTGGGTATACATTTAGACAACCTTGATGTATACATTTAGATTTCCCTGGGTATATATTTAGATTTCCCTGGGTATACATTTAGATTTCCCTGGGTATATATTTAGATTTCCCTGGGTATATATTTAGATTTCCCTGGGTATACATTTAGATTTCCCTGGGTATACATTTAGATTTCCCTGGGTATATATTTAGATTTCCCTGGGTATACATTTAGATTTCCCTGGGTATATATTTAGATTTCCCTGGGTATACATTTAGATTTCCCTGGGTATACATTTAGATTTCCCTGGGTATACATTTAGATTTCCCTGGGTATATATTTAGATTTCCCTGGGTATACATTTAGATTTCCCTGGGTATACATTTAGACAGCCTTGATGTATACATTTAGATTTCCCTGGGTATACATTTAGATTTCCCTGGGTATACATTTAGACAGCGTTGAGGTATACATTTAGATTTCCCTGGGTATATATTTAGACAGCCTTGATGTATACATTTAGATTTCCCTGGGTATACATTTAGATTTCCCTGGGTATACATTTAGACAGCGTTGAGGTATATATTTAGATTTCCCTGGGTATACATTTAGACAACCTTGATGTATACATTTAGATTTCCCTGGGGATACATTTAGATTTCCCTGGGTATACATTTAGACAACCTTGATGTATACATTTAGATTTCCCTGGGTATACATTTAGACAGCCTTGATGTATACATTTAGATTTCCCTGGGTATACATTTAGATTTCCCTGGGTATACATTTAGATTTCCCTGGGTATACATTTAGACAGCCTTGGTGTATACATTTAGACAGCCTTGGTGTATACATTTAGATTTCCCTGGGTATACATTTAGATTTCCCTGGGTATACATTTAGACAGCCTTGATGTATACATTTAGATTTCCCTGGGTATACATTTAGACAGCCTTGATGTATACATTTAGATTTCCCTGGGTATACATTTAGATTTCCCTGGGTATACATTTAGATTTCCCTGGGTATACATTTAGATTTCCCTGGGTATATATTTAGACAGCCTTGGTGTATACATTTAGATTTCCCTGGGTATACATTTAGATTTCCCTGGGTATATATTTAGACAGCCTTGATGTATACATTTAGATTTCCCTGGGTATACATTTAGATTTCCCTGTGTATACATTTAGATTTCCCTGGGTATACATTTAGAATTCCCTGGGTATACATTTAGATTTCCCTGGGTATACATTTAGATTTCCCTGGGTATATATTTAGACAGCCTTGATGTATACATTTAGATTTCCCTGGGTATACATTTAGATTTCCCTGTGTATACATTTAGATTTCCCTGGGTATACATTTAGATTTCCCTGGGTATACATTTAGTTTTCCCTGGGTATATATTTAGACAGCCTTGATGTATACATTTAGATTTCCCTGGGTATACATTTATAGATTTTCCTAGATATACATTAGACAGCCTTGATGTATACATTTAGATTTCCCTGATTTAGACAGCCTTCATGTATACATTTAGATTTCCCTGGGTATACATTTAGATTTCCCTGGGTATACATTTAGATTTCCCTGGGTATACATTTAGACAGCCTTGGTGTATACATTTAGATTTCCCTGGGTATACATTTAGATTTCCCTGGGTATACATTTAGATTTCCCTGGGTATACATTTAGACAGCCTTGGTGTATACATTTAGATTTCCCTGGGTATACATTTAGACAGCCTTCATGTATACATTTAGATTTCCCTGGGTATACATTTAGACAGCCTTGGTGTATACATTTAGATTTCCCTGGGTATACATATAGACAGCCTTGGTGTATACATTTAGATTTCCCTGGGTATACATTTAGACAGCCTTGATGTATACATTTAGATTTCCCTGGGTATACATTTAGATTTCCCTGGGTATACATTTAGATTTCCCTGGGTATACATTTAGATTTCCCTGGGTATACATTTAGATTTCCCTGGGTATACATTTAGATTTCCCTGGGTATACATTTAGATTTCCCTGGGTATACATTTAGATTTCCCTGGGTATACATTTAGACAGCCTTGGTGTATACATTTAGATTTCCCTGGGTATACATTTAGACAGCCTTGGTGTATACATTTAGATTTCCCTGGGTATACATTTAGACAGCCTTGATGTATACATTTAGATTTCCCTGGGTATACATTTAGATTTCCCTGGGTATACATTTAGACAGCGTTGAGGTATATATTTAGATTTCCCTGGGTATACATTTAGACAACCTTGATGTATACATTTAGATTTCCCTGGGTATACATTTAGACAACCTTGATGTATACATTTAGATTTCCCTGGGTATACATTTAGACAGCGTTGAGGTATACATTTAGATTTCCCTGGGTATACATTTAGACAGCCTTGATGTATACATTTAGATTTCCCTGGGTATACATTTAGATTTCCCTGTGTATACATTTAGACAGCCTTGGTGTATACATTTAGATTTCCCTGTGTATACATTCAGACAGCCTTGGTGTATACATTTAGATTTCCCTGGGAATACATTTAGACAACCTTGATGTATACATTTAGATTTCCCTGGGTATACATTTAGACAACCTTGATGTATACATTTAGATTTCCCTGGGTATATATTTAGATTTCCCTGGGTATACATTTAGATTTCCCTGGGTATATATTTAGATTTCCCTGTAATATTTAGATTTCCTGGGTATACATTTAGATTTCCCTGGGTATACATTTAGATTTCCCTGGGTATACATTTAGATTTCCCTGGGTATATATTTAGACAGCCTTGGTGTATACATTTAGATTTCCCTGGGTATACATTTAGATTTCCCTGGGTATACATTTAGACAGCCTTGATGTATACATTTAGATTTCCCTGGGTATACATTTAGATTTCCCTGGGTATACATTTAGACAGCCTTGGTGTATACATTTAGAATTCCCTGGGTATACATTTAGACAGTATTGGTGTATACATTTAGATTTCCCTGGGTATACATTTAGACAGCCTTGGTGTATACATTTAGATTTACCTGGGTATACATTTAGATTTCCCTGGGTATACATTTAGATTTCCCTGGGTATATATTTAGACAGCCTTGGTGTATACATTTAGATTCCCTGGGTATACATTTAGATTTCCCTGGGTATACATTTAGATTTCCCTGGGTATACATTTAGATTTCCCTGTGTATACATTTAGACAGCCTTGGTGTATACATTTAGATTTCCCTGGGTATACATTCAGACAGCCTTGGTGTATACATTTAGATTTCCCTGGGTATACATTATAGACAGCCTTGATGTATACATTTAGATTTCCCTGGGTATACATTTAGATTTCCCTGGGTATACATTTAGACAGCGTTGAGGTATACATTTAGATTTCCCTGGGTATATATTTAGACAGCCTTGATGTATACATTTAGATTTCCCTGGGTATACATTTAGATTTCCCTGGGTATACATTTAGACAGCGTTGAGGTATATATTTAGATTTCCCTGGGTATACATTTAGACAACCTTGATGTATACATTTAGATTTCCCTGGGGATACATTTAGATTTCCCTGGGTATACATTTAGACAACCTTGATGTATACATTTAGATTTCCCTGGGTATACATTTAGACAGCCTTGATGTATACATTTAGATTTCCCTGGGTATACATTTAGATTTCCCTGGGTATACATTTAGATTTCCCTGGGTATACATTTAGACAGCCTTGGTGTATACATTTAGACAGCCTTGGTGTATACATTTAGATTTCCCTGGGTATACATTTAGATTTCCCTGGGTATACATTTAGACAGCCTTGATGTATACATTTAGATTTCCCTGGGTATACATTTAGACAGCCTTGATGTATACATTTAGATTTCCCTGGGTATACATTTAGATTTCCCTGGGTATATATTTAGATTTCCCTGGGTATACATTTAGAATTCCCTGGGTATACATTTAGATTTCCCTGGGTATACATTTAGATTTCCCTGGGTATATATTTAGACAGCCTTGGTGTATACATTTAGATTTCCCTGGGTATACATTTAGATTTCCCTGGGTATATATTTAGACAGCCTTGATGTATACATTTAGATTTCCCTGGGTATACATTTAGATTTCCCTGTGTATACATTTAGATTTCCCTGGGTATACATTTAGAATTCCCTGGGTATACATTTAGATTTCCCTGGGTATACATTTAGATTTCCCTGGGTATATATTTAGACAGCCTTGATGTATACATTTAGATTTCCCTGGGTATACATTTAGATTTCCCTGTGTATACATTTAGATTTCCCTGGGTATACATTTAGATTTCCCTGGGTATACATTTAGTTTTCCCTGGGTATATATTTAGACAGCCTTGATGTATACATTTAGATTTCCCTGGGTATACATTTATAGATTTTCCTAGATATACATTAGACAGCCTTGATGTATACATTTAGATTTCCCTGATTTAGACAGCCTTCATGTATACATTTAGATTTCCCTGGGTATACATTTAGATTTCCCTGGGTATACATTTAGATTTCCCTGGGTATACATTTAGACAGCCTTGGTGTATACATTTAGATTTCCCTGGGTATACATTTAGATTTCCCTGGGTATACATTTAGATTTCCCTGGGTATACATTTAGACAGCCTTGGTGTATACATTTAGATTTCCCTGGGTATACATTTAGACAGCCTTCATGTATACATTTAGATTTCCCTGGGTATACATTTAGACAGCCTTGTGTATACATTTAGATTTCCCTGGGTATACATATAGACAGCCTTGGTGTATACATTTAGATTTCCCTGTGTATACATTTAGACAGCCTTGATGTATACATTTAGATTTCCCTGGGTATACATTTAGATTTCCCTGGGTATACATTTAGATTTCCCTGGGTATACATTTAGATTTCCCTGGGTATACATTTAGACAGCCTTGGTGTATACATTTAGATTTCCCTGGGTATACATTTAGATTTCCCTGGGTATACATTTAGAATTCCCTGGGTATACATTTAGACAGCATTGGTGTATACATTTAGAATTCCCTGGGTATACATTTAGACAGCCTTGGTGTATACATTTAGATTTCCCTGGGTATACATTTAGACAGCCTTGGTGTATACATTTAGATTTCCCTGGGTATACATTTAGACAGCCTTGGTGTATACATTTAGATTTCCCTGGGTATACATTTAGATTTCCCTGGGTATACATTTAGATTTCCCTGGGTATACATTTAGACAGCCTTGGTGTATACATTTAGATTTCCCTGGGTATACATTTAGATTTCCCTGGGTATACATTTAGAATTCCCTGGGTATACATTTAGACAGCATTGGTGTATACATTTAGAATTCCCTGGGTATACATTTAGACAGCCTTGGTGTATACATTTAGATTTCCCTGGGTATACATTTAGACAGCCTTGGTGTATACATTTAGATTTCCCTGGGTATACATTTAGACAGCCTTGGTGTATACATTTAGATTTTCCTGGGTATACATTTAGATTTCCCTGTGTATACATTTAGATTTCCCTGGGTATACATTTAGACAGCCTTGGTGTATACATTTAGATTCCTGGTATACATTTAACAGCATTGGTGTATACATTTAAATTTCCCTGGGTATACATTTAGATTCCCTGGGTATACATTTAGATTTCCCTGGGTATACATTTAGATTTCCCTGGGTATACATTTAGATTTCCCTGTGTATACATTTACAGCCTTGGTGTATACATTTATATTTCCCTGGGTATACATTTAGACAACCTTGATGTATACATTTAGATTTCCCTGGGTATATATTTAGATTTCCCTGGGTATACATTTAGATTTCCCTGGGTATATATTTAGATTTCCCTGGGTATATATTTAGATTTCCCTGGGTATACATTTAGATTTCCCTGGGTATACATTTA
>CM026395.1:28216580-28235730 GCA_014843695.1 Archivesica marissinica | reverse complement strand
TAAACTGCAACCGACAGTGACATTAAATAAACTTAAATTAAAAAATGTTTGCAGTGCATTCATTTAAAAGTACTAGGTACAAAAAAAACGTACATCAGTTTAATTTAATATGACTTTATTGCGGAAGGTCGGTGTCCGTCTGTGCCTGACATATTGCTGGAGATACAGTATGCTGTAGATGTGTAACTTCAAAACCTATAAAACAAAATTATTGTTTGGCACATCTTTCATTGAAATATTACAGCTGAAACACAGGTGTCTCTTGACATATCCACATAACTGCTTGACATATCCACATAGCTGCTTGACATATCCACATAGCTGCTTGACATATCCACATAGCTACTTGACATATCCAAATAACTTCCACATAGCTGCTTGACATATCCACATAGCTACTTGACATATCCAAATAACTTCCACATAACTGCTTGACATATCCACATAGCTAGTTTGACAGCTGTCTCTTGACATATCCACATAGCTAGTTTGATAGCTGTCTCTTGACATATCCACATAGCTAGTTTGACAGCTGTCTCTTGACATATCCACATAGCTAGTTTGATAGCTGTCTCTTGACATATCCACATAGCTAGCTAGTTTGATAGCTGTCTATTGACATCTCCACATATCTAGCTGTCTCTTGACATCTCCACATAGCTAGTTTGATAGCTGTCTCTTGACATCTCCACATAGCTAGTTTGACAGCTGTCTCTTGACATATCCACATAGCTAGTTTGACAGCTGTCTCTTGACATATCCACATAGCTAGTTTGACAGCTGTCTCTTGACATATCCACATAGCTAGTTTGATGGCTGTCTCTCGACATATCCACATAGCTAGTTTGATGGCTGTCTCTCGACATATCCACATAGCTAGTTTGATGGCTGTCTCTCGACATATCCACATAGCTAGTTTGATGGCTGTCTCTTGACATATCCACATAGCTAGTTTGATGGCTGTCTCTTGACATATCCACATAGCTAGTTTGATATGTTGCACATAACTGCTTCTATTCAGTGCAATACAGTCATCTCACAATTTCTTGTAATAACACCGGGGAATTGGTGCACAATATTAGCGATAAGACAAATGACAATTTAAAAGAAGTCTCGACGCAAATATAGCGCTGTTTAAAACATAACGCTGATTTGTGTAGTGACATCATTACAATTTATATACGTCCTGACAATTTGCACCGATACTTGACGCCGTTATTTATTAAATCGAGCGCGTTATGGTAGTACGATAAAAAGGATCTTACGCTCGTGATGATTTCATACCATATTTTATGAAGTTTTGCTATTAAGCGAATCTGCCTTTTGGCTTGTTTTAATAGCAAAATTCCAAAATTTATTTCATAAAATATGGTATGAAATCAGCACTCGTGTAAGATCCTATATGTCTAATGGATATTGTTAGAGCAATAAATTGATGAGAAAATAACAATTAGGACCAGTTCACCTACTACTAATGTATGGTAGGACCAGTTCACCTACTACTAATGTATGGTAGGACCAGTTCACCTACTACTAATGTATGGTAGGACCAGTTCACCTACTACTAATGTATGGTAGGACCAGTTCACCTACTACTAATGTATGGTAGGACCAGTTCACCTACTACTAATGTATGGTAGGACCAGTTCACCTACTACTAATGTATGGTAGGACCAGTTCACCTACTACTAATGTATGGTAGGACCAGTTCACTACTACTAATGTATGGTAGGACCGTTCACCTACTACTAATGTATGGTAGGACCGTTCACCTACTACTAATGTATGGTAGGACCGGTTCACCTACTACTAATGTATGGTAGGACCAGTTCACCTACTACTAATGTATGGTAGGACCAGTTCACCTACTACTAATGTATGGTAGGACCAGTTCACCTACTACTAATGTATGGTAGGACCAGTTCACCTACTACTAATGTATGGTAGGACCAGTTCATCTACTACTAATGTATGGTAGGACCAGTTCACCTACTACTAATGTATGGTAGGACCAGTTCACCTACTACTAATGTATGGTAGGACCAGTTCACCTACTACTAATGTATGGTAGGACCAGTTCACCTACTAATGTATGGTAGGACCAGTTCACCTACTAATGTATGGTAGGACCAGTTCACCTACTAATGTATGGTAGGACCAGTTCACCAACTAATGTATGGTACAACCAGTTCATCTACTACTAATGTATGATAGGACCAGTTCACCTACTACTAATGTATGGTAGGACCAGTGCACCTACTACTAATGTATGGTAGGACCGGTTCACCTACTACTAATGTATGGTAGGACCAGTTCACCTACTACTAATGTATGGTAGGACCAGTGCACCTACTACTAATGTATGGTAGGACCAGTTCACCTACTACTAATGTATGGTAGGACCAGTTCACCTACTACTAATGTATGGTAGGACCAGTTCACCTACTACTAATGTATGGTAGGACCAGTTCATTTACTACTAATGTATGGTAGGACCAGTTCACCTACTACTAATGTATGGTAGGACCAGTTCACCTACTACTAATGTATGGTAGGACCAGTTCATCTACTACTAATGTATGGTAGGACCAGTTCACCTACTAATGTATGGTAGGACCAGTTCACCAACTAATGTATGGTAGGACCAGTTCACCTACTAATGTATGGTACAACCAGTTCATCTACTACTAATGTATGATAGGACCAGTTCACCTACTACTAATGTATGGTAGGACCAGTTCACCTACTACTAATGTATGGTAGGACCAGTTCACCTACTACTAATGTATGGTAGGACCAGTTCACCTACTACTAATGTATGGTAGGACCAGTTCACCTACTACTAATGTATGGTAGGACCAGTTCACCTACTACTAATGTATGGTAGGACCAGTTCACCTACTACTAATGTATGGTAGGACCAGTTCACCTACTACTAATGTATGGTAGGACCAGTTCACCTACTACTAATGTATGGTAGGACCAGTTCACCAACTAATGTATGAACCACACAACTAATGTATGGTAGGACCAGTTCATCTACTACTAATGTATGTAGGACCAGTTCACCTACTACTAATGTATGGTAGGACCAGTTCACCAACTAATGTTGGTAGGACCAGTTCATCTACTACTAATGTATGGTAGGACCAGTTCACCACTAATGTATGGTAGGACCAGTTCATCTACTACTAATGTATGGTAGGACCAGTTCACCTACTACTAATGTATGGTAGGACCAGTTCACCAACTAATGTATGGTAGGACCAGTTCACCTACTACTAATGTATGGTAGGACCAGTTCACCAACTAATGTATGGTAGGACCAGTTCACCTACTACTAATGTATGGTAGGACCAGTTCACCAACTAATGTATGGTAGGACCAGTTCATCTACTACTAATGTATGGTAGGACCAGTTCACCAACTAATGTATGGTAGGACCAGTTCATCTACTACTAATGTATGGTAGGACCAGTTCACCTACTACTAATGTATGGTAGGACCAGTTCACCAACTAATGTATGGTAGGACCAGTTCATCTACTACTAATGTATGGTAGGACCAGTTCACCAACTAATGTATGGTAGGACCAGTTCATCTACTACTAATGTATGGTAGGACCAGTTCACCTACTACTAATGTATGGTAGGACCAGTTCACCAACTAATGTATGGTAGGACCAGTTCATCTACTACTAATGTATGGTAGGACCAGTTCACCAACTAATGTATGGTAGGACCAGTTCACCAACTAATGTATGGTAGGACCAGTTCACCTACTACTAATGTATGGTAGGACCAGTTCACCTACTACTAATGTATGGTAGGACCAGTTCACCTACTACTAATGTATGGTAGGACCAGTTCACCTACTACTAATGTATGGTAGGACCAGTTCACCTACTACTAATGTATGGTAGGACCAGTTCACCTACTACTAATGTATGGTAGGACCAGTTCACCTACTACTAATGTATGGTAGGACCGGTTCACCTACTACTAATGTATGGTAGGACCAGTGCACCTACTACTAATGTATGGTAGGACCAGTTCACCTACTACTAATGTATGGTAGGACCAGTGCACCTACTACTAATGTATGGTAGGACCGGTTCACCTACTACTAATGTATGGTAGGACCAGTTCACCTACTAATGCATGGTATAACGGGGTATATCAAGGAGGATCATTTTGTCTAAAACTTGTAAACTAGGAAAAAGTTACAGATCCGAGCTGGCCAATCTGGATCTACACTTTTTTTGCATACTTATTTAGAGGTGTTCAAAGGCATGTTAAATCTCATGCATCAGTTCAGAATATGCATGAAAATTGTTGTGTTATTTGTTATTGAAAATAACCCTTGAAATATGCTTGTTTGCATCTGGTACTGTTGAACGAATACATCATACATCATTAACCTTCTGGAAACTACCTAGCCAATGTTCATGCCTTGCTTAAACTGGTTCATTTTGGATATTTAAGATAAAAATAAATAGGTGATTATCCGGCTCATTAACACAAGTCACTACAGCCTGCCCTGCCTATCCTAACACAAGTCACTACAGCCTGCCCTGCCTATCCTAACATAATTCACTACAGCCTGCCCTGCCTATCCTAACACAAGTCACTGCTGCCTATCCTAACACAAGTCACTGCAGCCTGCCCTGCCTATCCTAACACAAGTCACTACAGCCTGCCCTGCCTATCCTACCTAACACAAGTCACTACAGCCTGCCCTGCCTATCCTACCTAACACAAGTCACTACAGCCTGCCCTGCCCACAAGTCACTACAGCCGGCCCTGCCTATCCTAACACAAGTCACTACAGCCTGCCCTGCCTATCGTAACACACGTCACTACAGCCTGCCCTGCCTAACACAAGTCACTACAGCCTGCCCTGCCTATCCTAACACAAGTCACTACAGCCGGCCCTGCCTATCCTAACACAAGTCACTACAGCCTGCCCTGCCTATCGTAACACAAGTCACTACAGCCTGCCCTGCCTATCCATATCGTGTTTAACGGCAATATCATCATAACGTAAACAAATTGTTTAATATGAAATTCGCAATACCTATGAATGGGGAAAGCCAAAGGGTTGAAATCAATTGCTGAAATTGGATTCCATTTAACACATTTATGAATGTGATTTGGCAATACCTATGAATGGGGAAAGCCAAAGGGTTGAAATCAATTGCTGAAATTGGATTCCATTTATGAATGTGATTTGGCAATACCTATGAATGGGGAAAGCCACAGGGTTGAAATCAATTGCTGAAATTGGATTCCATTTATGAATGTGATTTATTTGTTTTAGCACTCGCTTGTAAGACGGGAAGACACTTTGAAGCCATAATCTGGTGGAAAAATACTTGTCTTATAGGCGAGTATAGACAGTACTTCATTATCACCATCTGTAAAAGTTGTGATAGCACAGTGGTAGCGCTTCAGGCCCCGCTGCAGCTGTTACGATTTTGCGGCAAGGCATTTAATTTCCACGTTGCCTCTTCTCTGTCCTTCGTGGCGATGGATTCCATCAGGAATGAGGTCCCGAGAGTGAGTGTAAGAACTTTGTGAACTAAGATCAATTTGTATTAACTAATCACTCTCTCACATCTGTCAAATCCTCCATATATTCTCACTACAGTAATTAGCAGCTACCAGCATTAATTAACAGCAGTTCCATACAAATCATGTCGAATGAAATGTAAAGACTCGCGATTCCCTTTCATGAAGCACCTGCATTTATAATTGTCTATATTTGGAATGAGTATGGACATGCAATACACCGGAGTAGTTGGGGGGAAAATAACATGAACAGCAGGAAATAATTACCATGCAGGCATACACCAATCCTCAACATCTCACCATTAATGATTTAACACTAATGTTCTCAGGTAGTGCTAATAGTCAATTAGACAGCAATATGAACAACGTACAATTGGGTAGATGACTGGGCGACTCTTACAACACTGTGGTCAGAATCTCTACACAAAGGACATCTGTACGAGTATTGCACAATAGGAGAGGATAGTCCAGTTAGTAGCTCCAGAGGTTATCGAAATTAGCCATGTGGATTTGAGATATTTTGCTTGGTGAAACTTTGGGACGTTGGACAACCAGCAATACTAATGGATCAAAGTTAACATGGTGGATCTACAACATTCACAAGACCATTTTCAAGTTCCTTGGTACTAGCCTTAGCCTGTTTGTGGATGTAATGAAGCTTAGATGCATCTTGGCAAGTTCCATTACCTGCACTGTGGATGTAATGAAGCTTAGATGCATCTTGGCAAGTTCTGTTACCTGCACTGTGGATGTAATGAAGCTTAGATGCATCTTGGCAAGTTCCGTTACCTTTGCACAGTTAACTTGTAGTAAGGTATCTGGTTTTACCAACATGGTAGAAATGTCGTGTTACTACGCGTTGGAACATGGTAGGAGGATATACACATCAGCAGAAGTGGAAACAAGATATATATTTCAGGGTTATGTTGGGAATAGGGTAGGTGGAAACAAGAACAGGGGTATGTTGGGAATATGGTAGGTGGAAACAAGAACAGGGTTATATGTTGGGAATAGGGTAGGTGGAAACAAGATATATCAGGGGTATGTTGGGAATAGGGTAGGTGGAAAGAACAGGGTTATATGTTGGGAATAGGGTAGGTGGAAACAAGATATATCAGGGGTATGTTGGGAATAGGGTAGGTGGAAACAAGATATATCAGGGGTAGGTGGAAAGAACAGGGTTATATGTTGGGAATAGGGTAGGTGGAAACAAGATATATACCAGGGTTATGTTGGGAATAGAGTAGGTGGAAACAAGATATATAACAGGGTTATAATGGGGAAGTGAGATATATTCGGGGTTATCATGTCAATGAGATAGATATACATGGGGTTGTAATATCAACAAAAAAACACTTGTATTTTTATAAACATTACACTCGAACACAAAATGTCAACAAATCAAATAGTTCACATTATACATATTCATTGCAGAGTAAATCAAAATATAATACAAATTAATAACAAGCGCATGAACAATCCAGCAGTTTGTAAAACAACATCTTGGACAGGTGTTTCCTCATATACCAAAATCATCTGAATAATGCATGTATGCAACAGAAATCATTATGTATAATCATCTGCTCCTTGGGTAAACAGTCTGACCCTCAATTAACCAGCCAACTGCAGATACATGCCTGACCCTCAATTAACCAGCCAACTGCATATACATGTCTGGCCCTCAATTGACCATCATCCAACTGCAGATACATGTCTGGCCCTCAATTGATCATCATCCAACTGCAGATACATGCCTGGCCCTCAATTGACCATCATCCAACTGCAGATACATGCCTGGCCCTCAATTGATCATCAACATGCCTGGCCCTCAATTGATCATCATCCAACTGCAGATACATGCCTGGCCCTCAATTGATCATCATCCAACTGCAGATAAATGCCTGGCCCTCAATTGATCATCATCCAACTGCAGATACATACCTGGCCCTCAATTGACCATCAGCCAACTGCAGATACATGCATGACCCTTAATTGATCAGCCAACTGCAGATACATGCCTGACCCTCAATTGATCATCATCCAACTGCAGATACATGCCTGGTCCTCAATTGATCAGCCAACTGCAGATACATGCCTGACCCTCAATTGATCAGCCAACTGCAGATACATGCCTGACCCTCAATTGATCATCCAACTGCAGATACATGCCTGATCCTCAATTGATCAGCCAACTGCAGATACATGCCTGACCCTCAATTGATCAGCCAACTGCAGATACATGCCTGACCCTCAATTGATCAGCCAACTGCAGATACATGCCTGACCCTCAATTGATCAGCCAACTGCAGATACATGCCTGGTCCTCGATTGATCAGCCAACTGCAGATACATGCCTGGTCCTCAATTGATCATCCAACTGCAGATACATGCCTGGCCCTCAATTAACCAGCCAACTGCAGATACATGTCTGGCCCTCAATTGACCAGCCAACTGCAGATACATGCCTGACCCTCAATTGATCAGCCAACTGCAGATACATGCCTGACCCTCAATTGATCAGCCAACTGCAGATACATGTCTGGCCCACAATTGATCAGCCAACTGCAGATACATACATATCTGTATGCTAAGATGTTAGTGTGAATGTATGCGTATGCAACAATATTGCCTCGTAAATAAACATTGTGCACAGATATTACTGCATCTTACTGCATCAATAAATACAGAAGACAGTTGTCAACCAGTTCATATTGTTTGTCTTGATGTTTTATCTCAATACAGGAAACCTCTGTCCACAATAGAGCTCTACAATCCGTACAATAAACAATGGATAACAATTACTGTCAACAATGTAGACCAGTCACGCAGATAAATAGAATCTGTGAAATAGATCCTTCTCTGAATTTTTTTTTTACATCACTTGGTCGTCTACTTCAGGTACAGCCATACCTAATGTTGTTACAACTTATGGCTTCATATACCTAATGTTGTTACAACTTATGGCTTCATATACCTAATGTTGTTACAACTTATGGCTTCATATACCTAATGTTGTTACAACTTATGGCTTCATATACCTAATGTTGTTACAACTTATGGCTTCATATACCTAATGTTGTTACAACTTATGGCTACATATTGTCATGTTATGTATTCCCACACATATATGGTTGTCTACAAACCCCAAAAATCCAAAACTGATCTGAAAATGGGCGTATCACTCCATTTTACATTTGTTGAGTTTTAAATCCATACTCGCCTATAAGACAAGTTTTCTTATCACCACATTACGGCCTCAGTGCGGCTTCCCGACAAGGTAACACCAGGCGCTGAATATGTCTTCAACATGCACTGGCCAAACATGCAATTTATACATGGTTCTGGTGTCCATTTTATCAACCCGTTTTATTTATATGCGAGTGCATGCCAAGACTCACATATTTCATGATAAAAGTAGGGGGGAGGGGTCGTCTTATAGGCGAGGATGGATGGTATGGGTGATATTGCATATTTCAACAGTAAAAATGTAACAGACTCCCATTGCTATTAATGCTATATACATACATTTTGCATACTCATTTAAATATACAATTCCCCGTTTATCTGTCTAGTGACAGCATGACACACATGTCTGTATTATGTAACATTACCGTATATACTCAGAAGTCGAGGTGGGGGCTAGAAAACATATTTTGCATACGTTTCTTGGGATATCTCGGGAAACATTTATAATCAACAATCAGTCGAGACTAAGGAATCGGGCGAGGCTAAGGAATTGGGCGAGGCTAAGGAATCGGGCGAGACTAAGGAATCGGGCGAGGCTAAGGAATCGGGCGAGACTAAGGGTCAAAGTACTTGCATTGATACAAACACAGAACTAATTTAGTTTTCAAAATGAAATTATAGTTATGCTTAGAGCACTTTCAATTATTTGACAGTAAGGAATAAAAATCAACCCGTGTTATGCTGTTTAAATTGAGGTGACAGAAGGCCTGTGCATGCACTTTTAAACAGAGCAAATGTATTGTATACACTGCAACAAACGGCCAACCTGTATTAAGCAACCAGTTTCCAAATATGTGGTTTTATTATACATTTGACCTCTATTAAGCAACCACCTGTGCTAAACAGCCACTTTTTACGATTCCCTTGGCTGGCTGTTTAACACAGGTTTGACTGTATTAAAGAGACATATTTCAGTACTTATATTTTAAAGAGACATATTTCAGTACTTATATTTAGTGTTTTGGTTGCTACCAAGCTTTCAAGTACAATTGAGAGAGAAATCCTATCAATATTGTCTATTCGCACTCGAGACCTCAATTTGATTCTTTTCATTTACATTGCATTTTCTGAGGATTTCAACACTGTAAATGAGCATAATATGGTACACAAGTTGTGTTATACATGTATACAGTCAAACCTGTCTTAAGCAGCCAGCCAAGGGAATCATAGAAAGTGGCTGCTTAGCACAGGTGGCTGCTTAAATAGGTCAATGTATAATAAAACAGCATATTGGGAAACTGGCTGCTTTAAGTACAGGTTGGCTGCTTAATGGAGGTGACCACTAACACAGGTTTAGTGTTTTTCTAGAGCGGAATGGCAGGGCGCCGCGCCCTGCCCCAGGGCGCCGCGCCCTGCCCCTTTTTTGCCCCGCCCGTTTGCCCGATTTGTTCCGCCATGCTGCCCAAACTAGAACCACGACTCTTTCATCATGCTTAATTAGCTGTCAATCATCGTAAGGTAGGTTAACGGTCAACCGTATATTAGCCGATACGGGTGATCTGTTTAATTTATCAATAATTAGTATATATTGTACACAACAGCTGGGGGCATAATTATGCCGATACCGTAAGAAATCGATTTATCAATGGATTAATTGGTGATAATTGGATGACTGCAACTGTTAAAAAAAAGAAGAAGTAGGGCCTATGATTGTAACACCTAGTATTTCGAGAATTAGTTTTAACCCAATTACCATTGAATGTAGACATATTCAAAACGTAGATGCAAGACATGTTACTTAAAATAGAACTGGTTTTGCACATTTCCGCCCTTTTGCGTTAGTCAATTGAACTCCACGTTCCGAAAAGTCCCGAAAGTTACCTTGTTTACGATCAGAACGAACCGTGCTGAGTGCGCGCACAGGATGACGAAGAGTTGTCGTTATTTCAAAGGAAAATAGACTGACAAGGGAAACAACTTATTTTGCGACATTCACCGTAGACCACTTTACGCTAAGTTTTCTATTTGGTGAATTTGAAAAAAACGATCCGAAATTGAAATTTTTGGACAACGTTAAAAGTGCTAGAAAAAGAAGTAAAGAACAAGTGGAGGTGGGAATGGTTGGAAGAAATCGACGAATCCGGTCAAAAGTATGAGAAATGGTTGAAAAAACCGGACATACACAGGGTTTGTTTTTGTGTTCCCTGTGGAAAGACAATCGATTACAAGTCATCCGGGGGGAAAAAGCAGTCAAAAGTCATTCCACTGACAATATGCACAAGAGGAATGTAGTGATTATCGAAACAAACCAGGTACAGTTAATTATGGGACATAGAGCTATTTACAGTACGAACAGAATTATTTGGGATTTCCGAAATGGACATCAAAATACCGAAATGGACTATTTATACAAGCTTCATCATATTGATTTCGTTCTGAATTGTGCTTTTCAAACACGCTTTCAATTTAGCCATTGACTTGACGTTTTACAGCAAATTACTTTAGCATTTGAGCAAACTTTCTATCAGGTTTGATCTGAAAACTCATGTTAAAATATGCATCAGCAGCCTCTCATAATAAAGAATGTAGTTATAATAAAATACATGTTTTAATGTTTTCTCGGTGGGGGGTGGGGCGACGGCTCCGCCGCGCCCTCTTGCGGCTAAAAATCCACCCTGCCCTTTTTCTGGCCCACCCTGCCCTTTTTACCACTCTAGAATAAACCCTACAGGTTTGACTGTATACGTTGTTTCAGTCAATTAATGGAAGAGCGAGGTTACTAATGCACCGTGCAGTTAAACAACGACTTTAACCAATCAACATGGCTGTCCGATTAGCGCAGTGATTAGCGCTCGTTTCTCACCAATGCAACCCGGGTTCGATCCTCGGACCGGGAAGTATGTGAGATGGTACGATGGTCGCCAGATCGGACAGGTGGGATTTCTCCGGGTACTCCGGTTTCCTCCCACACGAATGACCACATTTACGCTTTCATCCGCGCCAACGAGAGTAATTGATATAAGTTGTTAAAACTTGCTTTGCAATCGTTGTAAAATAAATAACGTTTAACTTAATTAACCAATCAACAACTTCTTGAGGGTAACTGCGCCTACCAGAGTGTGACTGGAAGCGGCTCCAATATGCCGAGCATAATAACGATGTGTATATGCCGTTTCAAATAAACCAACATCTGCTTGTACAGTGTACACACCAATCAGAAATATCTGCACAAATATATCACGACTGAAATTTGTACATTCATCTTAAATACATTACCTAATAAAGAGTATATTTGTTTGTTTCAGTGAATGATCGAATAATAGTTCACTCGTGAACATAGAAAGCTTTATTATCACTCGCCATTCATGATAGTAATGCTTTCAATATTCATTCGGTGAGGAAATAAATTTTCTCTTTATTTTAGGCTAGAAATCTATGCAACCACGAGAGATAATAGAACGTCCGGTTAAACTACCATAAATTACGTCACAGCTTGAATGCGAAAACATTCGCGTTGATAACATTTCAACATACAGCAGCTAGGTACCACACGTGCAGCAGCTAGGTACCACACGTGCAGCGGCTAGGTACCACACGTGCAGCAGCTAGGTACCACACGTGCAGCGGCTAGGTACCACACGTGCAGCGGCTAGGTACCACACGTGCAGCGGCTAGGTACCACACGTGCAGCGGCTAGGTACCACACGTGCAGCGGCTAGGTACCACACGTGCAGCGGCTAGGTACCACACGTGCAGCGGCTAGGTACCACACGTGCAGCGGCTAGGTACCACACGTGCAGCAGCTAGGTACCACACGTGCAGCAGCTAGGTACCACACGTGCAGCAGCTAGGTACCACACGTGCAGCAGCTAGGTACCACACGTGCAGCAGCTAGGTACCACACGTGCAGCAGCTAGGTACCACACGTGCAGCAGCTAGGTACCACACGTGCAGCAGCCAGGTACCACACGTGCAGCGGCTAGGTACCACACGTGCAGCGGCTAGGTACCACACGTACAGCAGCCAGGTACCACACGTACAGCAGCCAGGTACCACACGTACAGCAGCCAGGTACCACACGTACAGCAGCCAGGTACCACACGTGTAAAACAGTGAGAATCCGTTATTTCATCGCTTTCAACCAGTGGAATAACACATTTTATTTCACTGATAAATTTCTATATTTCATCGAAATGCATAAAATAATATCTGCGATAGATAAACTGCTAGCATTCCACGGCCAACAACTCTGGCAGTTTTCACACGTCATAACCTACTTACCAATGCCAGGTCCATATAACACACCACATGCCGTGGGTTATTCGGAGTACTCACTCTCCCTTTTATCCCTAATTTGTCAGACAGTTGCCAACCTCCACGCAACAACAATCTACCAGACCAATATTTGAAGACAAGTTTAACACTTCTCAGAAATTACTGTTACAGACACACTGAATCATACAACAATTTTCATAATACAAACAACGTATTCACAAGTACATATTGTGATAGATAATTAATTATGGCGATCTCTTCAAATTTGAGATCAGAAGTAGTACAAACATAAATAAAGTTTCAACGTTATATGAAAACATAATACACAGTCTCGTATTCCATAATGAAACTGCCCAGCTATAAAAACAAAGCATTAACAACCATGATACCTCACACAGCCAGTCAGCCACTGCACAATCAAGTCCGCCTCAATAACCGTCGTAGTCTATAAATTCTCTATAATGCGGTTCAGAGAATACCACCCCTGGTTCGCACTATATACTCATATAACCCTGTCACCAAACCAAATAACAATTTTATTACGCTAATTTCAGCTTAACCCTTTCAACATCACAGGCCTCTAAATAGGCTTACAAAAAATGTAGATCCAGATGAGCGGCTCGTGACGAGCCGTCTCATCAGGATCTGCACCTTTTACCAGTAATATTACCTTTTTTTAGAGAAAAATTACCTATTTTGATAAATGAACTGGTCCAAATGTAATTTTCTTATTAATTTATTGGTCTCAAAATATGATGCACCAGTCCATGTCAGTTTCTTGGTGCTGAATGGGTTAAAAACACTGTTGTCAGCTACCTAAAAGTTATTTAGCGGAAACATTGTTTGAATTTCCTGCATCTCTCTCCGTCCTACTATTCCCAAATATCATGTGCCATCAACTGACACCAAGTTTAAACATTGTGGATGATACAGATCTCGAGCTGTAACAGAGTGCAACACCTAATTACCTCCAAACAGGATATGAGCTACAGTTATTCTGAGCAGCTTAATATGTGTGCAAGTGAGCTTCAGATTCAATAAACACAACGGCAGAATAAAACCTCCAGTAAGCGGCTTTCACATACTTATCAGGATGAAAGGCATTCATCACTAAATAATTTATACAACACTGTAAAATCTCTTTATCATGAACAATTCAGTGCATTACTACGGACACACTTCCATGCTATAGTACACAAACTCCTCTAATATGCACACAGTGTATGCTTAGTCCACAGTTATGCAATACTTTCCAATTCTGTCCAGTCTGGTTTTATCCACGACCTTCACCATCACATCTCTAATTGCTCCTAGTTCTATATTTAGAATAGCTAATCTGAGCTTCCAGTTCTATATTTAGAATAGCTAATCTGAGCCTCCAGTTCTATATTTAGAATAACTAATCGGAGCCTCCAGTTCCATATTTAGAATAACTAATTGGAGCCTCCAGTTCTATATTTAGCATCCCTAAGACACTTTTGTCTATATCTAGTATCACATGAGGCTTAGCAGGTCTGCAATGCGACTTTTTGGCCTACAGTACTATATCACTAGCTGCTGGACCTGAATCACAAAACCTTGACGAGCCTCATTACAAGCTGCATTATGTTTAGAGTTCAATACTTATACTCATTAGTCAATTGTTCTATACATAGAAACACAAGACCTTGACGAGCCTCATTACAAGCTGCATTATGTTTAGAGTTCAATACTTAGACTCATTAGTCAATTGTTCTATACGTAGAAACACAAGACATTGTCCAGCCTCAGTACCAGCAATTTTAAGCTTCCTCCTCTATATTTAGAATCAGTAGAGCCGAGCCAGGTGAAGAAAATTACATATCAATAATTTTATTAAATTAATTTTGAACACAATTGACGATCTGTTCTACGTTTGAAGCCATTAGCAGCTGCTGCTATCTGGCCATCTGTCCTTTCGTTAGGAGGCATTTGTAGCTTCCCGGCCATCTGTCCTATATTAGTGGTCACTAGTGACTATCCAGTCTTCTGTAGTACAGTAGGTATGGAACTCTGGGTGGCAGGTATTTTAGCACGGACAATGCTGGTACAGTTCTAACCTGGCCGTCATCACTGTTCACCCAGCCATTTATTCCCGCGTGAAACACATTCGTAGTGTAATGCCCTCCGGTTGCTCTCTTTCCATGATGATAAACAACTGTAAATTCAGCAACAAAAAGTACTAGTAATAAAATGCAACATTCAAGATACCATTATACAAACACACGTTACACAACATTCGACTGGTGCATTTAAGGTGCGAAAGGTCCGGAGTTTGAGCCCCACTGGAGCCATTACGATTGTGCCCTTAGCATTTAAATTCCACATTGCCTCTTCTCTCTCCCTCGTTGCGATGGATTCCATTAGGAATGAGGTCTCGAGAGTGATTAATATAAGTTATAAGAACATGTTTCGCAATCGAGCTAAAATAATCAGTATAAACTAAACATTCGACTGTCAAGATATTACCGTATGAGCACAGTTAGGCAACATTCAAGATATTACCATATGAGCACAGTTAGGCAACATTCAAGATATTACCGTATGAGCACAGTTAGGCAACATTCAAGATATTACCGTATGAGCACAGTTAGGTAACATTCAAAATATTACCGTATGAGCACAGTTAGGTAACATTCAAGATATTACCGTATGAGCACAGTTAGGCAACATTCACAATACTACTACTATTAAAGAAAACAGTATTATATATATATATATATTATATATATATATATATTTATATATATTTATTTAAATCTTGAAACCTATCATTCACCCTCAACATACCAAACATGTGCACAATTATTAACAGTCTAACCAATACTTCATCGTTTTTAATAAACGACCTGTGCAACTAGATATGCGACACATTACTAGAAGATACATGATGTTTGTAAAACCTAGTATCACCCATTGGTGATTCAATACCGGTCGATTGGTCAAACAGATATGCAGCAGACGCTAACTATTGCAGCCATTTCCGACCTTTGATGAGTGTGACCTTGATCATGTAAGAATGGATCTGGGTCTTGTGTTTGACATTTGTGTACCGTTCTTTCATACCTTGTAAGAATGGATCTGGGTCTTATGTTTGACATTTGTGTACTGTTCTTTCATACTTTGTAAATATGGATCTGGGTCTTGTGTTTGACATTTGTGTACCGTTCTTTCATACCTTGTAAGAATGGATCTGGGTCTTGTGTTTGACATTGTGTACCATTCTTTCATACTTTGTAAGAATGGATCTGGGTCTTATGTTTAGACATTTGTGTACTGTTCTTTCATACTTTGTAAGAATGGATCTGGGTCTTGTGTTTGACATTTGTGTACCGTTCTTTCATACTTTGAACAAGTTGCTGACAAGGTGATAGTACTATTTGCTGCCACACGTGAAACTTCATATTTGAAATTCATCAATTTCTTGCATTATGCCATTATAACCACACGAAAAATATCTTGTCAACCATTTTCTTGAACTCGTATGATTGATCTCATTTTGAAGTCAAAATGTGCAAGTTATTTTACCAATAGGCCAATGCAAAATGATTGAGCTGTTACGAGTGTGCCCTTAGGCAAGAAATTCCACATGCCTCTCTTTCTTCTCTCTCCATTGTGGCAATGGATTCCATCAGGAATGAGGTCTCGAGAGTGATTAATATAAGTTGTAAGAACTGGTTTCGCAATCGATGTATAAACTATACAAAATTATGTGAAGTCCAAATCGTAATTTTGATAGCTGTACGAGATCGACTTCACCATCAGTAATGCATAACAATCTCAAGTCAGTTTGCATAGGCTAGCGTGCTCGCTTCTCACCAATGCAACCCAGGTTCGATCCTCAGACCGGGAGGTATGTGACATGATATGGTGGTCGTCAGAATGGACAAGTGGGTTTTCTCCGGGTACTCCGGTTTCCTCCCACACAAATGACCACATTTACGCTTTCATACGTGCCAACGAGAGTGATTAATATAAGTTGTTAAAACTTGCTTCGCAATGAAATGTCAGTTTGCATTACAGCTTATGGAAAAAATAACAAAATTGGGAGGTTGGACTTAAACATGTTTACAACAGATTGAACACAATAAAAAAAGTATTTTTCTATATAATTCTTCTAGTTATTATTTCTTAAATAAATTACCTGCAAATAATTTGTAGGATCTCTGATGAATTGTTAGTTTGTTGCGTGCACTGGGAGACAGTAAATCTGAAAATAACCAATCAATACAAGTACAGTCAATGTGTTAGCAGTCACTTCTATTAAGCAGCCAATTGGTATTAAGTAGCCAGATTCCCAATATGTTGTTTTATTATACATTTAACCTCTAATATTTAGGGCTCCCACAAATCATCAAAAATAAAATTCCCTGACTTTTCACTGATCAGGGACTTGAACATGGGGCCTCTCGCTACCGACTGAGCCTAAACTCGTTGCATACATATTATCTCACACAATGGATTAGAGAGTGATTTCTCTACCGACTGAGCCTAAACTCGTTGCATACATATTATCTCACACAATGGATTAGAGAGTGATTTCTCTACCGACTGAACCTAAACTCGTTGCATACATATTATCTCACACAATGGATTAGAGAGTGATTTCTCTACCGACTGAACCTAAACTCGTTGCATACATATTATCTCACACAATGGATTAGAGAGTGATTTCTCTACCGACTGAACCTAAACTCGTTGCATACATATTATCTCACACAATGGATCAGAGAGTGATTTCTCTACCGACTGAACCTAAACTCGTTGCATACATATTATCTCACACAATGGATTAGAGAGTGATTTCTCTACCGACTGAACCTAAACTCGTTGCATACATATTATCTCACACAATGGATTAGAGAGTGATTTCTCTACCGACTGAACCTAAACTCGTTGCATACATATTATCTCACACAATGGATTAGAGAGTGATTTCTCTACCGACTGAACCTAAACTCGTTGCATACATATTATCTCACACAATGGATTAGAGAGTGATTTCTCTACCGCTGAACCTAAACTCGTTGCATACATATTATCTCACACAATGGATTAGAGAGTGATTTCTCTACCGACTGAACCTAAACTCGTTGCATACATATTATCTCACACAATGGATTAGAGAGTGATTTCTCTACCGACTGAACCTAAACTCGTTGCATACATATTATCTCACACAATGGATTAGAGAGTGATTTCTCTACCGACTGAGCCTAACTCGTTGCATACATATTATCTCACACAATGGATTAGAGAGTGATTTCTCTACCGACTGAACCTAAACTCGTTGCATACATATTATCTCACACAATGGATTAGAGAGTGATTTCTCTACCGACTGAGCCTAAACTCGTTGCATACATATTATCTCACACAATGGATTAGAGAGTGATTTCTCTACCGACTGAACCTAAACTCGTTGCATACATATTATCTCACACAATGGATTAGAGAGTGATTTCTCTACCGACTGAGCCTAAACTCGTTGCATACATATTATCTCACACAATGGATTAGAGAGTGATTTCTCTACCGACTGAGCCTAAACTCGTTGCATACATATTATCTCACACAATGGATTAGAGAGTGATTTCTCTACCGACTGACCTAAACTCGTTGCATACATATTATCTCACACAATGGATTAGAGAGTGATTTCTCTACCGACTGACCTAAACTCGTTGCATACATATTATCTCACACAATGGATTAGAGAGTGATTTCTCTACCGACTGACCTAAACTCGTTGCATACATATTATCTCACACAATGGATTAGAGAGTGATTTCTCAAACCTAAACTCGTTGCATACATATTATCTCACACAATGGATTAGAGAGTGATTTCTCCTACCTAAACTCGTTGCATACATATTATCTCACACAATGGATTAGAGAGTGATTTCTCTACCGACTGACCTAAACTCGTTGCATACATATTATCTCACACAATGGATTAGAGAGTGATTTCTCTACCGACTGATCCTAAACTCGTTGCATACATATTATCTCACACAATGGATTAGAGAGTGATTTCTCCTAAACTCGTTGCATACATATTATCTCACACAATGGATTAGAGAGTGATTTCTCTACCGA